>JACEEZ010006319.1:270000-335000 GCA_016584305.1 Chionoecetes opilio | reverse complement strand
CTTTACCTGCTTGTTCATTTTGGTAAATTTTTGACCTGCGTGTCTACTTGCTAAACCTCTTGGGCTGAGGTTAGGATATCGGCGATGCCTCCACTGGTATCCTTCCTTCCGCGGCCTGCTTCGTGGCTCACGCCCACGCCCGCCGCCCATTCCTCAACTCATCTCTCCTACGTTGGCTTGTCAGTGTTTTCGGCTGGTTTGGTTATAGTAACTGCAGTCTCTATTTCCTTACTAGTTGTTTCCCTGTATCGGTTACAGCGCGTCTTGGACAATGGAGTAGATCCTCATTTTAAATGTGTCGGTGTTGATACATAATGTGTAAGTACGTTTCATTTTTGGTCATAATTTTCTACTTAGTGTATACTTTGAAGACTTTTAGATCAAGTATCTTAGTCATAATTTTCACTTTTGATCCTGTATAATGTTGTCACGACCATTTTTCTCTTACGTTGGCTAATTCTAGTGTTTCGGCTGGTATGTGGTATAGAATAACTTTTATGGTTATCTCTTGCTTTGCTGTTCGCTTGTGTTCAGTTACAGCGCGTCCTTTGACAATAGAGTTAAAATGTTCTCACTTTTGTGATAATGTATACGGTTTCTCAAGACCAATGATGTAATTTTTTGCGTACTTTGTCTACGGCTGGTAACGTGGTTAACTTTGTTATGTTTCAGCATATTTCAATCTACGTCATGCTTGTGCTTGAGTAGTTCTTTAGTAGGTAATTCTGGATCAGGTTAATGTTATCTTTGGTGTAGTATTTTCCATGTTTATATTTTTGAGTGATTCATTTTCATGTTAGTAATTTTTTCTGGTTATAGGTTTATTTCAATACATTTTTGGTGTTGCCATTCAGCTTCATTTTTACCCCTTACGGCCCCTTATATATCTCCAATATTATGTCTTTATCTTTATAGCACCTATAATACGTGAGAGCACGTATTCTTTCAACGGGGGGGTAATGTACTGTACTGTAGGTGTACTCTCTCCAATTACTCTCTCCAATTACTCTCTCCAATTACTGTCTTAGCACCTTCTTTTGATCTCACCGACTAGGTAGCTGTGTAGAGGAATTTTCCTATTAGTATCCACTGATCTATATAACATGGATCGCGGATCTGGGCTAGCTGTGGCCGAGATACTGAAGTCACCAGCCGCCATCTTGTCATAACCAAAACAAATACATGGGCCGGCCAGGCAGTGGCTGGGTGTTGGCTGCTGGCATGTGATAGCCTATATTAACACCTACTACTACTACTACTATTACCACCTACTACTACTATTACTACCTACAACTACTATTAACACCTACTACTACTACTACTAAACTTCCAACCTAGTGCATCGTCGAACCTTCCAAGTCATTTATTTACGGTGATACACAGACAACAGGTGTGTTGCGAGGCCGTACAGGTGTGTAGTGACAGGTGTCTTGCGAGGCCGTACAGGTGTGTAGTGACAGGTGTGTTGCGAGGCCGTACAGGTGTGTAGTGACAGGTGTCTTGCGAGGCCGTACAGGTGTATAGTGACAGGTGTGTTGCGAAACCGTACAGGTGTGTAGTGACAGGTGTGTTGCGAGGCCGTACAGGTGTGTAGTGACAGGTGTCTTGCGAGGCCGTACAGGTGTGTTGCGAGGCTGTACAGGTGTGTAGTGACAGGTGTGTTGCGAGGCCGTACAGGTGTGTAGTGACAGGTGTGGTGTATGTGGTAAAGCGAGAGGCTAAGAGTGCAGTGTTAGCTCCCGAGTGTGTGTGTGTCTGACCTAATGAGCGAACGCGCAGTTCTCGTCCACTATAACGGCGCCAGCCCCGTACCGCCGCGGCCACGGGTACGGCGCGAGCCACAGTGGTCCATAGTAGCTACTCTCGGGGATTACAGGAAGTTTAAATTAATCAAAACCTTTGGCCTAATCAAAAAACCTTTCTTAATTAGGTATATTGAATTGAAAGTAGTTAGTTTCGTACACTGATTTTGAGTATTTTCGTACATACCTGGTGTCGTTTCGTAACTCTAGTAGTCAAGTTCAACTCTGAGCTGAGTGTACGAAACGACTATGGTTTCATATAGACTACGAAACAACTTTTGGTAATAATGGACGAGAGTTTGCGGTCGTTTTAAGAGACATCAACTATTTTTTCTTGGCCTACAATAAGTGCTTGTTGCAATGGAGATAGTTTTATTTTGCGCAACCCCCCCCCCCAAAAAAAAATAATATTAATGAAACCTAACCTAACCTTATAGGTTTTAATGAAACCTAACCTTATAGGTTTTAATGAAACCTAACCTAGCTAACCTTATAGGTTTTAATGAAACCTAACCTAACCTTATAGGTTTTAATGAAACCTAACCTAGCTAACCTTAAAGGTTTTAATGAAACCTAACCTAACCTTATAAGTTTTACTGAAACCTAACCTAACCTTAAAGGTTTTAATGAAACCTAACCTAACCTTATAGGTTGTAATGAAACCTAACCTAACTTTAACCACAAGGTATACTTTTTTTTTCTTTTTTTTTCTTCGCAAAATAAAGCTATCTCCATTAGAACAAGCACCGCTTATTAGGAAGCGCTATGATCATTTGTATCATAACCGCACTCAGGTCTGCTTCCGTTCCCCAATAATTGTTAACAAGTATAAAAAAATATACTTATATCTATATCTACTTATATAAAAAAAAGTATACCATATCCACCTTTATTTTTTTTTAACTAGTAGTTGGATGACTGGAGTGGGTAGATGGATTAAGAGTGGATGGGCTGGGTGGGGAGTGGGTGTGGGTGTGTGTGTGGTGTGTGTGTGTGGGTGTGGGTGTCTGGGTGTGTGTGTGTGTGGGTGTGTGTGTGTGTGTGGTGTGTGTGTGTGTGTGTGTGTGTGTGTGTGTGTGTGTGTGTGTGTGGTGTGTGTGTGTGTGTGTGTGTGGTGTTACTCACAGGTGGAAAGATTTGCCACTTCCAGGTCCTGGTCTGTTTGTACAAGACATAGCAGCACAGCTTGGCATGACGAGCATACACAGCCAGCATCAAGCACAGCTTGCATGCGAGGCAGAACACAGCCAGACAGCAACGCGAGCCGCAGAAACAAGGCTTTGTTTTGGTTACGGCAAGATGGCGGACAGTTGGAACCAGTGCTGAGCCAGGCTTCCGTGATCCATGTTACATAGATCAGTGTTAGTATCCCGCCCCCTAGATCAGGTGTCAGGTGTGTCTAGTGACCACTGTCTACTGTAGGTAGGATATATGGTAACACTCATGTATTACTCCGCGCTCCTTGACCTGTTTATAAATAGGGTAGACCGCGTCTGCCCGGGAGACACTCAACCCACTACTCACGGCCTACACACACAGATACACACAGCTCACTCATAGGTCACGCATACGGCTTCGTCTCGGCGGGCGGCCACGTCGTGCCGCCCGCCCCAACATATCCTGTATATTGCTGTTCTGCTGACCAATACATCTTCTGGCTCAACTCTACAAAGGTGACTACGGTACTCATTATTCCTCATACCCATGCACTCTACTTTAAGAGACACTCGGTAGACATACACATACCTCAGAACACGTGTTAACCACACCACTCCTCCGAGCCTGCCGTTCGCGCCACAGCTACCCACCGCCACTCGCTCAGCTTATGTTCCTGCCTCCTACTCATCTATATTTAAGTTATGTACCACACCACTCCCGGTAGAATAATGCATAAGAGATTAACTGAATTTATAGCATCGAACAATATTTTATATAAATATCAATTTGGTTTTAGGGAAGGCCATGGGACTGATCTTGCTTTGATCACCTTGGTAGACAAAATCTCAGAATCATTGGATGCAGGAGACTATGTGCTAGGAGTATTCCTTGATTTAAGTAAAGCATTTGATACTGTTAATCATGATATTTTGTTAGGAAAATTGGAGCAGTATGGCATAAGAGTTACAGCTCGTAATTGGATTAAAAGTTATTTAACTAATAGGTATCAGTATGTGTTATATAATGAAGTTGAATCAAAATCATTACAATTAAAATCTGGTGTTCCCCAGGGGTCTGTTTTGGGACCACTACTATTTTTGATATATGTTAATGACATTATTAATATTTCGACGTTGCTTGTACCAATACTTTTCGCTGATGATACTAACTTATTTCTTAGTGGTCCAAATATTGATGAATTGTTTACAAAAATCAACTCTGAAATGAAGAAGTTGATAAGATGGATTAATGCTAATAAACGTTCATTAAATACTTCAAAGACTCATTATATGATTTTCAGAACTAGAGGTAAAACAGTGAAAACTAAACTCAATGTTTATGTTGACCAGGTTAAAATAGATCATGTAGAATCAACAACATTTTTAGGTGTAGTCATTGATAAAAGATTGTCTTGGTTCCATCATACTACTTACATAAAAAGTAAAATAGCAAAAAATATTGGGATTTTGTGTAAAGCTAGAACATTTCTAAATGCCAATTCCTTGATTACTTTGTATAACAGCTTTATATATCCATATATTACTTATGGTGTAGAAGTTTGGGGATCTGCAAATGATTGTTATGTTCAGCAGATTATAATATTGCAAAAGAGAGCTGTCAGAATAATTACATCATCAAGACCTAGGGATCACACTGCCCCATTGTTTAAAGTAATCGGCCAGACCCATTTTTTTTTTGCCTAATTATGTTGAATTCACATTCAAAACACCTAATCCACCAAAAATAATTGATTTCCAGGCCTTATTTCCGTAAAAGCACGACTATTGTAAAAAGCGCGCGAAAAAAAAAATCTTCCCTCCAACAGGACTACGACTGTTATTGATGACGTCAGAACAGGGACGCCCGCAGACACTGTCTGACACCTGTCGGCAAATGTTATGATGACCGATTGTACTTCGGTGTCAGACAGTGAATCTGTCGCTGTGACCGACACTCTTCCCACACACACGCCTGCACACACGCCTCCTTCCCACACACACGCCTGCGCACCAACACCCTTCCTGCACACACACACACATACACACACAACACACACGTGTGTGGAGGGCGTGTGTGTGGGAAGGAGGCGTGTGTGCAGGCGTGTGTGTGGGAAGGAGGCGTGTGTGCAGGCGTGTGTGTAAGAAGGGTGTCGGTGTGCAGACGTGTGTGTGGGAAGGAGGCGTGTGTGCAGGCGTGTGTGTGGGAAGGGTGTCGGTGTGCAGGCGTGTGTGTGGGAAGGAAGCGTGTGTGTGGGAAGGAGGCGTGTGTGCAGGCGTGTGTGTGGGAAGGAGGCGTGTGTGCAGGCGTCTGTGTGGGAAGGGTGTCGGTGCAGGCGTGTGTGTGGGAAGGAAGCGTGTCTGCAGGCGTGTGTGTGGGAAGGAGGCGTGTGTGCAGGCGTGTGTGTGGGAAGGAGGCGTGTATGCAAGCGTGTGTGTGGAAAGGAGGCGTGTGTGTGGGAAGGGTGTCGGTGTGCAGGCGTGTGTGTAGGAAGGAGGCGTGTGTGCAGGCGTGTGTGGGGGAAGGAGGCGTGTGTGCAGGCGTGTGTGTGGGAAGGGTGTCGGTGTGCAGGCGTGTGTGTGGGACGGAGGCGTGTGTGCAGGCGTGAGTGTAGGAAGGGTGTCGGTGTGAAGGCGTGTGTGTGGGACGGAGGCGTGTGTGCAGGCGTGAGTGTGGGAAGGGTGTCGGTGTGCAGGCGTGTGTGTAGGACGGAGGCGTGTGTGCAGGCGTGTGTGTGGGAAGGAGGCGTGTATGCAAGCGTGTGTGTGGGAAGGAGGCGTATGTGCAGGGCTGCAGGCGTGTGTGTGGGAAGGGTGTCGGTGTGCAGGCGTGTGTGTGGGAAGGAAGCATGCTGCACCCATAAAGGATGCATGCATGTGGCATATAGCAAAAAAAATCTATCAGAAACACCCAAATATCTTCAAGTACTATATTTATCTCTGTGTTTACGTACCTCTGATCAAGCGCGGGAAGAGGAGCCTCCCTGATGCTACGTCACCGAGCCTGAGCGTATCGTCTGCAAACCTTGAGGAGTGTTTTGAGAACTCGGGGAATTTGCAGATTTTGATTGCGGATTATTTAAAAACGGCTAACTGGATACAAAAAGTGACGACGTATTGTTGATATACTCGTTAATGGCTATGATTTGATTGCATTAAATCAGGAATGATGAAATGGTCTGGACGATTACTTTAAGTCACTCAAAATATTACCATTTTCTAAAGTTTATTCATACTGTGTTACAAAATTGATGTTTAAGTATGTAAAACAGTTGGTGCCGATAGCATTGAGAGGCATGTTTCCTACTAGTGAGGATATACACTCTTACCCCACCAGACAGAGAGGCAACCTTCGTGTATCACAAGGCAGAACAACAATGATACACAGAACATTTAGATATAAAGGAACACGTATATGGAACGAGGTATCAACAACTATAGACCATCATTGTTCATTATCAACTTATAAATACAGAATTAAGAAATATTTCATGACCATGTAAATTATGTTTTATATTTTTTGTGTGTATTAGGATGTAGCATACAATAGAACATTTAAGAAAATTAGATTTAGCCTTCTAATGATTTAATACAGTTATTATATAGAATAGGAGGGCAAAATATACCAGTAGGTATCAGTCCTCATTGCCATGTAACAAGGAAGAAATTAAGTCAATATATATATATATATATATATATATATATATATATATTGTGTATTTGTTCATGACAATAAAAGAATTTTGAATTGAATTTTGAATTGAAGGCTGTGTTGGTATAGACAAAACTTACAACATCTGAGGGGGTTACTGTGCCAAACTACTAATAGCACCAATGAGGAGTTGAAGAGCAATTGATGTAATGAAAATAATATATGACCTGAATGTAGAGGTTTATCATATTGATGTAATTTGTATTTTGATGTAAAAAAAAAAATATTGAGATATGATCAGACAGTTCGTCTTAAAAGTGCTGAAGAGGTTTAGACATGAGGAAAATCTAGTAGAGAGAATGGTCGTCGGGGCGCGAGGAGCAACAGGGACCCTGATTGCCGACCCACCAGACTAATGAATACCTGAGAAGCATAATGGGTGCCGGCGTCGAGAATGGGGCGGGGCGGGGCAGGGTGGAGTGGGGAGAGGGTGGATGGTAGGGTGGACCTGGGTGGACAGAGCCGCCAGCCCAGCATGACGGCAAGTGGAGGCCGCTCCGCTCCTCGTGCTGGCATAGGACGCAGCTAACGACCGCTGTGACGAGATAATTACATTTTTGCTCATTGTTAAACCGTGGTAATTGTCTGACAAGGAAGAAGCTCGAGCGGTAACTCTGGCAAGGAAGCTGAGCTCAGTGACGCCCGGTGATGGGACACGCGAGAAAGGTCGAGCGAGAGAGGAACACATTATCGCTCAAGAATAAATGTAGTTCCCAGGAGCCGAGAGGTGACGACCGCGTGGCGAAGTTATAGAGGTGGAGATTGTGAAATATGAGTGGCCTCGAGTGGAAAGAGGAAAATGTATCACAGAGGAGGAGGAGGAAGAGAGAGGAGGGAGGGAAATGTATCACAGAGGAGGAGGAAGAGAAGGAAGAATGGGTAGATGAAGGGATGTGCGTCGTCCAGCAGTGAAGCGGCGAGGGGTCTCTGGAGGGAGGAGAGTTCCCAGTCACGGTTCTCTCGAGTGGCTGTAATGCGATACTCTACGGATAATCCAGGTGCTGCGGGATGCCAGGCAGGAGGGAGGGAGGGAGGAAAGGGTGAAGGACGAAGGGAGGGAGGGAGGCAAGCAGTAACATACTTCTGGAGTCCAGGTGGCGTTTTAATGTCCCTTGCTCTTTCTTTTCCTCTGTTGTGTTGTACAGTAATTGTCCGCTTGACGCATGTAATTGTTCCTAACAAATACACGGTCTTCCTTGCACCATTCCCTAATTTTTCTTTTATTGAAGACTATGGAGACTATTAGATGGTCGCTTCACCGGAGACATGATTATGTCAATGGGTGCAATTTTCTCTAAGCTATACAAGATATGACTTCGGGGTCCAATCCTTTATCTGCATAATTAGTAATCGGAGAATGTATCATTAGTTAAAACTTTCACAGAAACACGGAGTGAAACAAATGGCCGGATAATTGACTCTGCGGCGGCGACACAGCGTCACACAACGTCTTCCACAGAGCCCATAATCCTACGCAACCAGACGAGAGATGAGATGAGCCTTGCGGATGAGAACCACTGGGCCTGCGGCGACGTCAAGCCCCAGCCTCTCCTCCGGGTGCATTCTTCGTGTGTAAAAATGCAAATATGAGCTGGAATTGACCTGTCCCACGCAATTACCAGCAATCACTCCCACTTTTATGAGTACCGGTCGACGAACCACAGCCCCTCATGTTTACCGAGTCGCTGCGATGACTGTATTGAGGTAATTACTCTATATACAGGCTGTGATGACTGTATCGAGAAGAGAAACGTTACAGGTCCGATGAGGCTGTTAGGCAAAACCACTGACGCATTAACGCAGCAGAAGGAAGAGAGAGGTGAAGCGGAGGGTGGCGAGGACGACAACAATACGACGACGACAATCACGACGACGACAATCACGACGATGACAATCACGACGACAATAACATGACAAAGAAGAAATATCAGAAAAGAAAAAAAAGAAATAAGCATTGTGCACCATTACAGGGACAAGACAGCTTAAAAGAGCAGATGGCAGCAGCCTCCAATGTCTTGAGTCATGATTATCGTCAAGTATAAGTAGGCTATTCATCATTCTTTCTGTGCTTTTCTATCATATACAATATTTGCTTTACGTGGCTAATTTTCTCTTCCACATCCCACTCGGGTGTTCTTTTAATAAAGCAGCAATGAGGAAGCCAGTGTGTGGTGCCGGAGGGGCGTGGTGGCGCCGCACACACGCCGCACCGCAGCGCCCATACTGCTCTGCGTCACGAACACTGCATGGGAGGCATGTGCATACCTGTGAGCAAGACAATGGGCGTTGCACCAGGTAAGTGGTGGGTTGGCTGGCAGTGGCCGGCGGGGTGGGCGGCGACGCGGGCGGGACAGGAGCAGCCCTGGCTACCCTCGGGCCACCTGCAGATACCGTGTTTCCAGTCACACCCGAGGCGCTGCATTAATTCTTAATGACCTCGCGTTGACCCGTCCTCGGTGGTCTTAAAACGTACTAAATGAGCAGGATGATGGCACTCTGTCTCCAAGAACCATGCAAGAAGATGCTAATGGGCCGTGCCGCCAGACGTAGAAATTATGCAAATCTTGGGTTCCCTCTACTGGTCCGTCTCATCAAATATCAACTCGTCGGTTTTATGGGTTTCTCCGGGCGGGTAAGGACGGGTGGTCTGCCAGACACCCAACTGGCGGAGCGCAGTGGCCTATCTGGTGGTCCCAGTGGCCTGCAGTGGCATCTTTGTCACTGATGGTGCTGTCAGGTGCCTCTTCCTCCCGGGCGTCAGAGTCCTTGCGTCGCTGCAGGTTCAGAACGCAAAGTCTCCTTTCTCGTGACTTTGTTCGTGACCTTTTCCGCAACGCCAGTAATGCAACACCCAGGGTCAGGTAGTATATGACCATGATAGTATGCTCATGATCAGATACTATATGACCCTGACCACACTATCCACAGCCACGCACCTCACTGGACTTGACTCTCACGAAAGCTAAACCAACGAGCAACGTTTTCTTTGTAATTCATACCAGGAAAGCAGCATGCTAATATTCTAAGCTGGAATGATGGATTTCATTCCTCAAGATACAACACGCATGTCAAAAAAAAAAATATGAAGAATTGGCTGAAACGTGAAAAACAACAAATAACAGTATAATAAAATAGCAAACTTTAAACATAGTATGCAATAATACATCTTATCCAACCATCATCCCACACACACAAACACACACATATCCTAACACACACACACACACACACATACACACACACATACACACACACACACACACACACATACACAAACACGCACACGCACACACACACACACACACACACACACACACACACACACACACATACACAAACACGCACAACACACACACACACACACACACACACACACACACACACACACACACACACACACACACACACACACACACACACACACACACACACAATTAAACTGACTAAGAAAACTGAGGAGAAAAATAACACCACTTTCGTTAAGAGGAAAGAAGGAGCACCACGCCCCCGGCAGCCACCAAGGAGGCCTCATGTCCGCAGGAGAAATAAATGGGGCCTCATTTGCCACACCCGCCGGCCCTCCGACACGTAGGTCCTGCCCCCCCACCCCCCCCTAGGCACACCTCCCTTCTCGTCACGGGGTAGACCCCTCCCTTCCCTCTGGTTCATCTCTCCCCTCCTCTCCCTCTCCTCTCCTCTCCTCTTCTTACTCACGGTAGGTTTTCTCTTTCTTTACCTGAACACCAGAAATAAAGGGCCTCATAACTCCCTGAGCCCGTCCCTCTCTGCCTCGACGCCTCTAGAGAAACAATGGCTCTCTCTGCGGCGCCTCGCTTTAATGTTGCCCTAAACCTTTTTTTTTTTTGCCGTAACAGTGATTTATTCAATTGTGTATTACTACAACTATTGTTTACTATCATCTTAAAATATTCATGATGATGATGATAATGATAATGGTCATCATTATTATCACAATCATAATAACATCAATATGATAATGAAAATAAAAACAATACTTATGGTGATACCTAATATTAATAATAAAAAATAATGATAATAATGATGATTATGATATTAATGATAAGTATAATAGTAACGATAATGATAAAATTAAACTGATAATTATAACAATAATAACAATAATATCAACAATAATAATAATTATAATGATAATGATAACAATGATAAAATAATAAAACGCAAAAATAAGAGAAAAAAAAACCATCTGGCGTGCTGCTGCTCCCGCCTCGTCGCACATTCACCTCAAGAATATCATATAACCTGTATGCGCTTTTTTCTATTTTTTTTAAGAATAATGTTCCTGAAAATAATAAGGTTCCTGCAAAGAGTAATGTTCCGCGTATTACTCTGAGGAGCGTTAAGGAGCGTGAAGTAAAGAAAATAGTGGATTCAGGTCGAGTGCAAAAAGTAAGCAGAGGCGGGAGGGTGCAAGGAAGCCTGGACGGGGCGCAGGGGGATCAATAACACAATACACACACACATTTTCCTCGCTCAGTGACGGCCCTGGAGGTGACGGCGGTGCAGGCAGCGTCACCCTGTGTGCTACAAAAGGTACTCGTCGGTGCGTGCCGTTGGAACGTTTACAAGGAGTTTTCTAGAGACCTGTTTTTTTGTCTTATAGTTTACTCTTTTTGTCGGTGCTTTTACGTACCCTCGTGCCCTCCACTGAACTGCCCTCGCTCGCTCGTAAAATGGACGCGAGGAAAAAATTAAAGGAAAAAACGTAACTACGTAAAAATGACATTAATGTTTCGCCGAGACACCCAAGAAACGTGAAGCGCAAAACGCCGCCCGAGGAGAGCCGCCCCTCACAAAGACACATTAGGGCCCTACAATTAGTCGTAACGTCTCCTTTATTTCTCCGTCTGGAGGACAGAAGGTCACCCGTTGCATAAATTCCAGCAAGAAAATAACTCAAGTTATTTCAAGAGTTATTTGGTAGTTAGGGTCTTGAGGGCAGCTGGTGTGTCTCGTGCGAAACACCCTCATTTGTGGTGACTGTGTGTGGCGCTCCTGTCATGCCTGGGGAGGGAGGGCTGGAAGAAGTCCTGGCGCGGGCTGTGGTGGCGGTGGAGCTGGAGTGTTGGTTTAGGATATTGGTGTATTAGTGGTACTGTACATGTTTCCCGTGTGTGTGTGTGTGTGTGTGTGTGTGTGTATGTGTGTGTGTGAGTGTGTGTGTCTGTGTGTGTGTGTGTGTGTGTGTGCTTCCCTAGTTATACGTTTGTGGTTGGCTCGCGTTATCCACACACACACACACACTCACACGTGCGCGCACACACACACACACACACACACACACACACACACACACACACACACACACAGACACACACACACACACACACACACACACACACACACACAAACTCACACACACAGTCACACACACAGACACACAGACACACACACACACACAATATTTTGGTGTATGCCTGTGTGGGCCTGGCCGTCGCACCTGTGGTCTTGCGACATTATGCCTAATTACCCGGGCCACCTGGATGAGCCGCGTGACTGTCTGTTGAGGCAGCTGCTTCTCCTGCCTGTCGCGTCTGTCTGTTGGGTACCTGGAACTGTCGCCGATAGGAATTCTCGCCACCGTCGTCGAGTATTCCAATTCTTGATATTTCAGGACCCAATATATACATTTAATCAAGTTTTACCCGTGTTTCTGCATTCAGGGATGAAATACCATCGTTAGCTTGATCAGTTAGATAGTTAGGTGCCAATGTCCAGGTTAGGTTAACATTTCCACGTCGACGAGAGTTCTAGTTTGGTGTTTCGGCGAGAATTCCCATCGGCGACAGTTCCATAAACCGTCTGTTGCTCCTGCCTGTCGCTCCTGTCTGTTGCTCCTGTCTGTTGCTCCTGTCTGTCGCTCCTGTCTGTGGCTGCCAGATATATATTCTAAATGTTTACGATATTCATGGGGAAAAAATACATCTGACAAAAAAATAACAATGCCCATTATACCTTCCAATGGTGATGTAGCATTATGCTCCTGATGTCACCATTTCTGAGTTTTCAAAATCAACATGATCGTCCATACCGGCTAGATATCTGTACGGTTTTAGCCTCAAAAAATATAAGTGTGGTGTAGTTCTAATCACACTTGATAACATTTGAAGCGTATATAAAAGAAAAAAAGATATTTGTAGTAAAATTCTGAACATGCTATAATATCAAATCAGTGGAATATACACTTATAAAACTTGGAAATGTAATGGTCATTTCATACGAACAGTAAAGGGTGGTTCACACTGAGGTTTTTTCGGCATTTTATCGACCGAGAAGGCGGTCTGGGTCTGGGGCTGGTGTCATGATCGCCTAGGTTTTAAAAAAAAATCACACACCGCTCACTCGGTCTTTTATCGACCGACTTGCCGAGAATTTCGCGCGCCAAATTCAAATAAACGCAGAAGCCAGCACCACCTTCTCCCAAATCACCCCAATTATTGGTATAATTTCGGTATTGGGCACTAAAAACTAACAAATTTAACTTACATCATCGTGCAGATCTTTTCATCCTTAATTTGAATCCAAATTTCCCATGCCAATGGCGATACATATAATACCGAAAATTTTCCATTTTAGCTAGCCATAAACGGATGTTAGTTTAAATCAGATTATGTTAGGTTAGACGTGGGGTTTGATTTAGTAGATGATATCAATGAAAAAATGAAACTATCAATACTACTTCATAATAGGTAAAGTGCGCGAAAACTTATTTTTCGTTCGCCAAATACACACAAGCCAGCCACTAGCCCCCTATAGCCCCTAGCGCGACGTGACCCCTGACCCTGCTGCCTGAGACCCTCACTGCCCCGGGAGCAACAACAAGCTCGAGCACGATCTTGACAGACGACCTATAAAGCGATACTAAAAGCAGAAAAGGTCACAAGAAGAAGAAGAAGAAGAAGAAGATTTGTTGACCGAAACGAATTGCGTGTGTGAACGTAATCTCCGCACTAGCCCGCAAGAGACCGACTTCTCTGTCGACAAAAAATGCCGAAAAAAACTCAGTGTGAACCAGCCTTAAGTCTTCCAATGGGTGACACCAAAATTCACGGTCCCAAATATCCCCTGGAAATCTGTCTTAACTTTTACATCACTCCTATATGGATATTTATCTGATTTTTTCAGAGAAGTTGACTTATAATCAACTACAGCACAAGAAAAACAATAGTCATCGTGGCCACCAGGTAGACATGTAAATAAATCACAGCATCGAGCACTGCGTTATCAATCAACATTTAATTAAGGACCAGATCACTTAGTAAAGGTGCACATTTTTAATGAAAACTGTTGAATAACATTTAATCTCCCCTCGGCACCATGTTTTTAAACATATTTCAAGCGTAATATGTTATATTTAATTATCATTATACATTATTTGTAGTACATTATAACCATTATATTTCATAATTGTTTTAAGGGCCACAAATTTTACTCAAGGATAGTATATTTATCAGCAGCAATATAAAACGTAGCTGAGAGCAGTTTTGAAGTACTTTGTAGGTTTATGGAATGATATACTCAAAGATTAAGAATGGGCCAATGTATATCATACTGTACCTCGCTGGGCGCCTACACCTGTACGGATACCAAGATCCCACGACGCGGGCTCCACTAATTGTAAACTCATAAATTGCATTTATGTAGTGTTCATAATGCCCCATAGGATGCCAACAACCTCAGTGGCGGAGGCAGTGGTGGCGGCGGCGTGCTTGCTGCAGCGAGGAGCCACCGCCGTGCCTTGCCGTGCACGTGACGCTTATTTAATCACGGTGGTTGCCTCGCGCCGCCCTGAGGGACGGGGCCACACACAGTCGCCGCTAATACCAATCACACCACCGCCGCAACGCCCACCACACGGATGAACGCAGATCTTTATGAAAGTTAAGTTGTTAGAACAACAATGATTTACCCTAAATATTCTTGCTTTAGAGCGAGGAGCAGCGGGCGGGAGTCTCGCCACAATTATAGAGCCATCACGAGGCGGCGGGATGGCATAGTATTACCTCAAAGGCGCTGGTGAGGGAAACAGAAGCGGTGCACCTACTGCCTTGATTACAGGCCGGCCTGACGCAGGTGTGACTGGTGCCCGCAAGCTGTGGGCTCCGTCACCAGGCGAGGAGGGCCGTCGGTGGGCGGTGGGCGGTGGGCAGGGCGGGACAGGTGAGACCACCGCGGCATCACGCACAGGTGAGTGGCTGGAGGCCTCAGGTGGTGTGGCAGTACACTCCTGAGGGGCTTCATCTAGTGAAAAGTAATTGAAATAAAGCATACAGATCTATTTGAATTTGGAATAAATCAGATCGATATATTTAAGGAAAATCTCCTTGATAATACGCAGTGTCGACCAGTTGTATTAATCTCTTCTTTGTCATAAAAAAAACAAGAAATAAAAAAAAATCCGGGGTTGGGAGGGTGGGTGTTCCGCCTCAACACCTGAATACTGTTTTTTATCTGAAATTATACCTCAGCCGGAGCAGCGCCATTACCTCTGCTACCCTGCGTGATGCGGGAGACTTAGGCTGAAATAAACCACTACAGGGAAGGAGGGCGAGAGGAGAGAGAAGAGAAAAAGAGGAAAAGAGTTGGGCCTCATCTTGATTATGTCGTTCAGTATAGTTATGGGCATATATCTGTAGGATCTGTAAAGAGGAGGATGAAAGATAAGCGATCCTGCGTTTGAAAAATTTACCTTATACATGGTAAGGTGAAAACATACCTACCCAAGCAAGGCGTAAAATTTTCTTAGATGGTATAGATAAAGTATATGTACAGTAAATGAACGTGTACTGACTGGCGGTAATGAGCTGAAGGTGTTAGAAGGAAGAAAGTTTGCCGCTATGGTCGTGGATGAGAGTACGAGCCTCGGTAGCCATAGAGGTGAGGAGTTTGATAGTCAATTCTCGTATTGTCTTTGCTTTACTGTCGCACCACTGTACTTGGACGATATCTCTTATTACCTCCGCCAACGAAGTTGGAGAGGTTATGTTTTCACCCCGATCTGTCTGTCTGTCTGTCTGTCTGTCTGTCTGTCTGTCTGTCTGTCTGTCTGTCTGTCTGTCTGTCTGTCTGTTAGTATACAGGATTTCTCGAAAAGTTACGAATAGATTTGGACCAAACTCGGTATACCAAGTCTATTTGGTATAAGGAAGGACTGATTTAATTTTGGATGAAATCTATTGACAAGTGTTGCCATGGCAACCAATTGATGAAATATTCGGCCGGAGGTATGCGCTCATACTGAGTGCAATATTATATATATATATATATATATATATATATATATATATATATATATATATATATATAATATATATATATATATATATATATATATATATATTTTTTTTTTTTTTTATTAATAATTTTTTTATAGTATATATTTATTTTTTTTTACTTTTTTTTTTAACTTTTTATTTTTTTTTGCTTTTTTATATTCGGGCGGAGGTATGCGCTCTACTGAGTGCCCCCCCCCCCCCCCCCCCCCCCTACTTGTAGAACTCTTTTGAAACCATTTATCTGCAATTCATCTTACAGAGCGACATGTTGCATATAACAATACATATAGCTAAACACTTTTCCTTATTTTATTTCCTTAATCAAACAATTAAAGTGAGAAAACTCGCCTCCCTCATCACAGTGTTTATAGGCTGATAACGACGCTTCGCTCCACCTGAATTATAGACGAAGGAGTTCATAGAGTAAGTTAGTTATTATTTCGGGTCACGGAAGGCGACCCTTCCCAGGCTTCCCTTCCACACAGCGACACGCACCTCCCTACACCACCACCACCGCTGCCAACACCATAATACCACACCCTTCTCCACACGCCCATCATAACCGTGGAATAAAAAGTGATGGTCTGCCTCCCCTGTGCGCGTCTATCCTCATCTTTGTCATGCACGATTATATGCACTACACTTTTTGCCCGTCCCCACTCGTGTGCTCACATCAGCTCAGCGCTCGTGTTGCCTCGCATTCCAACTTTCTATACCCCTTTTATCCCCCCTCCGTCGCTCCTTGGGGACCAGTTAACTCGCCCTCGCGGAACACTAAAACAAATAATTGGCTTCATTCATCGTCATTACGGGCTGCCGCTGGGAGGTGCCGGACCTACCCCAACATACCCCAGGGACCCTCGACGCCGAGACGGCCAGTTTTGTGTACCTGGTTTATTGGATTACCTTTCAGGCCTCCAAGGCGGGGGGCTGTAGTTCCCGTTCTTGGCGGAAAAAATACTGGATGGACTCCTCCGTGGTCTTCCCCATTACAGAGGTGTCAGGTAATTGAAGTGTCTCTTCCCCACGAACTTTGATCCAACCAACCACACAGATTGCGTGAGTCAAGGTGCCAACGCCTATAATGGACGTGGGTGATCACGTATGCCTTATGAAAGGGTTAAGGACTAGATATGAGCCTAGATATGGGCTGGTGATGTGCGTTGTCAGGTAACATCGCACGTAAGTAAGATACATTAACGTGTGAAACGAGGCAGTACGACGCAGTATAGCGGTAAAGAGGTGCTGGAGGAGCGCAAGGCCATCGCTTCTGATATACAACATGGCCGCACTGTAGACCCATAAAACTTTCAAAAGGTTGGAAATTTTGGTTTCATAGGCTAGATAAGTCACTCCCAGGGCAGCGGCCGGAGAGGAAGCGTGGCGACCATGGAGGGGCGCGCGAGGGTCCCGGGCCCCTGAGGCTGTCTAGGCCCACGCCCTCAGCGACCACATTGCTAGATCATATTCGTCTCGTGATCGATATCTCACAATTAATTAGCCATTTCGCGCCCCTGCCGTGTTGTAATTGGCGGGCGGCGGCCGTGGGCGGTGACGCTGATCTACGGGCCCACCGAACCTGACAAATTCGGGTCATCCATGTAAGATTTCCAGTTGTATTTTTCATATAGTAGCGGGTTAAGTGGCAATTTTCCGTTACAATAAAGACGGATGGTGATGGTGGTGGTGGTGGTGGTGGGGGTAATTCTGGATGCGATGGTAACTGTATTAGTGACAGTGGAGGTGGTGGTGGTGATGGTGTAGGTGGTGGTGGTGATGGAGGCAGGGTCAATATCTCGAGAAAGTAATTCTTTTAGGTCGTTCGTCTTCCGTCTGTCACTCAAGACACCCAGCGGCCCCGCCCCTCAACTTCTGCCTCCGCCTTGGTAGCCGTCCGTCAGTCCACCAAGTAGGCTCTTTTTTTCTTCTATTGTTTATTATAATTTCTAGTTTGCTGGTATATATGATTTATCTCTCCTCTCTGTTCCTGTATCTTATTTTCCTTCTTCCTCTTGAGATTCTTCTTTTTATGCTTCTTCTTCTTCTGTCTTCTTAATTCTTCTTCATCTTACTCCTCCCCTTCACCCTCCCGCCCCCCTTCCCCCCGCACACCCTGATGCCCTTCGTGACGCTGTATTATCGCCTGGTCATTATACAAAGTTCATTCCATACCTAAGAATAAATACAAGTTAAGAATAAAAAGAAAACCTAAGAAGCAAATTGAAATCAAGGTTATTAGTGTAGTTCTGTCACGCTGTAAAACCGAAAGCGAACCATAAATTTCCTCCATCAACTGTAATTTGATTTCAAGCGCCTCGAGGACTCAAGAAATAATAATAAAAGAATAAAAAAAACTAACTAATGACTCTCAATCATAACTCAGCATCATCATCACAGAGACAAAATCCAATTAAGAGTTTATTAGTTCAGTGTTGCCAACTTGGAGTCAAACCTCGGGAAAGGACAGGAGGGAGGAGGAGGAAGAGGAGGATGATGATGATGAGGAGGAGGAAGAAGAGGATGGTGTGAAAGATGAAGGGACCAAAATCGTCTGTGGGAGGTGTGTTTGGGATCGAGTAGGCCTACCCACCGAAGAAAGGCACACAGGATACATTAATAAAACTATATGTTAGGCCTGCACACGGAAGGTAGCTGCCGACCCTGAAAATTGGTAATAGGCCCGTGCAGGCTTTAAATTGGCGGGCAAGTATGTAGAAGATCCTGATTTATAGAGAATATAATTATGTTGTGATTGCCTGGCCGCATCTATATATCTCAGGCCAGGGCGTGACGGAGGCGCCGACCTAAGGGAGGCGAGTATTAAGCCCGCCACTTTTTTACCTCATTTTGCCATCTAAGTAGAGGCTTTAAGGCCGCACCGCGTTATTGTGATTTATTGGTGACCCTCTCGGTGGCGGCGGCGGCGGTGATGTGGTGGTTGTGACCGACTGGAGTGTTCGGAGGGAGGAGGAGGAGGAGCTGCGGGCGGTATGGAGGGAGGGAGGAGAGTGTCAGGATGATGTGGTGTGAAAAGAGAGAAAGAATACGTGATAGCGAGTGAGTGGCTTTGTGGTGTTGATGTTGTGGCGGCAAGAAGGATGTGTAGGGACAAGTGAAGTGGTGCGAGTTCAGGGCAATGATGGTGGTGTAGAGGCAGGAGGTGGAGGTGGTGTGGGATATGAACTGCTTGTGGTGGCATGTGTGGAGCGAGTGAAGACAGTAGCGAAATGTTTGTGAGGAGGTAGTGGTGGTGGATTGACAGTATAATGGTGTACGTGGGAAGTGGTGGTGGTGGATTGTGAATTGTGGGATGTAGTGACAGTAGAGTGACACGGTATCTTGGTGCAGTTATAAGTATTCTCAGGGTCTTTCAGAGGTCTGTGAGGAAAGGATAGCGGTAGGGGAAGGAATGGAGGGTGGAGATGGTGTGGCGCCGCGCGTGCCCGAAAGGGATAGGAGGGAGGAAGGAGAAAGAAACAGATGATCATAAGAATAAAAAGGGAGATGGAAGAAAAACAAAACTAACCGAGAAGGTGCGAACAGGTAACATTGAACTCAATCCCAATATTCATCTCAGAATTTCCAATGTGTAATGATAGAGATAGGGCAGAACAAAAATATAACTACACAAGCCGCGAAAATAACAGATGAGTAAAATTTTGATACACAAAGGATAAATCAAGCTAACCCATCCTTGATAACACTGCTTTGGCCGCTGGACAATTCCCGAGCCCCACACATTCATCCCGTTTCGTTATGGCTGACGATCAGCGCGCCACTGGGCGGGGAGCGGGGGACGCCTAGGGTCGTGTCAGAGCGGTGTCAGAGGTCAAGCTGGCGTGGGATGAAGGGTTGGCGAGGCTAAAGGGAGGAGAATGAGGCGGTAAAGTGCATTTGGCGTGTGACCGGAGTTACCTGAAAGAGTTTTCTGTATGGTATAGGGGTGGACACGCGGCTGGGAGGGATAGGTACTCTGTGCTGTATCCCGGGACTAGAATGTTCGCTAAAAAGGACTATGTAGGTACTGTACAGGACATATCTGGAGAAGGTGAGAGCGCATGCGTAAAGTGGAGTAAACATTAGGCACGAACATTTGTGTACGCTATATTAATTCATGAGCTTTACTGTCCACTTGTCGAGTTTAGTTGGTGATATCATTATTCTCGCTGTCTTGGTTATTCTATGATATTTTTACTGCACCTGTTGGTTTATAGTGCATCTATCTATCTTTCATGAATGCGTGCGGTAATGTTCTGCTAAAATGGCATATGTGAAGGAAAATCAGCTTTGATTACATAATTTCTATTTTCCATTGCCATCGTGAGCACGTGTCGGGGCGGAAGGGTTAGAGCACTCAGGGACGGGGTCTGGTGGGGGTGAGGGTGGCGGCGCTGCAGCTCCGTGATTGGTGGAGGCAGCGTGGCGGTGGCGCGGAGATCACAGGACTGAGGCGGCCTGGGGGGGGTGAGGAGGGAGGGGGCAAGGGGTAGACAAGAGAAATTAGGCCCAGGATCCGAATCGGATGGAATATCTAAACACTAAACATAAACAAGAGCGATAATAAACCGTGGTATGCTTACAATTCACTCTCCTAGAATCAAGACATTACAAAAAAAAATGCCGAGTAGAGGACAGC
Organism: Chionoecetes opilio; assembly: GCA_016584305.1. Lineage (NCBI taxonomy): Eukaryota > Metazoa > Arthropoda > Malacostraca > Decapoda > Majidae > Chionoecetes > Chionoecetes opilio. The sequence continues at coordinate 314,382 of JACEEZ010006319.1, read as the reverse complement.
CATGCTGACATCTCTGGACATAAGAAGCCCGACTGCTACATTTTGCATTTTGATATGGCATCACAGGAATGTGATTGGGTGACATTGCCGGGACGGAGCCTGCTGGAGTGGCCTTTTTGTGCCGGGTCCCGCGTGTCAGCCGATCCGCCTCCCGCCCGCCGGTCCCTCGCAATAAGTATATGGCCGAGAGAACACAGATCTTATCACCTGACCTGGTATGGCGGCGGCAACTGATGATAAAATACTCAGATCCTATCTTACTATATATATATATATATATATATATATATATATATATATATATATATATATATATATATATATATATTATATATATACATATATAAAAAAATTGTAGAATGAGTTGCAAAATAAGGGGTTGATGAGCAGGGACGCGTTCCGTGGTAGCGGGATGAAGTCGAAGGGGTACTACGTAAGGCAGGGTAACACTGCCTTCAAGAGACTACCAACGCGGCTCAAGGGTCACTTCTTTGATGCCTTGCGTGACTGCCGCTGTGTTGCAGATAAGACAGTTGCTGTCTCACACTCCCTCGTATCCTCACACACCTACAAGCATCAGCTACCTGGCCCAAAGGTTAGCCAACTCAAACATACCGGCGAGGGCAAAAACGTGGCTACCGTGAAATGCATTGTTGGCGTCCTTAGTGGGCTGGAGGCTAATCATAATGATTGAAATGTAAAATGATAGAGGTCTTCCCTCGGCGTGAAGATGTCTACAGCGAAAGCACGATTTTCATATGAATCACCTTTGCTTCAGAATATTTCACCCTCTAACTTCGGGTCTAAAGAGTACAGATGGAGCCGTGGGTTGATGCAGATGGCGAGAAATAACACTGATTTACAGGGACTTCCGGTGACACGTGAGACAAGTGAGTGAGATCAGAATCATGTCGCGCTCCGTCAGGCTCGTCACTCCCCGTCACTATAGCTTGACGCCGCCCCGTCAATACACACCCTAACCGAGGCCACCGTGAGAGACTCTCTCGAGTAACTCTCTAGAGAGTAACCCTCACGGTGGCCTCGCCCTAACGCCGTCCCGCCCCAGCCACCCGTCACGCCGAGGTTTTTTCATTGGTGTGTTCAGCATGGCCGGAGACCTAATGAAGTAGGTAACGATGGCAGAGGCGTCGCTGGCGGCCAGGATAATGAGCTGCTATTTAATTGACGACACTTGATGATTTATTCTCGTCCACTCCTATCATCCCTTATTCCCCCCTGCCTCTGGACACCCCCCTCGCCCTATTCACAGGTGTTCCGATGACGGTGGAGAGAACGAGTTTTACAAGTAACGTTTATTTACATTTACTTTCGATGACTTTTTTCGTTTATCTTTTCTATGACACCGAGATTCACTCATCGCCCTACCGCCACTGGTAAGGCAGGAGGGGTGAGAGCCACAGGTGCAGGTGCCAAGCAAGGTATTTATAATGAAAAAATCTCAGTGACTGTCTCCAGTTTAAAACACAAACAAACTTGAGGTGTGATAAAGTGACAGGCGTTCCTGATTGAGGCTGAGATAGGAGTAGGGAGGAGGCTACCCGTGGACTCCTCCTCGCCGGTGACACAGAGGCAATGACAGGTGGGGCGCCGCAGCTAAGCACAGAGGCGACAGTGATCCCTCTACAACCTGCAGGTACTGATATGAAACCCATGTCAACCCTGGATGTGACGAAGCAGCGAATGGAGGCGAGGCTGGAGCGATGATGGAAGGGGGCGAGGACGGGTTGGGGGAGGTGCAGGGCGGGTTGGGGGAGTTTTAGGACGGGTTGGGGGAAGGTGCAGGGCGGGTTGGGGGGAGGACGGGTTGGGGAGGTGTAGGGTGTGGGGGGAGGTGTAGGGCGGGTTGGGGGAGGTGCAGGACGGGTTGAGGGAGAGGGCGGGTTGGGTGGAGTACTGGAGGTGCAGGGCGGGTTGGGGAGAGGGTGGGTTGGGGGAGGTGCAGGGCGGGTTGGGGGAGAGGGTGGGTTGGGGGAGGTGCAGGGCGGGTTGGGGGAGGTGCAGGACGGGTTGGGGGAAGGTGCAGGGCGGGTTGGGGAGAGGGCGGGTTGGGGAGAGGTGCAGGACGGGTTGGGGGAGAATGCGGGTTGGGGGGAGGTGCAGGGCGGGTTGGGGAGAGGGCGGGTTGGGGGAGGTGTAGGACGGGTTGGGGGAGAGGGCGGGTTGGGGGAGAGGGCGGGTTGGGGGAGGTGTAGGACGGTTTGGGGGAGAGTGCGGGTTGGGGGAGAGGGCGGGTTGGGGGAGGTGTAGGACGGGTTGGGGGAGAGGGCGGGTTGGGGGAGGTGTAGGGTGGGTTGGGGAGGGCGGGTTGGGGGAGGTGTAGGGTGGATTGGGGGAGGTGTAGGGCGGGTTGGGGGAGGTGCAGGACGGGTTGAGGGAGAGGGCGGGTTGGGTGGAGGACTGGAGGTGCAGGGCGGGTTGGGGGAGAGGGTGGGTTGAGGGAGGTGCAGGGCGGGTTGGGGAAGGTGCAGGACGGGTTGGGGGAAGGTGCAGGGCGGGTTGGGGGAGAGGGCGGGTTGGGGGGAGGTGCAGGACGGGTTGGGGGAAGGTGCAGGGCGGGTTGGGGGAAGGTGCAGGGCGGGTTGGGGGAGAGGGCGGGTTGGGGGAGGTGCAGGACGGGTTGGGGGAGGTGCAGGACGGGTTGGGGGAGGTGCAGGGCGGGTTGGGGGAGAGGGCGGGTTGGGGGAAGGTGCAGGGTGGGTTGGGGGAGGTGCAGGACGGGTTGGGGGAGAGGGCGGGTTGGGGGAGGTGTAGGACGGGTTGGGAGAGGTGCAGGACGGGTTGGGGGAGAGGGCGGGTTGTTGGGAGGTGCAGGGCGGCGGCGACTACCAACCAGGTCAGAGAGGCGATTATATACGGGTGACAGAGGAGAGGCGACCGAGGAGTGTCGATGGTCATGTTGGACACGGCAAAGGAAATGACAGCAGAGGAGCGGGATATGTTTGTGGGCAAGGGACAAGATATGGTGGTGTTGGTGGTGGTGAGTAGTGGTGAATAGAAAGCCTGTAGTGTTGAAGGTAGTGCAGTACTGATGGTGCGATAGTGATGTGGTACAAGTATTGGTGATAGTGATACTGCACCATGGCACATAACAGCTATACTAGTAATGGTTATGAATGATGGTTAAGACACATGTAGCAGCAGTGATGATGAAGACACATTCTTTAATTGAGATTAACAACATCGATTACAGAGGGAAGAGAGCGAAAGCAAAAACATACATATCTATCTCATCATCTCATCTCATACGTGGACGACTGGGCTGGGTCAAAGTAACTAATATCCTGTTAACTAATAACAGTTACTTTGGGCTGGGTGTCAGGACAGTGGCCGAGGTAGCATGGCGACGGGTTGACGGGAAGGTGATAATAGGTATATGTACTGAGCAGGTGTGAGAGGAATAGAAGGGGAATGGGTGGGGAGGTCTGCTGGAATAAAAGCAAATTACATCTCGACAATAACAACGCTCGATCGTCGTCCGCATACCATAGCGAGTCCACACCATCCACATGTAGCACGGACCCTCTCTCCTGTGATGACGGGCCGGCCATCACCTGCAACGCGGCGCCGCACACACAGGTAAACAAGGCGGCGGGAAGGCTCACTAGGCCACCAGAAAAAACCCACTTTCCACCTTGATAACAGGTATAGGTGTTCGTAGGAATGTTGCACAGACGCTGCTGTAGGGGAAGGTGGAGGGTCAGGGTGCTGGTGGATGGGTGTGGAGGTGCAGGTTAGTGTGGTGCAGGTGGAGGCAGGATGGAGGTGGCTGCTCTGATAGGATGTTTGGAAGTATGCAATGGAGCGTTGTGTGGTAGCGTGTCATGGCAAAATGCAATGCAACATCTTACTGGACAGAATCTCACAAGACAAAGAAATCCTCGTAATGAAAACCATGGAATATTCACAACACTAAGGGATAATATCTTAGTAAGAATAAAAAAATATAATTCAGAAAAACGTATATGAAGGAGAGCTAATCTTAATTTTATTTTTTCAGACAAAACATACAGGGCGTATGCAGGTAGTATTTTGAATGCATTACAATTAAATATAGTCCAAGTTTGCAGAAGCATATGTAAAATAATAAGACATTGATAGCTGATGCTTGAAACACATCTTCAACGACTTGATACTTCAGTAGCTAATATAAACAACAAACACAAATACTTCAGAAAAAAAACCAGAATGAAGAAACTCGGACAGAGAGTGGCGCGAACTGTGAGTAAATTCTGCTGAGGAGAAAAATACTTCCGTGCGTGGAGGACAGGACTGAGGGATCGCGGGTAAACTGTGAAAGACAAAACTATGTGCTGTTCTAAACGTGGTGTTTCACAAATATGGGCATCGCAAAAAAAAAAAAAATAATTCAGGTGCATTTATGGCAGGTGATGAATATCGCCACGCGTGTGCATCGTTCACAGGTGCACGGTGAGGCGGAAGCTTGTACAGTGTACACCCTCCACCCTTCCCCTCTAAGAACCTCTACCGAAATCATTTGCACTAACTACTGTATCAACATTCAATATTATACTTGGTGTCACGTATGTATGTTGTGCCTAGTTGATGTAGTTGCTGTTTTTGTTTTTCATGGTGGTGATAGTGGAATCGAATCCTTCTTTAGTATATCAGCATCATATCACTTTCCCATTCCCAATCAGTATTTGATTCCCTTCCCCCAGTCCCCAGCAGCATCTAATCCTTTACTCCAGTCCCTAGTAGCATCTAATCCCTTCCCTTAGTCCCTAGCAGCATCTAATTCCTTCCCCCAGTCCCTAGCAGCATCTAATTCCTTCCCCCAGTCCCCAGCAGCATCCAATCCCTTACCCCAGTCCCTAGTAGCATCTAATCCCTTCCCTTAGTCCCTAGCAGCATCTAATTCCTTCCCCCAGTCCCTAGCAGCATCTAATCCCTTCCCACAGTCCCTAGTAGCATCTAATCCCTTCCCCCAGTCCCCATAAGCATCTAATTCCTTCCCCCAGTCCCTAGAAGCATCTAATCCCTTCCCCCAGTCCCTAGAAGCATCTAATCCCTTCCCACAGTCCCTAGAAGCATCTAATCCCTTCCCCCAGTCCCTAGAAGCATCTAATCCCTTCCCCCAGTCCCTAGAAGCATCTAATCCCTTCCCACAGTCCCTAGAAGCATCTAATCCCTTCCCCTAGTCCCTAGAAGCATCTAATCCCTTCCCACAGTCCCTAGAAGCATCTAATCCCTTCCCCCAGTCCATAGCAGCATCTAATCCCTTCCCTCAGTCCCTAGCAGCATCCAATCCCTTCCCCCAGTCCCTAGCAGCATCTAATCCCTTCCCCCAGTCCCTAGCAGCATCCAATCCCTTCCCCCAGTCCATGACAGCATCTAATCCCTTCCCCCAGTCCATGGCAGCATCTAATCTCTTCCCCAGTCCCTAGCAGCATCTAATCCCTTTCCCCAGTTCCTAGCAGCATCTAATCCCTTCCCCCAGTCCCTAGCAGCATCTAATCTCTTCCCCCAGTCTCTAGCAGCATCTATTCCTTCACCCATTCCCTAGCAGCATATAATCCCTTCCCTCAGTCCCCAGCAGCATCCAATCCCTTCTCTCAGTCCCTAGCAGCATCTAATCCCTTCCCCCAGTCCCTAGCAGCATCTAATCCCTTCCCCCAGTCCCTAGCAGCCTCTAATCCCTTCCTTCAGTCCCTAGCAGGATCTAATCGCTTCCCCCAGTCCCTAGCAGTATCTAATCCCTTCCCCCAGTCCCTTGCAGCATCTAATCCCTTCCCCCAGTCCCTAGCAGCATCTAATCCCTTCACCCAGTCCCTAGCAGCATCTAATGCCTTCACCCAGTCCCTAGCAGCATCTAATCCCTTCCCCAATCCCTATCAGGATCAATCCCTTCCCCCAGTCCCTAGCAGCATTTAATCCCTTCCCCCAGTCCCTAGCAGTATCTAATCCCTTCCCCAGTCCCTAGCAGCATCTAATCCCTTCCCCAGTCCCTAGCAGCATCCAATCCCTTCCCCAGTCCCTAGTAGCATCTAATCCCTTCACCCAGTCCCCAGCAGCATCCAATCCCTTCCCCCAGTCCCTAGCAGCATCTAATCCCTTCCCCAGTCCCTAGCAACATCTAATCCCTTCCCCCAGTCCCTAGCAGCATCTAATCTCTTCCCCCAGTCCCTAGCAGCATGTAACCCCTTCCCACAGTCCATGGCAGCATCCAATCCCTTCCCCCAGTCCCTAGCAGCATCTAATCCCTTCCCCCAGTCCCTAGTAGCATCTAATCCCTTCCCACAGTCCATGGCAGCATCCAATCCCTTCTGCCTCTTCTCCTTCCAGATCCCGGAGCCATGGTCTTAAAAGTTTTCGTCTTTGTAGGTCCAATTTAACTACAGCTACTGGATCCACGCCTACTTTTTCTTCTATTCAAAACAACAATTTACAAATTACCTACACGACCGGTGCTTTTGTCGGCGCCGGGAAGTAATGGTTGCAACAATGTGGTGGTGTTGTGTGTCGCCGGATGGTGCCGCGGGCTGCCGGGAAGGAGGACATGCACACTCCCCTTTCTGCCTCTTAAGATCTTTATGGGACTTTCAAACTGTGAAAATCTATTACGAGGACAAGAGGGTTTAACAATCCAATTTCATACATCAGAGGGAATAATTGATTTCTTACACTTTCACGTCCGTCAACAAGTTTTTTCTATCCGTTGTGAACCTTCCCTTCCTACTCTATGGTGACAGATTATCCCCAGGCGATGATAAAAACTCCTAAAAAAATAAATATCCCTAGCTGGTTCCCTGACTTCTGGTTTGCTACGCTGATCACTATAGACGTGCGATAAGAGAGAAGTCAATGCACGAATGCTGGAAAGTTCGCGGTGCCACAATAGTTGTACTTATGCCTTGACAAGTTGCCTGTTGTTGCGACCACCCACGTTCCGCCCTCCACTCCAACGGGGGTGAATCAATCAGAAAATTAGAGGTGCGGTCGGCGGTGGTATCTTCAGCTCCTGCGGTAGCGAGCCTTAATTCAATGCGTCGGCCAGAAAAGGAGGCCGGGAAAAAAGGTGAGTGTCAGGTGCGTCGTGTGTGTATCGGGTTCATGTCATATACGTAAAGATCACCGGCGTTGAGGTGGATAATCAGGTGGGGCGAGTGACACCTGCGGTTAGGAGCGGCTAGTGCAAGGCCTGGGGCGGTGCTCTATTTGGGCCACGATGTTCTGAGCCTCATTAAACCTTGTTCGGCGTTGAATCATGAAGTGAATCAAGGAAGACCCAGACGAGGCGATGATGCGAGCTTGGCTTTATATACGAGACACTGCTCCATCATCGGTTCTCTCGCCGTGTTACAAGAGTATTATGATGACTAACTGAGAACTAATGAGCTTGATATTCATGTTATCGCCAAAGTGTCTGGAGGGGCGTTGGCGGGACCCATCATCCGGAACGTTCGCTGTTACCAGCCTGATACTGAGACATCCTAATGTTGGAAGGCATTGCTGCTCGGACAATGGATCTTTTAAATGCCTTGTTAAAGTGTCTTAAAGCGAAAGAGGATTGATGGCACGTCCTATTTAATATAACTCTTTCACCCTGGCAGGATGAACAAGAATGATGAAAAACATGACCCTTTGAGAGCATGTCCCACATTTCAGTCGAGCAGAAGTATCAAATATATCTTTCCTATTAAAGAGATAGGAGGAGACCTAACTTGTCACAACCAATCCGCCCAAAACCGCTTCCACATTCCTCCACAAGAAACAGGCTGACACGAAAGGTGTCGGGCTGGCCACACACCCGTCCCTCCTTCCTCCCTCCTCCCTTAACCTTCATGACCTCGGCGGCGAGCTGCGGTTTGACCTGAGCCCACAAGACACGCTATACTGGATTTAAATTGGCCACACATCGTTTTCCACTTCATTTAACGGTGTTGATGTTGCGGTGATTCCACAGTGGCCGCGTTGAGCACACTGGGACCACCGCCGCCGGGAGGAAAGGCACTGCAGAGGCGGCGAGGAAGCTAGAGTTTCTGCGATCCTCGGGCTGGCGTGAGGAAGGAAGAAGTGTGAGGAGAAAGAGAAGCGTGTCCAGGGACCGGATGATGACTTAATCACCTGTTTACACTTCCACACAGGTTAACACTCAGGGCGAGGAGAAGGATAAGTTAATAAAAGTGTGTGTGTGTGTGTGTGTGTGTGTGTGTGTGTGTGTGTATGTGTGTGTGTGTGTGTGCGTGTGCGTGTGTGTGTGTGTGTGAAGAACACTAATGCATATTGATAAAAGTATTCTCCGGTTAACCTTTGCTGATTCTCTTTAATGAAATCAGTAGCTATTTATAACCACGCAGTCTTACAAAAAATAACTTGTGAAAAAAAGTTGTTGCGGCGAGCCTTGTCCCTCCTTGTGCGGGGACACAGTGGTCCATGAAGCGGTAGTTGGCCATGTGGCTCATAAACGTTATTTAAAAGTACTTTTAGCAGTTTTGTGAAGCATTATTAAAAGATAAAAGAAACCACACACACACACACACACACACACACACACACACACACACACACACACACACACACACACACACACACACACATACACACACACTCAGTTTTGCATTTAATCTTTTGGGCAAGACGAGAAATTCAATGTCTCTGTTCATTTGTTATCATTGCTATTATTATCATTATTATCATTATTATCACCATTATTATCATTGTCATTATTTACACGTTTTCTGTAATCCATAGTTCATGCACCTCACCAGCAACAAAAGTTTCCCGTAAGACCTCGCATGTATACCTCATAGAGGCAAGACCACAGCGTCCTTGGGTCAGCAGGCTCACAAGACCCCGAGCCCCGCGACCGTCCCCCCGCAGCCCCGTCAAGCAGCCCACCATTGCCTTCCACGAGAGCACACGTCACACGCACTAAACGGCGACCATTTGTGTCTTAAGGACCGAGCGTGGCCACTGCTAAACATCTCTAACAAGCGGAAATGGGCAATTTAGTGAAGGTAATAGGCGCGCACCCCCAGGGCTCAGTGCTAAGCCGAAATGAAGTGCCCGCATGACCTCCCACGCCACCTCAGCTGCCACAACGGGAAGGCGGGCGAGAAGGCGACCTTGGACAGCAACAGCAGCAGCAGGTGATGTACAGGTCTTCTGGGGGACATATGGGCCAGCGAGGAGTGCGAATTTTAACGTCGTTTGAAATATTACAAGCAGCATGAAATTATTGACTGGCTAGAAGTTGGGATATCATTACAACTCTTTGAATTATGATGGGAGACGAATCCCAAGAGTTAGGCACCGTACCGTCCTGCTACGGTACCTGTGTGATCAAGACGTCAAAGTCCTACACTCAGCCCCTCGGTATAGTTGCCTTGAGAGGAATGCTCCCGCGGGTTGCCATGACTACCGTCCAAGGAGCTGGGGCGCGGGTGTGCTTGTGGCCTGCGGGGAGGCGGGTTGGCCTGAAGGCGTCAACAAACTCATCAAAATCCCACAGGAATTGAGATCACCTCACCCCCCCCCCTCATCCCACCGCAACACCCATCAACTGGTGCGGGCAAGGACAGGGACAGGCTAATGGTATCTGTTTCATGGTCGATATTTTTCATAGGTCTACAGTGGAAATGCGTCTTTACACAGCTTTCCCGTAGGCTGATCCTTAACAGTGATGTCCGTGTCATTACAAAGGAGCCGTATAACGACTTAACATGAGGACACAACCTCAACCGACGACAGAGACGGTGAATGATTAAAACAACTCTGCGTTCAGAAACATCGTGTGTGAGGCGGCTCAGACCAGTGGCAGTGATGGATTAATTTTCATCAGAAACCTGATCCTCCGCGACAGGCAAGAAGGCACACAGACAAACAGACAGACCGGCGCAGAGACGAGGCAACAGTAGATCCATCAGGCGAATCGAGTCTTCGTATCTAACGATGTTGTCCAACTGGATTATCGGCTGAAATAATTTTGTTTACGAGATTCTTGAAGTGCTTTGGGGAGTGCGGCGAGGTGTTAGTTTCCGGAACGACCATTAGCGGCGTCCGGAAGGCAGTACAGCACGACATTTAAGGCACAGAAAGCAATTACGTGCGGGTAAGTGGGTGGAAGGTGGCGGTGGTGGTGGCGGTGACGCAGCTGAGTGACCTGAGGCAGAGGCGCATCCGCCGCCCGAGGCTGTGTTGAGGGTGGGGAAGGAGCACTGAAGGAAGAGGAAGAGGGGGAGGAGGAGGAGAAGGAGGAGGAGAAGGAGACTGAGGAGGAAGAGGAGACGAAGAGGAGGAGGAAGAGGAGGTGGAGGAGGAGGAGGAGGAGGAGGAGGAGGAGGAAGAAGAGATGATGGAGGAGAGGAGAGGATATAAAAATATACTTCAATAAGGAGTAACAGGATATTAGGAAAACAGGAAGTGACCGAGACAGCAGTCAACAGATTCCATAATGACATGTTAGACTAAATTTTGGAGTAATAATACTCTCTGAACTTTTGTTAGAAGAAAAAGAATTATGAAAAATGTATATAGCCTGCCAATATGGACATACGTTGTAAATGCATGGATGTAAACTTGTGCGAGAGAGGGAATCATATTATATATAATTATCAATGATGCTTGAACATGCTGGATGATGAAAAAGTGCTTCAACAAATCACAAAAACTAAACATACAGAGCCACAACTAAATGTAGGTACTTTGTGGAAGAAAAACACCCTCACAATAATGATGTACATACAATGCAACAAAAGAATGGAAGAAAATTACAGAAATTATATAGTGACACATAGAGGCAGATCAAGAGTCCACACAGTCAAAGCTGCTCAGGCCACTAGTACAGACATAAATATATAAACATAGTTTTCCAACTTGAACAACTGACTCTTGAACACCAAAAAGAGGAAATTGTGTGTTCTAAGATTGAAAGAACCGTGCGATAAACTAGTATTGAGAGAGAGGTATCCCGAGCTAGTCTCAATTCAGCAAAAATACTTGGATATAATGCAAGAACTCCCTCCAGAGCACACACTCGGTAGGAGGCAGGAGCTGATCGAGGGCAGAGGTGAGGCGAGGAGCTGCTATCAGGAGCAGGTCGGTGGCGTGGTAGCCGAGGTGGAAGTCATGTTTTCAAGGAGGTGCGGAGAAGAGGCCGCCCTTCAGGCTGATGGAGCAGAAGTGTCCTCTGTGATCTTTAGGTAAACAATATTTCATAAAGAACGTACATTTTACGGTAAACTGGCAGGTTCGGGTGCAAATTTTCTTGATCAAATTCGCTGTTGTGTTTGCTTTGGGGCGTCGCGGCATATTAATGGTCATGCATCTTCTTCTGTTCTGAATTATCCTTAAGATAATTGTCTATATTTACAATGTTAGACGTTCATTTGTTTTGCTTATTTATAAGCTGATTTAGGCCGAGAACCGGAAGGCTTCCCAGCTCATCGCCCGAGGAGCCTGGCCAGTGTGGCATGAAGCACTAGCCCTCGCCCTTCCCATTAGTCTGACTTATGTACCGCTGAATGCTTGATTCTGTTCTTAACAACATTTCAACAATTCTTATGAATACGTGCAGTTTGCAAAAAGAGGCGGTTGTTGATCTCCATAATGAACCTGTTATTTACTTCCTTGCCGTCAACATAATTCTTAAGATTTTTATATTAATTTTTTCGAGCTTTTAAAATCTTACAAACTCATTTGACAAACGAGGGAAACCCCTGTGTATAGCTTAACTAACCTTTTTGACTGGTAACAATAAGATCGCGAATTAGGGTTCAGAATACTAACAATGTTAGGTGCACCACGAGCTAAGCGTCCTAGTGTGGCGTTTTTACAGCAAGGAACACAGAGACTGTTGCACGCCCGGGTGCGTCTGGAAGTAATGACCGTGAACGGAAGGAGCTCTCCTTACCTCGACAAAAAGTCTTGTACTGAGTGTATAGTCGGTCGAGAAGTGATAAGACTCACTTTACAGACAAGACATATATGTTCTGAGCTAACAAAAAGTTGCTGACTTATAGGATGTAGCTCAGCAACCAGCCCAGAGAGATGGATAGGACCAGGATGCCAGAATGGCAGCCTATATCTTCATCCATGTCTCCTTTACTAGCTAGTCTTTCAGGCGGCTGCGTCTGGTGTTCTGTGGCGTTCTTCTTGCACTCATGCTCGCCACGGCATCCAAATCCTCATCGCTTGATTTGTGTTTCGCAGCTGTAAACCTGCGACGAGGCATTTCTCTCTCCATGTTTATGATGATGCTAAAAGCCGAGGACCTGAGGATGTTATTTCCTTTCCCTAGTATTCGTGGCCACGGCCCCGTCACAGCCTCCACATGGCACCACACACTGTAAATACCTCAAACCTCCTACAGCCCCGGCAAATGTATACATGTAGGCTTGTTGTTTATTTATAATTTCACGCGGCCTCGAAACCCTACAGAGGATGATTACCGTGTGACGTTTGGGTTTGTGCGTGAGGTCATGTGGGCAGACAGGTCGTGCATGACCCGGTCGTGCATATCTCGAGGAAAATAACAAGACGCAAGCTTTGAGACGCTGGAGGCGGTGGTGGGTGTGTCTGTGTTGTTGTGGGAATGTCGGGGCTTCAGTGAGTGTCTGGGAGAGGCGGTAATTCTGATACTGAGGCTTTGGTAGTTACGTCTGGAGGCTTCAATAGCATTGTCGTACTGAAACTTCATGAAATTTATCAGGCGGCAACATGCCAACTCTACCTGACATGCAGCCACGCACGCACACACGTAAACACTCCATGCCCGTCTCTCTCTCTCTCTCTCTCTCTCTCTCTCTCTCTCTCTCTCTCTCTCTCTCTCTCTCTCTCTCTCTCTCTCTCTCTCTCTCTCTCTCTCTCTCTCTTTCTCTCTACTTCTCTCTACTTCTCTCTCTTTCTCTCTACTTCTCTCTCTCTCTCTCTCTACTTCTCTCTCTCTCTCTCCACTCCTCTTTCTCTCTCTCTGTATATATGTAAGCATACGTGTACAATATATATATATATATATATATATTATATATATATATATATATATATATATATATGCGCCGAGGCGCCTCTATATACATATATATATATATATATATATATATATATATATATATATATATATATAATATATATATATATATATATATATATATATATAATATATATATATATATATATAATATATATATATATATATATATATATATATATGTATATATATATATATATATATATATATATATATATATATTATATATATATATATATATATATATATATATATATATATATATATATATATATAATAATATAAGCGAAACTTGTCTGTGTCTGTCTGTCTGTCTGTTCGTCTGTCTGTCTGTCTGTGTGTGGGTATAGGTTCCGCCCCCCGTGGTGCAATCACCTCATATGGCACATTTTTGGAACCGGGTTGACCAGGGGAAGGTCATAAGCCCACTTATGAGATGATTCGATCACTTTTTTTTTTTTTTTTCTTTTTAGCAGCCTATTAGCGATAATTGTGAAAAAAAAGTGGGTTGCGAGAATTGAGGAAACCTTGATGTAGGGTGATGGGTAATGGGTGAGTGAATGGGTGGGGTGATGGGTAATGGGTGTGGGGTGATGGGTGAGTGAATGGGTGGGGGGTGATGGGTTGGGGGTGATGGGTGATGGGTGAGGGAATAGGTGGGGAGTGATGGGTAATGGTAAATATAAGCGAAAGTGTGTCTGTCTGTCTGTCTGTCTGTGTGTGTGTGTGTGTGTGTGTGTGTGTGTGTGTGTGTGTGTGTCTGGTATAGGTTCCGCCCCCTGTGGCGCAATCACCTCATATGAAACATTTTTGGAACCGGGTTGACCAGGGGAAGGTTTTAAGCCCATTTATGAGATGATCCGATCACTTTTTTTTTTTTTTTTAGCAGCCAATTAGCGATAATTGTGAAAAAAAAGTGGGTTGCGAGAATTGAGGAAACCTTGATGTAGGGTGATGGGTAATGGGTGAGTGAATGGGTGGGGTGATGGGTAATGGGTGTGGGGTGATGGGTGAGTGAATGGGTGGGGGGTGATGGGTTGGGGGTGATGGGTGATGGGTGGGGGAATAGGTGGGGGGTGATGGGTAATGGTAAATATAAGCGAAAGTGTGTCTGTCTGTCTGTCTGTCTGTGTGTGTGTGTGTGTGTGTGTGTGTGTGTGTGTGTGTGTCTGGTATAGGTTCCGCCCCCCGTGGCGCAATCACCTCATATGACACATTTTTGGAACCGGGTTGACCAGGGGAAGGTTTTAAGCCCAATTATGAGATGATCGATCACTTTTTTTTTTTTTTTTTAGCAGCCTATTAGCGATAATTGTGAAAAAAAGTGGGTTGCGAGAATTGAGGAAACCTTGATGTAGGGTGATGGGTAATGGGTGAGTGAATGGGTGGGGTGATGGGTAATGGGTGTGATGTGATGGGTGAGTGAATGGGTGGGGGGTGATGGGTTGGGGGTGATGGGTGAGGGAATAGGTGGGGGGTGATGGGTAATGGGTGAGTGAATGGGTGTGTGGTGATGGGTAATGGGTGAGTGAATGGGTGGGGGGTGATGGGTAATGGGTGAGTGAATGGGTGGGGGGTGATGGGTAATGGGTGAGTGAATGGGTGGGGGTAATACATACATTTCTACATCCATGATTTCAGGAAAGTTAGAAGGGGCTATCTGGAGAGTCCGTGTTTGGTGGGCCGAAGGCCCACCAAACCAATAGCCCTCCGCAGGAGCTAGCCAAAAAGTCCGCCCGGAGGGCGGCTTTGCGGCTAGTATATATATATACTGTATATATATATATATATATATATATATACTGTATATATATATAAATTATATATATAAATTATATATATATATATATATATATATATATATATATATATATATATATATATATATATATATATATATATATATATATATATATATATATATATATATATATATATATATATATATATATATATATATATATATATATATAAACGAATAAATCTATTTCTTCAATCCTTGGTAAAAATGTCAACAGAAGCCTCTACGGTTAGAAAAAGGAACAGCTCCTTGATTGTAGGTATCTTCCCACCAATCTGTACCCAGTGTACCATGCTACCTCACGAAGGGTGTGCAGGAGGAGGAGGAGGAGGAGGAGGAGGAGGAAGGGAGGGAGGAGGGGGGGAGGAGGAGGAAAAGAAAGATAAGAAGAGAGGACAAGGAGGAAGCAACCATAGCTATTTCTGCACACACACATAACGAATAACCTTCATGTTACGAGGCAGATGGCGGAAAACTTGAAGATGAGAGAGTTGGTTGCCATCAAGTTATTAAACTAACGATCTCTCGGTGCGACCTACAAGCAGTCCAATCCCTCGCACTGTCCAGTATATCACGATGAGACATGAGTCGAGGCGCCTCAGAGCATCACCTCTTT
The DNA here is from genome assembly GCA_016584305.1 of Chionoecetes opilio. Classification (NCBI taxonomy): domain Eukaryota; kingdom Metazoa; phylum Arthropoda; class Malacostraca; order Decapoda; family Majidae; genus Chionoecetes; species Chionoecetes opilio. Next base: position 298,956 of record JACEEZ010006319.1, on the reverse strand, counting down.
GCCCTGTGTGCCCCCTGCAGTGCCCGCCTGGCCTTTATGGCGTGAAGATAATCATAAGATATGATACTTTGATCCTATCTAGACACTTTGCAAGTACCAACTACAAGGTTATTGACTATACAAAGCGCCACCACGCCAGGACGAACTTGGTGTACTCGAACCGCTGACCGAATGCAGGGATTTTACACGCGTGTCCACGACTCTACCAACCGCGCCACCCTGACGGGTGGAGATAATCATGGGGAAGCTCTGTACATCAGTTCATTTATTAGTACGCTCACGGCAACTCTGCACCACCACCAGTGTTGACAGTCTGAAGGAGATGGAGTTGTATATTGATCAAGACTGACACACTATAAGAACTATAAGAACATAAGAATATAAGAAAATAAGGAAGCTACAAGAGACCGTGAGACCTATACGTGGTAGTTCCTGTAAGTTTTTATAGTATTTTTATAGTTTTAGAGTTTTTATATAAATATTACAACAACCTCTGCACTACCACCAGTGTTGACTGCGTGGAGTTATACGTATGATCAAGACTGACACACAACACCCTGGGTACCTATAGTCTGTTTTTTTATAATTAGGTGAGAAATCCTGCCCCCTTGCTGCTTACCGACTGATATTTTATGCCAGATGAAGGGAATACTACGCTTCTTCAAATTTAGCTGTATTTTATCATAGTTAACCATATTATCAGGTAAACATAGGCATAATATTAAGCATGAGACCTTAAGATAGAATGGAATTTTCGCCTAGTTAAAAAAAAAGACCATAACAATGCCAAGCTCCACCTCTGAGTCAGCTTGTAGAAGGGAGAGGTGTAAACGTTGGGTCTCACCGTTGCACATCGTCAAGACAGGTATGCAGAGTCAGGTGTTTATACCGGCAAACAAGATTACATCCCTTGAGTCCATTTAATTCCATCAAACATAGACGAAGTAAGATAGCCTAACCCTTTCTTATCCGGTTCGTAGAGATAAGACAAAAAGCGATTAATCTATTAAATTTACTGTAGGTACCCACGTCATGCGATTATCAAATCAAGTTTGTTACGGTAGCGTGTTCCTCTAGGCGGGTCTGTACCTATGATGGGTGTGGTAAAGTGCTGAGGGGCAATGTAGCACTATGTAATCCCCACATCGGAAGAATCAGCACGCTTGAAGGATAACGAAAATTGGAGTGATGCTTAGAGTAATTATGATTTAAAGAAGAGTAAGCGACACCACTATCGGGTTTGGTTTCACGAGCATCAACACTCAGTAACACATCCTCTATCAGTATTATCTCTTTGGTCACTACCTTCACTTTTTATGCCACTGGTGAGGATTAGGGAAGAGTTGGTGCGTGTGGCGTACTGCATGGCGACCCATCAACATTCTCACCTTATGATTTTGTACCACACCCTTGGATTGTGTCTAGAGGGACGTCAGCTTAACTCTAAAGGGAAAGAGACAAGAACATAAGAAGAACATCAGAAAATAAGGAAGCTGCATGAGGCTGCAAGACCTACATGCGGTAGTTCCTGTTACTTAACACTACCTACATCCACTTTTCATCCCCATCCATGAAATTATCTAGCCTCGTTTTAAAGCTCCCTAATGACTCCGCACTAACTACCTGTCTACTGAGTCCATTCTAATAATTTACCACCCTATTTGCGAACCAGTTTTTCCCACAACTGGGATTTCAAGTCTGGTGATAAGATTCCACTAAAGCGTGAGCAACAGCATGAATAGGAGAGTCCTGGTGCCGATCAAGGAAAACTATGTAGCGCGTATGTTGATGCAATGAAGATGTTTGGAAAAATATGCAACAAATTGATCTAGTAGAATGAAAACTCCTGCAGTAAAATTGAAATGAGACGACAGTAGCTTGCATCATTTTATGGAACTGAAAACAATGAGGAAATATTATAGAAAAACATATTACGGTATTCGATAGACATCTGACGCATTTTTAAAGCGAAGACACACACTGTAAGTAAAAACTATAAGAAATTAAGATATCAATGTTTACGACAAAGGAAATATTACAACCATTACGAAGGCAAAATAAATATCACAAGACCATAAAAGAAAAAAAAAAAAAAGCTTAGAAGAAAAGAATCGCCGGAAACCTGACAATATAAACATCTAGGAAAAATACGCCGAAAAAGCCATAAAAGTGGACTTCAAAAGGACACCTGAGTATTTGGACTAATAAAAGAAATTTTCAGAGATTGAAAATTTATAATCGCCAACAACATTACCAATGAGGAAAAGTCTGAGGAAAGAGCGGATGGATGACTCACACGGTATGTATAGAGATTAGTGTTTAAGAACGGATTGCTGAGAAAATACGAATACAAGAAGCTTTCGTGGCAAATAGAAGAGACAAATATTAACGATATTTGAGTGTATCAAATGAGATCATATATTTGAGGATGAGAGAGAGAGAGAGAGAGAGAGAGAGAGAGAGAGAGAGAGAGAGAGAGAGAGAGGAGGAGAGAGAGAGAGAGAGAGAGAGAGAGAGAGAGAGAGAGAGAGAGAGAGAGAGAGGAGAGAGAGAGAGAGAGGAGAGAGAGAGAGAGAGAGAGAGAGAGAGAGGAGAGAGAGAGAGAGAGAGAGAGAGGAGAGAGAGAGAGAGAGAGAGAGGAGAGAGAGAGAGAGAGGAGAGAGAGAGAGAGAGAGAGAGAGAGAGAGAGAGAGAGAGAGAGAGGAGAGAAGAGAGAGAGAGAGAGGAGAGAGAGAGGGGAGAGAGAGAGAGAGAGAGAGAGAGAGAGGAGAGAGAGAGAGAGAGAGAGAGAGAGAGAGAGAGAGGAGAGAGAGAGAGAGAGAGAGAGAGAGAGAGAGAGAGAGAAGAGAGAGAGAGGAGGAGGAGAGAGAGAGAGAGAGAGAGAGAGAGAGAGAGAGAGAGAGAGAGAGAGAGGAGAGAGAGAGAGAGAGAGAGAGAGAGAGAGAGCAATCATAGCAATAATAACAGCCAACAGCCATAACTACTGTTTCTACTTCTATAACAACAACTGCTACTACATACTACAACAGCTGCGACAACCTACCTCTGTCCCTCCTCTGAATCTTCCCTCCAAAGTCTCCTTACTGAGAAGCGACCAAAAAACTATCTACGCCTTAACTCTGTATGCGTGAAAGTATTTGAAGACCCAAGACTGTCGCGTGCGTTACCTATACCTGAGCAGCCTGGAGAGGGTCCCCTTTAATAGTGTACCTGTGCTGTCTGGAGGGAGCTATAACAGGTATGGCCATGTCGCCGCCGCTGCCTCTGTAATCCAATATGGTAATTCTCAGAGGTGGCCTTCAGCGACGTCCCACAGCAGCCATGACGACGGCCACACCTTGAGTCTCACCTGTATCGCGTAGGGCCGCCCCAGTGCCTAACGCAGAGGCTATAAAACTTCCCCGCCGCAGGTCTTTAGTGAAGCGGTATAAGAACATAAGAACATAAGAACATAAGGAAGCTACAAGAGGCCGTGAGACCTACACGTGGTAGTTCCTGTTACTTAACACTACTTACATCCACCTTTCATCCCCATCCATGAAAAGGTGTGTAGCCTTCTTTTAAAACTCCCTATTGACTCCGCACTAACTACCTGAATAACTATACTATCACCTAGTAATCACTATAATAATACCTACACTCAGTATATTGTAAACGTGTTCTAATAACCTTGGTTAGATACTCTGCTGGTCACCACATTAGCAACATTACTTAACTGTCTTTTGATAATGTACACACACGAAATAATGATTGCAAATCTTGAATACATCTTAAGATAATAAATAGATTATGAATTTCTCCACTGTAGTATGTGTCACGATTACGGATGTTGCTATTAATACGCCCTGTCAACTATACATGAAACTGAACGTGGGATTCAGTATCATTTTCTTTGGGGTGAGGAGCGTGTGGGTGAAGGGTTCAAAATTCTTGACAACAGACGGGAGAGCCGGGTCTGCGTCTGCGTTTGCGTGGTCAGGATAGCCAAAGCCTTCTCTATTACATACAGACGGCTTTGGGATAGCACGCCGCCGCACCTGTCCACCAATACTATTAAAGACCCAACAAACTACCAGCAGCTGATGCTCTGGGGAGTCATGCGTGGGACGGAAGAGAAGGAGGACCGCGTAACAGAGACAGGGAGTGTGGCAACGTGCAGTAAAGACAATGAATTACATCAAGACAAACACGCAGCAAAATAATTTACTAAACATACACAAAAAAAGTTTGATAATCAGCAACGTGTTCATGTTACAACCATTACGATCAGCAGATAAGTGATCATGAGGGTGCGCCCATCATGAGGAGGGATGAGGAGCCCTGGCGGTCGTGCAGGCAGAGGCCAAGGGGCAGCAGGTCTCGAGAACAGGAGGTAAATCTTTATCATCCAGGAGGTAGGCTGGAACGTAGGATGAAAGAGAAGGAGATACACTCAGCCTGCCCGAGGCTTTCAGGAGGAATGGAGATGAAGAAGGAAGAGTGAGAGAGTTGTGATAGAGGAAAAGGAGTGAGTAAATGTAGGAGGATGGGATGGAAGGAGGGAGAAAGGGAGAGAAGGAGGAGAGAAGACTTTGGATAGAGGGGAGAAATAGAGGAAGATAGGAGGGAGGGAAGTACCTAGAAGGGAGTGAAAATAAGTTGGAAGAGAAAGAGGTATAGAAGAAGGAAGGAAGAGAGGTAAAAACAGGGGTAAAATATAGAGGAGAATGGAAAAGAAGAAGCTGTAATAGTGGGGAGGGGTAGAGATGGAACTATAATGGAGAGCGAGGAGAAAGGAAAGGAGGGATGAAATAAGAGAGAGAGAGAGAGAGAGAGAGAGAGAGAGAAGAGAGAGAGGAGAGAGAGAGAGAGAGGAGAGAGAGGAGAGGAGAGAGAGAGAGAGGGAGAGAGAGAGAGAGAGAGAGAGAGAGAGAGAGAGAAGAGAGAGAGAGAGAGAGAGGAGAGAGAGAGAGAGAGAGAGGAGAGAGAGAGGGAGAGAGAGAGAGGAGAGAGAGAGAGAGAGAGAGAGAGGAGAGAGAGAGAGAGAGAGAGAGAGAGAGAGAGAGAGAGAGGAGAGAGAGAGAGAGAGAGAGAGAGAGAGAGAGAGAGAGAGAGAGAGAGAGAGAGAGAGAGAGAGAGAGAGAGAGAGAGAGAGAGAGAGAGAGAGAGAGAGAGAGAGAGAGAGAGAGAGAGAGAGAGAGAGAGAGAGAGAGAGAGAGAGAGAGAGAGAGAGAGAGGGGAAGAGAGAGAGAGAGAGAGAGAGAGAAGAGAGAGAGAGAGAGAGAGAGAGAGAGAGAGAGAGAGAGAGAGAGAGAGAGAGAGGGGAGAGAGAGAGAGAGAGAGAGAGAGAGAGAGAGAGAGAGAGAGAGAGAGAGAGAGAGAGAGAGGAGAGAGAGAGAGAGAGAGAGAGAGAGAGAGAGAGAGAGAGAGCGAGAGAGAGAGGAGAGAGAGAGAGAGAGAGAGAGAGAGTAGAGTAAAGGAAGGGAACTATAAAGGCAGGTTCAAACTGAGCTTTTTTCGGCATTTTTGTAGACAGAGAAGAGGTCTGGGTCTGGGGCTGGTGTCATGATCGCCTAGGTTTTTAAACAAAATCAGACACTGCTAGATCGGTCTTTTATCGACCGAGTTGCCGAGAATTTCGCGCGCCAAATTCAAATAAACGCAGAAGCCAGCACCACCCTCTTTCCAATCACCTCAATTATTAATATAATTTCGGTATTGGGCACTAAAAACTAACAAATTTAACTTACATCATCATGCAGATCTTTTCATCCTTAATTTGAATCCAAATTTCCCATGCCAATGGCGATACATATAATACCGAAAATTTTCCGTTTTAGCTACAGCCAAAAACGGTTGTTAGTTTAAATCAGATTATGTTAGGTTAGACGTGGGGTTTGATTTAGTAGATGATATCAAGGAAAAAATGAAACTATCAATACTACTTCATAATAAAGTGCGCGAAAACTTATCTTTCGCGCGCCAAATACACACAAGCCAGCCCCTAGCTCCTAGCCCCTGTAGCGCGACGTGACCCCTGACCCTGCAGGTCAGGCACGGGAAGTGAGGGACGACCCTGGTCGTCAGCACGAGCTTGACAGACGACCTACAAAACGATACCAAAGACACTACAGCGTAGAGTGTCTTTGGCGATACTAAGCAGAAAAGGTCACAAGAAGAAGAAGAAGAAGAAGATTTGTCTCCCGAAACGAATTGCGTGTGTGAACGTAATCTCCGCACTAGCCCGCAAGAGACCGACTTCTCTGTCTACAAAAATGCCAAAAAAAGCTCAGTGTGAACCTGCCTTAAGGGAGGAGATGTAGGGAAGAGCGGGAGGTATAGTAGGGGAGAGATATTGCAGCAACCTTCCCCTTACACAACATTCAGACTTTATGACATCCTTTACGCTACGGACTGTGCTTATTTGTCGTCATAACCGGAACGAATTTTCCCGAAACTTTACACCTTCCCTTTTGCCGTGCCGTGGCCACCTCCTTGATGTCTCTGTGTCTGACCGGAGCACACCTTACATCCCCGGCAGGTAGGTCTTCTTAAACACCTCTGTTAAGCCATAGGTATATGAATAAAGCCGGTAATACAATGTGCCACATTCATACCTATCATACCCATAACTAAAGGAAAAGGGAAGGAAAATACGAAAATGAATAACCAGAACACCTCGAGCCATCTGTTCCTTTACCTGGGTTTACCTCCTCGTTCTCCTAATCGCTCAGTAATGGCTCTTTCTTATGACTGGTTATTTTCCTAAGGGTATTATTGCCGTGGCTGATCGGTATCTACCCATCGCATTCCCTATATCCTCTCTCCCTCCCCCCCATGTATGTAGAAGGAGCAGCACTTCACGCTTGCTTGCCTTAAACGCGTCCCGCCGCCGCCAAAGGAGACAAAAAAACTCACTGAACTGGAACTGTATCTGTCAAGGTGAAGTGTGAGGTACGCGAGGGTCGCCTGGCTGGAAGGGTGCGTCACTGGGATTATATAGTAGAGAAGTGTGTGTGTGTGTGTGTGTGTGTGTGTGTGTGTGTGTGTGTGTGTGTGTGTGTGTGTGTGTGTGTGTGTGTGTGTGTGTGTGTGTGTGTGTGTGTGTGTGTGTGTGTGTGTGTGTGTGTGTGTGTGTGTGTGTGTGTGTGTGTGTGTGTGTGTGTGTGTGTGTGTGTGTGTGTGTGTGTGTGTGTGTGTGTGTGTGTGTGTGTGTGTGTGTGTGTTGTGTGTGTGTGGTGTGTGTGTGTGTGTGTGTGTGTGTGTGTGTGTGTGTGTGTGTGTGTGTGTGTGTGTGTGTGTGTGTGTGTGTGTGTGTGTGTGTGGTGTGTGTGTGTGTTTCTACACCTGTCACTCACCATGGAGGGACATTGGCACCCGGAAAAATAAACACCTTGATACGGTAAGATAAGGTCACAGGAGACGCCGGCCGAGGATTGAAGGTTGTGACTGTGTTAAGAAAGACTCCCTCAGGTGAGAGCCGTGAAGCTGATCTTTTCCAGCCAGCGTTGTATTGGCATGGTAGGGTGAGAAGGCGTGGTAGGTAATCATACAGGTTTTTTTCTCTCTCAGAACTAATATACGTCAATTGATACCTATGACTAACTGAGGACACCGGGAAAAACCTTAAAGGACCTCTCTAGATTAATATAATACAACGTTAGTGACTCCCTCGCATTATCAAACAATTCTAATCTGCATGTAATGTGCTCGTAAAAGTCAAGAATCGAGTCTGCTTGGGGCTGACATGCCTCTCAGGCACAGCTTACATTTATTATTATCATTATTATTATTATTATTATTATTATTATTGTTATTTATTTAAATTATTATTATATTATTACTGCTGCTGCTGCTTACAAGGCACACCTCCATGGAAGAGTTGTGGCACGGAGTGGCTTTGATAAACAGGACAATACTACTATAAAATAAATTCATTGGTGATCAACAGAGCATGTCCTAAGTAACAAATAAGAAATCTGTAGTCAAAGTAACATAATGGATAAAACCAGCATTGATTGAGAAAAAATCGAATAAGATTAAGAAATTACGAGTATTATCTAAAGGAAAGTATTATAATATGCATCGACCTGATAGAAATATGAGTCGTGTTAACAAGAGGCATTCCAGCGCAGAGATGACCTGGGGAAGCAACACAAGTGGAAAAACAATAAAAAAGAAGCAACACAAGTGGAAAAACAATAAAAAAGAAGCAACACAAGTGGAAAAACAATAAAAAAGAAGCAACAAAAGGGGAAAAACAATAAAAAAGAAGCAACACAAGTGGAAAAACAATAAAAAAGAAGCAACACAAGTGGAAAAACAATAAAAAAGAAGCAACACAAGTGGAAAAACAATAAAAAAGAAGCAACACAAGTGGAAAAACAATAAAAAAGAAGCAACACAAGTGGAAAAACAATAAAAAGAAGCAACACAAGTGGAAAAACAATAAAAAGAAGCAACACAAGTGGAAAAACAATAAAAAGAAGCAACACAAGTGGAAAAACAATAAAAAAGAAGCAACACAAGTGGAAAAACAATAAAAAAGAAGCAACAAAAGAGGAAAAACAATAAAAAAGAAGCAGCATAAGGGGAAAAACAATAAAAAAGAAGCAACACAAGTGGAAAAACAATAAAAAAGAAGCAACACAAGTGGAAAAACAATAAAAAAGAAGCAACACAAGTGGAAAAACAATAAAAAGAAGCAACAAAAGGGGAAAAACAATAAAAAAGAAGCAACAGAAGGGGAAAAACAATAAAAAAGAAGCAACAAAAGGGGAAAAACAATAAAAAAGAAGCAACACAAGTGGAAAAACAATAAAAAAGAAGCAACACAAGTGGAAAAACAATAAAAAAGAAACAACACAAGTGGAAAAACAATAAAAAAGAAGCAGCAAAAGGGGAAAAATAATAAAAAAGAAGCAACACAAGTGGAAAAACAATAAACAGAAGCAACACAAGGGGAAAAACAATAAACAGAAGCAACACAAGTGGAAAAACAATAAAAAAGAAGCAACACAAGTGGAAAAACAATAAAAAAGAAGCAACAGAAGGGGAAAAACAATAAAAAAGAAGCAACAAAAGGGGAAAAACAATAAAAAAGAAGCAACACAAGTGGAAAAACAATAAAAATACTGAAATAACAACAGCAAAAGTTTGAAAGACTAACCTAACTAAACCTAATCAAACACACAAACTGAACGAAAAAAAACCATGGATCGAACTTCTATATTAAAAAAAAAAAATTAAAAAGGGCAAAAAAAAAAGATCAAACTCCTATATAAAAATGATTAAAAAAAGACGAAATGGATCAAACTTCTTTACAAAATAATGATTGCAAGGGTAAAAAATGGATCAAACTCCTATAAAAAAGGAACAAAATTAAGGTGGAAAAATCATGGATCAAACTCCTATATAAAAACAACTGTTAAAAGGAAGAAACAGGTTGAGAAGCGTTTGTCGTTTGGCTGAGCGTGGGCGTGGCAGTCTGGGATGGGCGCGGGCGTCGAGGCGGAATGAATGGCGGTGGACAGTGGTGGGTAAACATCGCGCTAAATGAGGAGCGATAAACATGTCTGCGTTATGTTCAGAGTCGCAACAATGTTAAAAGACCCCTGAGCAAAATATAAGAAATGACTTGTAGGAGAATACTCAAGACAGACAAAAAATAAGAAATAGTACCGGCGTGTGACAACCTGGCAATAGATAAACAAAACTAGTTGTTGTTACCTATGTAGCTTTACGTTTTTATGAGGTGACTATTTATAAGAGAGGAGGGCTTATGATAGGGTGGTCGGCAAGACTTTAAGGGGACTACTAAAGGACTGCATTAGGACTACATTAGGGCTACATTAGGACTACAGGGCTGGCTGATACGTCGTCAACAATTGGGCGAGCGCTGTGGGTGGGTGGGCGGCTGGTGTGGGTGTGGGCGGTGGAGACTTGAAGGTAAAAGAGAAAGAAAGGGAGTAACAGGGAGGAGTAGAGAAGGGATCTTTGTCTATATATATATATATATATATATATATATATATATATATATATATATATATATATATATATATATATATATATATTTGTGTGTGTGTGTGTGTGTGTGTGTGTGTGTGTGTGTGTGTGTGTGTGTGTGTGTGTGTGTGTGTGTGTGTGTGTGTGTGTGTGTGTGTGTGTGTGTGTGTGTGTGTGTGTGTGTGTGTGTGTGTGTGTGTGTGTGTGTGTGTGTGTGTGTATGTGTGTGTGTGTGTGTGTGTGTGTGTGTGTGTTTTGGCTGCCAACGACCTATCGAAGTACAATTTCAGCTCTCAGATATACCCAGATACCCTGTAAAAAATCTGCTTCACTAAATCCACAATTGAAGTTTATTTGTCACTTCACACACCATGCGAGAATTTTCCTGGATTTGTTAGTTTTTCACTCGTTTTTACATATCAGGATGTATAACTCTCCTCATGGATGTATCTTAAGTGAACAACGCAGATAATACGACAGAGGGCGAACTGAACAACCGAATGTGTAATAGAGAAGCGTATTACCAAAGCATTCATTATAGGAGATGAAACGTTAACAAAATGATAGGTGGAAAAGAGCGAGAAGCTGAAGTAGTTATGAGGCAGGCAGCCAACAGGAACGGTACTATTAGCATGGAGGAGGTGCGAGGCGACAAGCGTGACCAGTTTCAAATCAAAATGGAAAAGAAAGCTGTGGAGGTGCTAAGGTGACTGGGAAAAAAAGCAAAGAAAAACAAGAGGGAACCAGCAATGTGTACTTCCGAAACATGTACTAACAGGTGTGAAATGCATGGAAGGGATAGAGAAAGAAAAGGAAGCTGTGAAGGCGCTAAAGTGGCTGTGGGAATAAAAAGAAGCAAAGAAAATAAAAGGGAACCATCAATGTGTACTTTCGAGATATAAAGTAACAGGTGTGAAATGCATGCAGGAAGGGATGGAGGAGACAGTCACGATTCATCCTAACGGTAAAGAGCACAAAGGAACACTTATTCATTTTAATTCGTCCACAGGTAACACGTTGATAGCACGTCAGAGCATCATCTGACGTGCATTCCCAGCATCATACCTTCGAAAATGTGACTGTCGAATGTACTGTATACTGATTCCCTCTACGGCGCACACTGTTCTCAGACTCCAGGCCTCACACTACCCTCCTTGCATCCATTCTTTATCCCTCACCAACAGTCACCACTCTCCCAGCATCGCTTTCCCTCCCTTCAACCTTCAACCACACTCTTGCCTTAGCAAATACCTTAGAAAATGTTACTGTCGAATGTACTGTGCACTGACTCCCTCTATGGACTTCTATGACTCTTTGTTTATGTCTTCTTTATAGGGACTGGCAACTAAGAGGACTTTTTGTTGTTTCTTATATTTGTATTGCCCTTGGCCAGACCTATGCGATGTAAAAGAAAAAAAAAAAAAAAAAAAAAATGGCGCACACTGCGTACTCAAGACTCTCGACGTCACACTACCCTCCTTGCATCCATTCTTTATCCCTCACCACTCTCTCAGCAACGTTTTCCCTCCCTTCAGCCACACTCTTGCTTCGCCATTACCTCTGCAACACTATAACCAGTACCACACTCGCCAGCCAGGTTTTTAGTGTGCCCTGTCTTGCCAGTAATGCCCCTCACATCCGTTTCGCGCATGATAATCTCCCTGCTAGTCAATGCGAGCTAAGCCACCAACAGCCTTGCCCTGACACCTACACGGGAGGTCTTACATACGATGTGCGTGAAATATTCGACTACTGAGGGGAGGAAATGAAATCTTTGTGAGATAAATAAGGTCTAAATAGCTACATGAAATGACGTACTCTAGAAAGGTATATATTTTTCTTTACTGGTGTGCAAGGTGTGTGGCCCGGAGCGGTAGATTGGTAAATGTTGGATGGAAATAATCTTTGTGTATACGTATTTATAACGCGGCAAGTTTGTGTCCGTGAATTCAGTATCTTGTATAACGCCACATCACATCACAAACTTTCCTTTACTGAATATCGATAGCATATATAAATGAATAAGAAAAATATGAATAACCCTTTTTTTTCTTTTGTTTTGGTAGACATATCATTCTGAATTGACTCCAGGAAGCGGTGGTCACTGGAATATGTCTTGAATGGATTATTTAGTCTGTCACTATGGTTCGTTTTTCATCAATCACCACGTCAAGTTGATGTCCCGCTTATTTTGATTAAAACTTATTGCAAGGCTGGCTATTCACTTATATATGAATACTAGGTTCGTGAGTCAAGTGGTTGTGAAGTGGTTGAAGGTCGAAGTGGTTGTGATTGAAGAGTAAAGGATCACTCAGACAGACAGACAGACAGACAGACAGACAGACAGACAGACACAGACAGACAGACAGACAGACAAACAGACTGGCATACATACTCAAGGACAACACACACGCACACATTCACACATAAACAGGAGACAAAGATCACGAACAAAGGAGGAGAGAGAATACTTTGCATTCATGAAAGGGAATAAAAGGAAAAGCGGCATGGACACTTGACATGGTAAGAAATGTTCAGACGACAGCGGTCTGGTTTTGCCTTTCATCGCCGAAAAAATGTCTATTGGCCCATCATTTAATCGAAGGTTTATTGGCGCTTTTGGAATATCTTGGCGGCCATGAGGGCATCTAAGGGTTTTAAGGAAGTCTGTCTGAGGTTCTTAAGTCTTCCTAATGGCAATAAGACTTTCATGGTGGCTATAAATGCATATAAGTGGCTGTAAAGGCTTTATGCTTCGCTGCACCGTCACTAACCTTGAAAAGCCTGAGGCATTTTTTCCGTCTGTCTGGCTGTTTGTCTCTGTATATCTGTCTGTTGATCTGACTGACTGTCTAGCTTTCTTAGTTCCTGTCCATCTCGGCTAACACGTCACTCTTCCTGTTGTATAGGTATTACGGCCTCCCGGAAAGGTATATGGCGGTGAACGAGAGAAAAGATAATGCTTCTCTCTCTACCTTCCTCACCTACCTTCTCTCTCTCTTACCTTCCTCCCTTATTCGTATCGTACTAGCTTCCCATCATCTATAGCGGGCAAGAAGGGGGAATCAATCAATCAATGTCTAAGATGTCGGGTGAGTTAGGAGATCTGGGTGTGGCTGACAATAAGCAAATATTTCATAAAAACATAACTAAGGCCTCGTAGGAATGATTTATCGTACATTAACCCCGATTATCTCAGTGAACGTTTCTTTCCTTCTTCTTTCTGGTGCATTATCATAAATATGGGGTAATTTGTTATGTAAATCGTGCGATCTGATAATTAAATGCTGATGTTCTACCTGGAGGCATAATTATTGATAAATATGGGGTCGTTTGTGCAGCACCAGGCATTTACTAGTTGCTGCACAGGTGTAGTGTGCTGCATGAAGGCATAATGGGGTTGTTTACAGAGACGCACTGGCATTCGTTCCCATTCTAATTGGACACGGCGCCTTCTCCTCTATCAACGACAACTTACGCTATCTGCAACACTATCCACTAATTTAATCTTTCGCGATGAACTCTCTCTCTCTCTCTCTCTCTCTCTCTCTCTCTCTCTCTCTCTCTCTCTCTCTCTCTCTCTCTCTCTCTCTCTCTCTCTCTCTCTCTCTCTCCTCTCCTCTCTCTCTCTCTCTCTCTCTCTCTCTCTCCTTCACCACCTGATCCACCCTCTCTACTCAACCCTACGGCCGCTACAGGACCCATATGGTAATGCAACAAGGCAAGGCACGCGCTGAGTCCGCCACCATATCACACCACCTTTATGGGACGACGCCACAAGCTGGTCTAAGTAATATGTACCTGACACACACACACCATGGTATAAAGGAACAGACAGGACATACTTGCTTTATCTCGTCTCGTGGTCTTGCATAAATCTGCTTGTTTATTGAACAGTAACAACCCCTTCTTACCAAGTCCACAACTTTTCGCACCTCCTTATCGATGGCGCGAAGTGGTTTAGCGACTATGCCGAAAAAAAATAGAGGAAGCATAATGGCTGGCAGCGTCAATTTGTGTGTAAAAATAGTAAGCATAATGCAAGTCGATATTTTTTTTTTGGGGGGGGGGAGGAAGAAAGAGGGAAGGGTTTTTAGAAAGAAAATTGCTTGTAGAGAAGATTCATGTTATTCCTTGTACGTGTGTTGTGTACGACTACCATAATCAATCTGGGTGTAAAAATAGGAAAACATAATGCAAGTTGATATATTTTTGGGGAGGGGAGGGAGGGGGGGAAGGGCTTTTAGAACGAAAATCGCTTGTTGAAGATACTTGTTATGTACGTGTACGACTACCTACTCATTGTGAGGGATGTGATGAGGCAGGTCAGACATCGAGGAGGAGGAGGAGGAGGAGGAGATATGCATGACTGCAGTAACATGCGACTAGTTTTTGTCAAAGCGACGCAGGTGCACCCACGCATTTTCTGCCCGGCTAACACTCCGTACGTGCTGCCAGAACGAACAGCAATTAACCCCTTCACGCCCAGATATTTCCTTTGCTATATAAAATTGTCCATTGTTAGCCATACAATTACGAAAAGTGACTGAATATACCAATTTAACTAGTGGACAAGGATACTAAACAGGTCATATCTCTAAAATATTGCTTATATTCACTCAAAATCGTCTAATGGTACCCAAATTACAATGAAAATTACGCTCTGGGTCTCAAGGGGTTAAACCTGAAATTAGCGGGCCGAGAGAGAAGTAGTCCCCTGGGTGTGTGTTCCGCAGGGGTCCCCGCGGGTGTTCGTCAGCTAACATTTTAAATCATACTTTATGGCAGGATAATTTTTTTAATACCGGGAGCATGAACACTAACACATAGTTTTTACGTTACCGATAAAATATATTGTTTGCGTGTTGCATGTTTGTGACTTAGTGTCCTCGGTATATTTGTATTGATTATTACTCTTTTGGAGGGTCATTGCACGCATTAAAAAAATTACAATTGATAGGTAGATAAACAAGACAGGATAGAGAGAGAGAGAGAGGAGAGAGAGAGAGAGAGAGAGAGAGAGAGGAGAGAGAGGAAGAGAGAGGAGAGAGAAGAGAGAGAGAGAGAGAGAGAGAGAGAGAGGAGAGAGAGAAGAGAGAGAGGAGAGAGAGAGAGAGAGAGAGAGAGAGAGAGAGAGAGAGAGAGAGAGAGAGAGAGAGAGAGAGAGAGAGAGAGAGAGAGAGAGAGAGAGAGAGAGAGAGAGAGGAGAGAGAGATCAGAGACAGAGATCAGAATTTTTATTTCCATTGTTAAATGGCTATTCTTTTAACATAGTAATGAGTCTTACAATATTTCTGAATAAGATAACAAGTGTTAAAGGTAGAACACTGAACATGGTCTATATACAATAAAAATATTAGAATACATAAAAATTGTAAACATTAAAATCCTAATGAAAACATAAATAAAAAGTAAGACTTCCTAAAAGTTATATAAAAACATAAGTAAAAGTTATAAAAAGGTGTTAGTTTAGATTAAAATACATTGTCAGGTATGGACGTAAAAAATTAGAGTAAGAATTGTTTACATAAAAGGGGATTTTTTAAGTGACTTTTAAAAGTGTGCAAGGAGGTAGCATCTCTAACTTGGCTTGGCAAGCTGTTCCAGAAAGCAGGTCCAGCCACATGAAGGGACCTTGTTCCCAAACATGAGTTGCATTTTGGCACATGGAGTTGTTGCTGTTGTCTAGTGTTGACTGGTTGTTCGTACATATCTCTCACTTTGGGCAGTGAAAACAACCAGTCAGGTACTCTATTATTAACTATATTGTACACGGCTACTCCTAGCTCAAAGTTATATTTTTCATTAATTTTCAGCCATCCAAGGTCTTTTAAGTAGGGTGTGACATGGACGTGCTTTGCAGCCCCTCCTAAAGCAACTTTTGCTGCAAAGTTTTGGAGCCTTTGCACACGTTGTATATGTGTGATGTTGGATGCTCCCCAAATCTTAATGCCATAATTAAGTATACTTAGGACCAGTGACTGTATTATTGAGATCCTGGTGGTCTGGTTAAAATAGTCTCGGAGTCTGTTTATGTGGACAATGGTTCCATAAGTTTTCCTGTACAATGCGTCGATGTGTTCATTAAACTGCATATGGTTGTCAAAGTGTATGCCCAAGTTCTTTAATGATCTGCTAGAGAGAGAGAGAGAGAGAGAGAGAGAGAGAGAGAGAGAGAGAGAGAGAGAGAGAGAGAGAGAGAGAGAGAGAGAGAGAGAGAGAGAGAGAGAGAGAGAGAGAGAGAGAGAGAGCGAGAAGAAAAAACACACGCCTATAGGCAATGCCACATCACCGCCACCTTCATCCTTCTCGCCACCCGCCGTGCCTCACCCCACCAAACCCCACCCAAGCCATTAAAACCATTCGCTGTTCACCTTCTGTCAGCTGGCAACACCTGGCTACGGAGGGTGGCCGAAGCCGCCAACCACCTGCTCGACCTCGACCAGCTACTGCAGGAAGGACCCGATCGTCCTGCCGCCTTCTACGTCGCTCCTCCTCCGTGGCAAGCCCCGACAGTGGAAGTCGTCATCACCGCCCTACCGGCCAGTGAGGCGCTGTGCACCCGGGTGGAGCTGCGGCAGCACGCACTGAGGGGGATTGCAAAGGCCAACGTCCCAGGCAGCGCCGTCTACTACACGGACGGCTCAGTTGACCCTGAGAGAGGCACGACGGGCGCGGCGGTGGTCACAGGGCAGGAGGTGCTGTCCTGGAGGACGCCCGACCACTGCTCCACTCTGCAGACGGAGCTGGTGGCAATCCAGCACGCCCTGGAGCACGCCCGCCACCGTCGGGAGGAGATGGTGGTCGTCCACTCCGACTCCAGGTCTGCTTTACAGGTCCTGCAGCAGCTGAGCCCACCAACGGACAACGTGCGGCTCACCACCACTATCCTGGGCCTCGCCCAAAGAATCGCCGCGCAGGGGCGTCACGTGCGGCTCAACTGGGTGCCCAGCCACGTGGGGCTGCGGGGGACGAGGCTGCTGATGAGGCGGCCCGCGCAGTCACCAGGTGGCCTACAGTCACCGCCGTCGTTCTGCCCAGCATACAGCAGGGCAAGACGATGGCCAGACGTGCTGCCGCCAACAGCACCGAGCAGCAACACCGGGAGATGGAGGCGTCATCGCGGCAGGCGGCCTGGTATGCCAAAGCCACCGCCTACCGCCCACTGCTTCCCGCCCGCCAGCTTTCCAGGGCAGACGAGGTCAAGCTACACCGACTCCGGCTTGGCTATCGCACCTGGAGGAGCTGAGGGACGATTTTGAGAGTCGGCAGTTTTGACACTGTGGCCACCTCGCCCGACACCCACTAAGGCACTACCTCTGTCTGCCCAGCCACGGCTCAGCTGAGGCAGCAGATCGGGCCCAGAGGACGATGAGGATAGGGCAGTCCCTGGTGCTCGCAGGGCACTAGAGGACCTTGCCTCGGCTGTTGGTAGTGGTGCCAGCGCCCCCCCCCCACCCGCTGAGACGCACCCGTACTACACAGCGGAACATGGAGCGAGGTGGACGAGCCTCGTCACAGGAAGTCGCCTGTGACTCCAGAGGCGGGCTGCTGTGTCCGCTCATCTCTTATAAATGTATAGATGTAAGATTAGTATAGTATGTAGTTTAACTAAGGTATTATGTAAGGTTACAATAAGTTGTTTGTTTTTCTGTAAAGATGTTAATAAACTTAACTAGAAAAAACCTTCAAGCTGCAGGTCAATAGCTTTACAACATCTCCTCGGCATCAGCAACCAGCACTTACACGCTAACGATTGCAGGACAACACACCGACACACGACATCTGGATTAAAGTGTCAAATGAAAGAGGTTGAAGAGGATTACCTTAACACATTATTTTCATCTTCTGTCATTGCGCTGTTCGTGTTGTTGTTGCTGCTAGGCATTACTCATCTCTCTCATTCTCCTTCTTCTCTCTTCTCTCTCTCATCTGGCAATCTCGTCTCTCATCCTCTCTCTCAGTCGTCTCTCGGCTCTCTCTCCTCCACTCTCTCTCTCGCTCTCCTCTCTCCATCTCTCTCCTTCTCTCTCATCCTCTCTCTCTCATCCCTCCTCCTCCTCTCTCTTACCTCGCTCTCTCTCTTCTCTCAGTCTCTTCACTCTCCTCTTCTCATCTCTCTCCTCTCATCTCTACTTCTCTCTCTCCTCCCCCTCTCTCTCTTCTGTCTGTCTCCTACTCCATTCTCTTCATCTCTCTTCATCTGCCTTTCGTCTCCTCTCTCTCGTCTCTCTCTCATCTCTCTCTCTCTCTCTCTCTCTCTCTCTCTCCCCTCTCTCTCTCTCTCCTCTCTCTCTCTCTCTCTCTCTCTCTCTCTCTCTCTCTCTCTCTCTCTCTCATCGGTACAAACCACACAAAAACATTAATAGCTACCAGTGAATGAGGAAAGGGATAATGGCGGCTGATGAGGGAGAAACACTCATTACCATACAGTCAGGTCAGGTCATGAATAGGTCAGGTCACCACGGTCAAGAACAAAAGAATAAGGACAAAAGCACTAAGTCATCAGCGGCCCTTGGCGAGGTATCTCATTTTATCTCACAAGACTCAACGACTGACCTAGGGATAATCTGTCTGGCTTCAACTATATACCATTATTGCAATTCTTATCATTACTACTAATAGCTACTTCTTGCTCTTACTCCTCCTCTGCTTAATTTTGAGCCTTCCTGGTACCTTGGTTTACTTTTATTTCTGATATTTTCTTTGTACTTATACTATCTGGTGACTTTCTCTGGTCTACACATCATGTAACCCTCTTTTAAGACAAATATTTCTACATTCGCCTCTTTTATAACAATATTGATCATTGTTGGTATCTTTCATAGACTATGCTGACCCTATACTCGGCTCTCTTAAGTAAAACAATGGATGTCAATTGAAAAAAAAGAAGTAACAAAGTTTTAAGCCTAAAACGTAACTCATAGTTGCCAACAGGAAAATATGCGAGACAAATTTCTAATTGATGTTTCAAAAGTTATTCTTTCCTGAATATTCAGAGTTAGAAAAAGGAACAGGAGGATGAGGATTTTACATAGGATTACATAGGAATAACAGACACCAGGAGACCTATTGGTCCATAGCGAGGGTATCTGCTGAACTACATACTACTAACTATCAACTACTTGTAAGAAAACAGTTGGAAAATGATACCATGTCCCTAAAGAGGATAGGAACATGGAAGTTTCGTAGTGCAGAATGATAGGATATGAAAAATACTAACTACAACTACCACTACCACTACAACTAACGAACTGGGGGACTAGATACGAATTCGCACTATCAATACCCATTTACTTTACAGTGCGTGTCAAGTCTGTTTTTGAATGTAGTTATTGTGCTGGCTCCGACAACATTTGCTGGTAACTTGTTCCATCGTTCAACGACTCTAACATTGAAATAATTTTTACGGAGATCGGTGATGCAACGTTGACCGTTTAGTTTTAAACCATTATTTCTTGTTGTCACTTGAGTTGAAAGCTCGAATAGGTTCTCTTGATTAATGACATCAAAACCTTTTAGGATCTTAGAGGTTTCTATCAAGTCCCCACGGATTCTACGATCCTTTAAGGAAAACATATTAAGTTTCCGCAGTCTCTCTTCATAAGATGAATTTCGCAAAGATGGAATTTGTTTGGTTGTTCTTCTTTGCACTGATTCCAATTTGGCATGATCTTTTACGAAACAGGGCGACCAGAATTGAACGGCATATTCCAAGTGCGGCCTAACCAAGGACGTGTATAATTGTGTCATTACTTTCGGAGTTTTATGTTCAAAGTTGCGTTTAATAAAGCCCAACATCATATTTGCCTTTTTACTGGCAGATAGGCAATGCGGACTGGTTTTCAGATCATTACTGATGATGACACCTAAATCCTTTTCCTGCTGTACTTCAGTTAACGATTTATTTTGCATTTGATAGTTATATTTGAGGTTATCGTTGCCTATATGCATTACTTTACATTTATCGGAATTGAATTTTAATAGCCATTTATTACTCCAATCTGATAGTTTGTCGAGATCACTTGTATGAGTTCGCAGTTTTCTCTAGTATATGCTTTACCGCCTAATTTGGTGTGGAGAAGGAGGAGGAGGAGGAGGAGGAGGAGGAGGAGGAGGAGGAGGAGGAGGAGGAGGAGGAGGAGGAGGAGGAGGAGGAGAAGAGAACGACGACGAAGACTGTAAAGGCGACAAAGCGAGGATGATGGCGAAGGTAAAGGCACAGATAATTGACAAAGAGGATAATGGGAACGTAAGGAGCAAAGAGAGGAGGGAGAAGGCTGGCGAACAAGAGAGTGCATACATACATAATGCTACCTTGCCTAGAGTGATTACGTTGCATATTTTCAATCAACACCTGTTTACCACCGATAAAGCCACACTGACTGACACTTTGCACCTCTCTTAAACAACACTTTATGATACGTACCACACTATACTCAGGAACTAAAATCCTAGATCAACTGTAGTAGTCAATTAACCTTGGGAGAATCATAAGTGAGGGCCATGGCGAAGGGATGGTAGGGCTAGAAGGCGCTGATCAAGAATCGGGAACTCCAGGGTCGAGAGGATGAGGACGAGCAATGCAGCAAAAGTGAAGTTGATTAATAGCTCAGAAGACGAAAAAAATAGAATAACCTCGAACATGATAAATCGAAACTGTTTGATCCCGACGAATGTTTAGACAATCAAGTCTCAAAATATGTGGGTAATGTCTAGCAACAGAAAAAAAGTCAGTTCGAATACAAGAGTTAGTTTGCGTCTCAGTCCTGGACAAGGTCAGCATAAAGAATATATGAGAGCCTCGCCTACAGGAAGGGAGGAGAGGAGGAAAAGAATGTCCATCGCGAAGACATTGCTGCTTTATTTAATGACCTTAATGTGTGTGTGTGTGTGAGGTGATCAGAGAGAGAGAGAGAGAGAGAGAGAGAGAGAGAGAGAGAGAGAGAGAGAGAGAGAGAGAGAGAGAGAGAGAGAGAGAGAGAGAGAGAGAGAGAGAGAGAGAGAGAGAGAGAGAGAGAGAAGACATACATACATACGGACAGGTAAATAGAGAGACAACCAGACAGAGCAATGATCCACGCTCTCTCTTTCGTTTGCCTCGTCACGGTGGCTTGCAAAGTGATGAGCAAAGCCGCGTCCTCCCATGCGATAGGGGAAGGTCGGCAGGTCCTCAGGGGGAAGGGAGGAGAAGGAATAAGAGGATACATGTTTCATTTTGCACAGTTGACTTTTGTCCATCTGTCTGTCTGTCTGTCTGTGTGTCTGATCTTCATATTTCAACACAATTGGAGATGGATGAGGCGTGGAGCAATTGTGAGCTGGGAATGAGTCTGAATCTTCCTTGGCTGAATTGTTACGTCTAGTTTAGTGATGGGTGTCCTGCGCCAAACTACCTTGCTCCCGCCGCCGCGAGGGTGTGGCCGTAGCTCCTCCGAGACCATCACTCTCCTGCAGTATAGCATTAGCGCCGCGACGATGGTCAGTGATGCGATTATTGATTTCAAGGTCGAGATGGCGTCCTGGAGCATGAGCCGCCGCCCTCGCCCTCCACCGCGACGTCTGCACATACACTCCTTCAGAAGCGCATCGATGTCCGCCGCTACAACCTGATCTCGTTAGCGCTTCAAAACGCTGGAAATATGTCTGTTGTACAAATTTCTGGTTGATGGGTGTATCTGTCGTATTCAGGTGACAGACGGAGCTAAGTTAGTTGGTCTCATGTGCATTTCTTTGGTGCCAGGAGAGGGTGGGCTGAGGTCCTCCACGGCTCAACGCCTGCCACTGACACCACTGAGAGGCTGCAAGGTAACATAACCTATTGTATATTTCTGATAATGAGGCTTCAAACTTGGAACTAAGTACAGTGGTTTATCATTGGCTAAAACCTATATGTAAAAACTAATACACTGCATAACTAAACTGAACACGAGGTCTCAAGTAAGGGGGTGGCATTGGCTGCGGGCTACTCTCAAGGAAGGGCGTGAGAAAACGACGGATAATTAAATTAGTTCAATGGCAAACACAAAACGGAAATAAATCCTAAATTTAATGGGGCGCAGACGAAACTCATACAATGAGAATGCCTAAGCGTCTTGGTGGCCTTGCTTTTATTGGTCATGTTTTCCTTGTCTTGCATCATTAGTGATGCTGCAAAAAAACAGTTACAAAAAAGGCATTCACATTTGTTAGTTTATATTCCACAAAATGCTCCAGACGCCTCAGTGTCAGTGATGAGGAATGAACACCAGACAGTCTTTCCCTCTCAGTACACGTCTTGTGGCTGCCATGACGTCCCCCAGGCATGGAGTGGCGGTGGTGCGGGACGACCCTTCACACGGCATAGCTCAGAGACATCGAGGCTGCCGTACGAGCCACATATCTCCACAACACAACCACTGTATCGAACAAGTGACACGACAACTTGGCAAGGAGGACGGTGGGCAGTGAAGCGAGGGAGTACGGACACACTCTGCACCTGCATAGCAATAGCAAACGCCGCTCACTCCACGCACGGCTACACAGGTACCGCGAAAGGAACGAGGAAGGTTATAACTTGCACCGTCGTAAGCCTCAGGACCTGTCATTACTGCGTCTAGCACCCGATCGTCCAGGGTTTTGGGTGATTAATATTCACAAAGAGAAGGAGGTGACGGTAGTTAACGTAGAGTAATGAGCGGCTTAGTGCATGTTAAGAGTTTCTCGTGAACGATGATGGAGGAACCAGGAGGATTGAGGCAGAGAAAGGGCGCAGAAACGGTCGATGAAGGTGCGTGTGATGTGAACGGGGAGGATAAATACTTAATATGGCAGGACTATATCGTGGGAGACATTAAATCTGGTTTGCGTTGGGATTATCAGTGTATTTCAGGGTGTGATAGTCAGAGAAGGATTATAGTTTGGGGATAGGCACATCTGTGTGTTGGTTTGTCATCCTGATTTTCCTCCAGTACCTTGTGTATCGGCTAACGGAGATAGGAACAACGTTTTTCTCATTTGCTGTCTGGCTAATCTGGATGGAGGGCGTGTTCAAGGTAAATTCGTTTATCAATCGAGGGTTCATTTGGTCAGCACCCAGATAGTATGACGTTTATGCGTGGCAGGGTAATGTACGTACTCTGATAGGCATTTAGTCTGGATGTTAGAGAGACTATATTATGCTTTACTTCTGTTATATGATAGTGACACGTAATTTGTAGATAAAACTGTTAGCAATGAAAACCTAAATAAAAGCAGCAAGTTATGGCTCGGATTGGCTCCATGCAAGTCTGATCCTTCGCCTTAAAAGGACAAGATAAAAGTTTGCCTTGATGCGACAGGGGACATATTTCAAGATCCTCGACATTAGTGGTGTCATGCTGGGCTGCGGTGAGTTAATATGTACTTAATCGCTCATTCGAGGAGGATTTGTTGCAATGAACTTAAGGGCCAACCTGACCTCCCGCCCTCCCTCCCTTCCTGCACCTCCCGTCCCCTTAACCCTGGACAGGTATCGTGGCTGCGTATCTGCAACTGCAACTGCTGCCACTATTTACACCCAGAACGAACACCTCTCACGCCTCACCACCGTCATCACAACTAATATTACACTTATTATACTCATTATCATTATCACTATCACTAATACTATGACTATTATCATTATCTCACTATCACTAATACTATGACTATTATCATTATCACTATCACTAATACTATGACTATTATCATTATCACTATCACTAATACTATGACTATTATCAAGAATTCCATTATTATTTCTATCCTTTTTTTCTCATTCTCATTGAAATTATCATACTCATCATTATACTTACTGTCAATATTATCATTCTTCTTCTTCTTATTATGTTTATGTTTATAGTTATTGTTATTATTATCATTAACATTATCTAAGGTTTTTTGCTAATGTATTTTTGCCCGGCAGATTGCGTGGTGAGGGAGGACGCGATAGCACTAATGGGACGAAAGGGGAGATGTATCCTGTGTCATCAGACGGCGAGACGGAAGGTGGAGAGGCCTTGCACGCACACCTCGCACGCACACACACACACACACACACACACACACACACACACACACACACACACACACACACACACACACACACACACACACACAAACCGTCACAATGGTCATGTTGATAGCGTGCTAGCCTGCCATTCTGTGGTAGTTGGTTCGAATCTTCACTGCACACCTCACCAGTACAGCGGATATTATGTGGCAGTACATGAGGCTCCCTTCACAAACACACACACACACACAGACAAACACATAAACACACACACACACACACAGACAAACACAAACACACACACACACACACACACACACACACACACACACACACACACACACACGAGATTGACAATACCTGCACACTGGTTGGATCTCCGTGAACTTGTGGCTTTAGGCTTGTCTTCACTTACCTGAAAAAAATATAGTAATCATCATTAGTATTACTAATTAGTGTCATTATTGCTATTCCTGCTATCACTGATATTATAATTTAGTATTATTTCTGCTATGATTACTTTCCTTATCCTCTTCAAGCATTATCAAGGTCTTCTTCTTAGTGATGCAGCCAAAAAGTCACAGCAGAATAACATACGTATAAATAAACACGATTAGAAATACAAAAAATACAATGAATTAATTATAGCACAATAAAACGGAATGAAAAGGAGTCAGCCACTAATATAGATTTTAAAGTAGAGCGACAACCTATGTGTTCATGGTTGTTATAATCTGAGGTATTGCGAGTCCAAATACCCTTTTCATTAGAATTTTCTTCCTTGCCTCGCATTCAACGGACGCTTCACTAGGGAGGGCAACAGACACACTTGAGGTGGCGTCAGCACTTGCGAGAGAAGTATAAATGAGACCCTGTACTGATCGCAAAACTTATAGGTACATACAATTGGAAACACACACACACACACACACACACACACACACACACACACACACACACACACACACACACACACACACACACACACACACACAAACACATTATCTAGCATTTCCTTTCCCCGCAGCCAGAACATCGTTAATGTCTTCCTTGGGAGAATCAGTTCCGAATCTCCTGTTATTACGTGTTGCCCTTCGATACCACGGCTTAATGATGCTCCTCTACCTGCCTCTGATGAGAATTAGTTGACTGCAAATTAACAGAGAAAAAGAGAGCGAGAGGAAGGATAGCACGGGGGATTGGGGAAGTGTGTGTGTGTGTGTGTGTGGGGCTGCCTGGTGTGTGGTCCCTTGGTGTGTGTGGTGCATTGGCCACTTGGTGTAGGCCGTGCGAGGTGTTGACGTATAAGGTGTTGTGTGTGTGTGGTATGTGCAGGACCCGCGGCGTTGTGGGAGGTGTTGGAAGCAAGCCAAATGTCCCATGAGGAGGCTATATACTGTTGAATATTATGGCTGTAAGTGGGTTGTGATATAGGGAACTAAAACACATATATAAGGAAGTCACGACCTAAGTTATACGTAGGTACAGTGCAGCCAACAGGAACTATGTGAGAGTAAGTGTGGGAGAGCAGTGGAGGGTTCAAAGACACGTGGCTGAGGGATAGCGAAGATGTGGCCTGTTCTCGATGTCTGCTGATCTGAGTTATGGTCAATAAATGTTGACTTGAGCCAGACTCATGTGCGGCTTAGCAAATGTGTCTACGAGGTGCTGGATCTTTAGTCTGAGCTTGAGCTAGGGCCGAGCCTAAAAAGATATACTCTCTGCATTTGATGACGTGCCACAGAACTAGCATAACGCCTTATTATTTTTATATAGATGAAAATGAGTCTTGTTTAGGGCTGAAAGATAAACTCGTTATAAATCATGTTGAATAATGTAAGAAATATAATTCCATCTTAATGCAAGTGCCGACATTCCTTTCTCGGAAGAGTTCAGTACAGCAGAGAGGGAGAACTGTAACAAGGGTGACTGTTCTATTGCTTACGAGTGAAGGGAATGAAGTGAAAAATGTTTACTTACGCATTAGTAAGCTGTAGACCAGTGGTTCCCAACCTTTTTTGTCCCATTCCCCCTTTTCCAGTCACTTTTCCACCTGTGGACCTCTACAACGAAATAGCCAACAAAGCCAACAAAATTAATAGAAAATTTTTCTGCAAAAAATTGAATTCGTTCATGTAAAATGCCTTGCATTGTTATGCTGATTAAGCTGTAGTCCTATTTATATGACAACAGAACACGTTCTGTTCAGCAGACTTTTTTTATTTAAGTAAAATACATAGGAAAAATGTCATGTTATTGTTGTTATAGTGTTAGGTATTGTATGCAAAAACTATCCTTATAATACTTGCCTTATTTTTGAGTTTGCAAGCACATGTATGAACAAAAAAAAAATCACATAACCAAACACATTAGTTTCACGTTTTAAAAACAGCAATCTTAAGTATCACAATTTCAAGTAACAAAATAGATAGTCCCAAGATTTAATTAAAGACAAATATAAAATAAATTATGAACAAAAATTTACTTATTGATTTCATGGAATTTAAAGTATGCAACATAATAGCAATATTGATACCATGGCTAAATAAATTTGCAGTACACCTACTTAATGAAACACTAATATATGAGGGATAATAATAATATACGAGGGATGAAAAGGAGTAGTTACAGTCCAATAAATCACAAAAAAGCCTGCATTTATAATTATATTTTTTTTATTAAGAAAAGAAGAAAAATAGCAGTGAATGACTTTTCATTGGTTGCAAAATATTATGTCACTATATATTTCTCAATGGGACTTTTGTGGTTGTTTCTGAGCAGCCAGCTCATGACTCCTTGGCTCAATGGCGGCCAGTGCACACCGCAAGTCATCTTCCACAGACAGCTTGTTCCTTGATTTACTTTTTATTGTAAGTAATGCAGAAAACCCACTTTCGCACAGGTAGGTTGAAGCAAAAGGCAAAAAAACTCGAACTGCCAGATCACTTATTTTGGGATATGATTCCATCTTTGAACCCCAGAAGCTAGACAAGGAGTTTGACTGGAAAACATTCTTATCTGTTGAATCGTGGATAAGCTCAATGAACTCTTCTTGTGCGTCTTCTGACACATCATCAACCTGACATAAGAACGGATTTTTTGCTACTCTTACCATGATAAAATAACGGTTATTAATTTTCTCTCTCTTATTATTATATTCCAGTAATTTAAATTTAAAAATAATTAGATTCTTAGAATATCTATGGACCCCTTGAAATTATTCCATGGACCCCTTGGGGACCATGGACCCCTGATTGGGAACCACTGCTATAGACAAAATAAAACTGAGAGTGAGTAAAAAATAAAGACAAAATGAATGCACAGGACAATAGTGAGAAAGACTAGAGTTGTTATCCTTGTTGAGGAAAGACTGAATATAAGCATAGGAGCGAGAACCGAAGTGGTGGAGCCCTGGTAGGATGCAAACCCACAAACCTGATTTTCTTGAGAACAACAAGAGGAATTCCGTCTAGGACCATAACTTTCACGAGAATCAAGGCCAGAGAAGACGTAAAAATACTATTATTAAAGCTTGGTCTCAGGGACAATTAATTGAGTAAATTAGTCACATACTGGAGGAAGGGGAGGCGAGGATCAGAATAATTCTATATTGCTCAATTAGTGACGGTATGAATGAAATATTCATTTTCAAAGATGCATAATTTAATTATAACGTCATATAGAATGAGCAGGATGGGAAGGAGCAACTATGTTAGTAATGTCTTTGACGAGATACAAGAATGCATAAGAGGAGGAAGAACTGCGAAGCTTTTCACATTTTCTATTCATAAAGAATTTCTTGGAGTGTCACATATTTAGCATACCACATTTTCAAGCGATATATAAAGGCTAGTATTGATAGAAAAGTCCCTCCGCGAAGTGTTTCAATTTTCACTTACTAAGACATGCAGGATGGCCGTTAAGAGTAATGTTGCAGTTTACTGATTTTAATCATTTTAAATGATTTAAAGGGGGACAAGGTAAGCGCTCGAATTTGTCAGTGAAAAATTACCGGGAGCGAGTGAGGATTCGAACCGGCTAACCATAGAATGGCGCGTCAAAGCTCTATCCACTTGATCATCGTGGCAGCGAATTGGTGTGCGTGTGTGTGAGTGTGTTGTGTACACATGTGCGTATGTGTGTGCGCGAGGAAGGTCACACGCTTCTAGTTCATTATAAATATTAGATATTTGAACGACTTGAAATCTACAACCACTACAACAACTATCAAACACACTCCTCATGTCACAGCTTCCTAACACAAAAAGTTAAAACTCTTACTGTAAACTCCCGCATGCACACTAACTCATGTCAGCGTGGGCCCATAAACGGCTTACAGGAATTTTCACCCTAAAATGTATGATGACCCGCAGGAAACCCGTCTTGGCCTTCAGAGACTGTGGACCCACCAATGCTGCGGAGGAACTGGCGGAGGTGAGTCGAGGGAGCGATGAGACCATGGAGGTAGGATGAGGATATCTTTTATCTAGGTTTTCATCGTTAACAGTTTTATCAACATATTACGTGCCACTATCATAACACTCAAGCAAAGCATATAGTCGCTCTAACATCCAGACTAAATGACTATCAGCGTACATTATTATAAAGAAATAGGGAAAAACTAGGTTCACAAATAGGGTGGTAAATGATTGAAATGGACTCAGTAGACAGGTAGTTAGTGCGGAGTCATTAGAGAGCTTTAAAAGGAGGGTAGATAAATTCATGGGATGAAAGGTGGATGTAGGTAGTGTTAAGTAACGGGAACCTCGTGTAGGTCTCACGGCCTCTGGTAGCTTCCTTATTTTCTTATGTTCTTATGTTATCCTCATCATGAATACGTCCATGGATGAGACACACGGGACGACCAGGATCAGGCCTCAACCGCTGCCCAAACATCCAAACACCATCAAGATAAGATAAGATTTTCATCCTATCTAGACACTTTGCAAGTACCAACT
>JACEEZ010006319.1:227500-262500 GCA_016584305.1 Chionoecetes opilio | reverse complement strand
GGGGGGAGGGGAATAATTGCTTAAGTACATAAAGTGTGGGGAAGGTAAGGGATAAGCAAGAAAAAGAAGGGATGGGAGGTGAGAGGCATGCAGGGGTGGCAGAGGAGGAGGGAGGAAGGTCAGTATAGGTACATTCATTTACATAAAAAGTATGCACCGCGCTGGATTACTATGCAGGATGGGAGGTTGTCGCTCTGTTGGTGTTCAGTGGTCGTGTTCGGCACTTCACCCACTATGACGACAATGTTTGGTCGCCCGTCGCTCTCACCCTACAAGAATCTGAGCCACGCCACGGGACAGGGGACAGGTAGGGTGGACACAGGTAGAGGACACAGGTAGGGGACACAGGTAGGGGACACAGGTAGGGTGGACACAGGTAGGGGACACAGGTAGGGGACACAGGTAGGGTGGACACAGGTAGGGGACACAGGTAGGGGACACAGGTAGGGGACACAGGTAGGGGACACAGGTAGGGTGGACACAGGTAGGGGACACAGGTAGGGGACACAGGTAGGGGACACAGGTAGGGGACACAGGTAGGGGACACAGGTAGGGGACACAGGTAGGGGACACAGGTAGGGGACACAGGTAGGGGACACAGGTAGGGGACACAGGTAGGGGAACACAGGTAGGGGACACAGGTAGGGTGAACACAGGTAGGGGACACAGGTAGGGTGAACACAGGTAGGGGACACAGGTAGGGGACACAGGTAGAGGACACAGGTAGGGGACACAGGTAGGGTGGACACAGGTAGGGGACACAGGTAGGGGACACAGGTAGGGGACACAGGTAGGGTGGACACAGGTAGGGGACACAGGTAGGGGACACAGGTAGGGGACACAGGTAGGGGACACAGGTAGGGGACACAGGTAGGGTGGACACAGGTAGGGACACAGGTAGGGGACACAGGTAGGGGACACAGGTAGGGACAAGGTAGGTGAACACAGGTAGGGACACAGGTAGGGACACAGGTAGAGGACACAGGTAGGGGACACAGGTAGGGGACACAGGTAGGGTGAACACAGGTAGGAGACACAGGTAGGGGACACAGGTAGAGGACACAGGTAGGGGACACAGGTAGAGGACACAGGTAGGGGACACAGGTAGGGTGGACACAGGTAGGGTGACCAGGTAAGCCGCATCACCTCCCTCAAGAGCGCCCTACATAGTACCCTTCCTCGTTATCTACTTCTTAATAAAGTTTTACAAATACATATATGAACATCTAACCAAAAAAATGAATAAATAAATAAATATAAAAATAAATAGATAAATAAATGATAAAAGAAATACCAAAAAAAAATCAATCAAACTACAAGCAACTAATATCCACGATAAAAAATGTAGGAAAAAATAAGATTACGCTAGAAAAAATACTGCAATACATATATTTCTAGAATGTTAAACGATGAATTTTGTCTTGCTATCAATAGAAGCATATCTATTGAAGTCGATTAAAGCATCAGTTAATAAAATATGTTTGTCTGTCTGTATCTGTGTCTTTCCCTGTGTCTCTGTCTCTGTCTCTCTCAATTTGTCTTAGCATAAACCCCCTATCAATAGAAGCATAACACATCTATTGAAGTCGATTAAAGCAACAGTTCTCTAAAATCTGATTGTCTGTCTATGTATCTTTGGTTTTTCCTGTGTCTCTGTCTCCCTCAATCTGTCTCACCATAAAGCCCCCCACAACCCAAGCCACCCCTGTCGGCGGCGTCAAAGCCAGTCCGAGGAACGTGATATCCCGGCCGTCAAGGGAGAGCACCTATTTTCTCTATCGGCCACGCGAATCGTACATAGACAGATGAGTTTTCCACACGAGAGGAATCACCCCTCTTATCCCAACCCAGTCCCTCTACCTTCCTTCCCCCCGCCCCTTATGTCCACATTGACAAATTATTGATTAAGGGTTGTAACAGATAGGAAGAGGAGGAGGAGGAGGAGGAGGGAGAGGAAGAGAAGGGTTAGGAGGAGGAGGTGGGGAAAAAGGAAGAAGATGAGGAGTACGAGGAGGAGGAAGGACTCAAAGGAACAGAATGAGAACAAACAGCAATATATATGTATGTTCTTACGAGGATATTTGTGATAAACTATAATATCTACTCTAATGAGGAGGACGTGGAAGAAGAGGAGGAGGACGTGGAAGAGGAGGAGGAGGAGGAGGAGGAGGAGGAGGAGGAGGAGGAGGAGGAGGAGGAGGAGGAGGAGGAGGAGGAGGAGGACACAGCAGCTTCAGGAGACATGAGATCATCCAGGCAGCATGCGACAAGGCGTCTTATCGATGTCCGGCGCGTGCTGGTGGTGTCACATTAGCGCGTCAGTCTTAATTAAACAGTCACGGAGGGGAGGGACGGCGTGCCTACTTCATAATAATTAAAGTTGAATAAAATAAGATAAGAGTAAGTAAGTAAGAGAGCAAAGAAAAAAAAAAAAAAAAACTAGGAGGAATTTAAAAAAAAGAAAAAAAATCAGTCAAGCAAGGAAGGAAAGAGGAGGGACATATAACTGAGGAGGAGAAACAACAGAGCAAGCGTAGGGTAATTTTTTTTTAAAAGGTTGTACATTTTTTTTCATCTCGCTCTTTTGAAATGCAGAGTACCATCTTCTTCCCTTTCTTCATCACTTATTCCGTGACTCATTCATTCATCTATTCACACTCTTACTCATCTTTATCTTCACTCCGGCATTCCCGCTCTCAAACTTTGCAAACCGCTCTTTTCTTTCCCTCCCATCTCCACGGATTCTCTTTCTTCTTTTCTCATTGACTGTTCATTACTTAATTATTTTCTTGCTTCCTTCCTTTTTCTCGGATTGTCTTCCTTCTTTCATCCCAACCCTGTTATTCATTCCCTGCGTCCTTTCCATTAATTTTCACTATCCTCTCTCCTCTCTCCTTTCCTTCTTCTCTTCCTTTCTGATTATATTTCTTACCCATTCCCTGCTTTCCTTACTTCCTTTCTTTCTCTGCGCATTCGGTCAGCGGTTTCGAGTCCACCAAGTTCGTCCTGGCGTGGTGGCGCTTTGTATAGTCAATAACCTTGTAGTTGGTACTTGCAAAGTGTCTAGATAGGATCAAAGTATCTTATCTTCCTTTTTTCTCCCTACGTTCTTCGCTACTTCATTAAACACACCGTCGTTGCCTTGTAAAGTATTGTACATCTTGAACCACTACATCCTGAAGCAAAAAAATTAAGCACCTGATTACTATTCATCTTGAGAGTTCCTGATTTAGTGTACTGACGCGGGTCGTGCATTAAGTTGGGTAGCGAGTTTTATGCAACAGTACTTTTATCGGTGTGTGTGTGTGTGTTGTGTGTGTGTGTGTGTGTGTGTGTGTGAGAGAGTGAGTGTGTGTGTCCTTGATTCGGTGGAGGAATGTGCAATGGTTAGATACAAATTAACCCTCATCTGGTTGTTCGAATTATGCCATTATACTTGCATTTTCGTCTAGTTATGAATCATTGCCAGTCTTCTTTCCTGCCACGTCCAACACAACAACCCTTTTCTTTCTCGCAAATGTTATCGCTTTAGCTTCATCCCAACTTCAGGACGTTCTCTTTCGCCCATTCCAGGAACTTCTAAACCACATTTCGTTCTAATCGAGTTATAGATCGTGGCTGTGTCTTGGGTGTCCTCGCAGGTTATCGTAGCGTAACGTGAGCCAATTGCTTGTGGATTGTAGCAATGAATAATTCAAGCGTTAATTGCCTATTGTTTTATAGAATGCGAGACACCGCCAGCTCGCCTCTGCAAATGCTTGAGCTTCATGTTTTTTTTCTCCTTCTATCATCTTTTTAATATTCGTCGAAGCGCTTGTTATACCGACAGCTTGGCTCACTTTATGACTCCACGTGGCGATATTTATGGAAGTAAAACATTAATTACACATCCCCTCATTTACGCCAACTAATTAGCGCTGACAGGAGGGCGGTAGGGGGGGAAGGGGAAGGGGTGTGGGGGGAGGGGAAGGGAAGGGTAACAGAAGCTAAATCTGGTCTCAACTTAGAAGCGAACGTCATATAACAGGATTAACGACTCACGACAAACACGACCTCTGCACCTGACGTCATATCTCTCTCTCTCTCTCTCTCTCTCTCTCTCTCTCTCTCTCTCTCTCTCTCTCTCTCTCTCTCTCTCTCTCTCTCTCTCTCTCTCTCTCTCTCTCTCTCTCTCTCTTTCCTTGTGTGTATGTGTGTGTGTGTGTGTGTGTGTGTGTGTGTGTGTATGTGTGTGTGTATGTGTATGTGTATGTGTGTGTGTGTGTGTGTGTGTGTGTGTGTGTGTGTGTGACAGGATCTTTACGAGGCATTTATCTAATCAGTATTTTTAAATGAGTCTATTGGGTCTTTAAAGGGAGTCTGGATACATGGATGGGGAAGAGAGGTGGATGTAAGTGGAGTTAGGTAACAGGAACTACCTCGTGTAGGTCTCATGGCCTCTTGCAGCTTCCTTACTTTCTTGTGTTCTTGTGTTCTTGTGTGATTCAGCAATACTACGGCCTGCAAGCTGCGTAGGAGGACGATTCTAACTATTCATAACGCGATGAATTTTAGCTTCATTTTATCTGAACCGTTTATTGATACTTTTAAATCCATTAATCCTGATGACCTTTGTTCGATGAACTGTGAAATTGTCGCATACTTTATTATTGTCAAACCATCGGGAGAATCTTACAAATTTCAAGCAAGTCATCTCTTAGTGTTCGTTTGGATAAGACATGAAGCTGAGTTCTTTGTCTTTAATTATATGATTCGTTTCGAAATACAGGAAAGATTTTTTTTCTAATTCAACGTTGCAGTCTGTAATTCATGCCCATCCTTCCTACAGCAAGGGAAGTGAAACTGGTCAAGATGTGGTAGTGCGGTTATATTGTCTGAATAACCTGTTCAGACTTATGTTATTACGTTTTTCCCATGAATTCAATTAATCTATTAATAGTTTTGAGCATGTCCGCATGTTGCTGATTTGTTCAAATCGCTGGAAATTATGATACCAAGATCTTTTTCCTGGTCCAAGTTGAACAACATTCATTGAATAGCTGACTCAATCAATGTTAATTTTTATGTGCAATGCCCTACCTCTATTTACATTAGACTTCAATTGCTATTCATGTAACCAAATGGTTGAATGCTCAAGATCGCTAAGAAGCTGTTGTGGTAACTTTAATGTTATCTGCAAACCTTGATAGTTTACTGGTGAGGTCATCGTCGATATCGTTGACATGAATAGGAAAAAAACAGTTATGGTCCCAAATACTGATCCTTAAGGCACACCATGAACGACATCTCGCTAGTTCAATGTAACAGTACTACAGTGTTTACGACAACTCGTTATTTTCGTCCACAGGGTCAGCTTCCAGGTAAATATTTCCTCTGATACACAAGAGTCTGTATTTTACCGAGTAGCTTGTTTTTAGGAAGAGTGTGAAACGCCCTATGAGAGTCGAGGTACATAACATCAACTGACCATTATCTACAATATCCTCAATAACTTTATACTGCCGTCGATCATATCGTAGAAAAGAAAACTCAAGAAAATTCGTTAGATATAAACGTTTATGTCTGAATGCAATAGTGGCAGTATATGATCTATCACCTATTTTTGCCAACTTCCATTCGCAATGAACTTTCTCGTCAGTAAGTGATGCATTGAATGATAGACATGAAGGTTTACAAATCTTCCTTTTCACCTTTCAATATCCTAAATACTATATCGGGTCTAGGAGTTCTAGTTTAGCATGAAATTGTTATTGTGATAAAATGTGCATTGTTTTGAGCGGCGGGAGCAGTGGGGAGCCGTGTGATACTCTCTCCATGTGTGAATACTGAAACAAAGTATGCATTGAGAAAATTTGCCATTTCGTTTTCATTTATTGTGTATATTGACCATTATCCATATCAAAAGGGCCTGTTTTTTTGTGAGGAGGAGGAGGCGGAGGAGGAGGAAGAGGAGGAGGAGGAGGAGGAGGAGGAGGAGGAGGAGGAGGAGAGGAGGAGGAGGAGGAGGAGGAGGAGGAGGAGTAAAATGATAATGATAAGAAGAAGAAGAAGAAGAGGTAGAAGGTGGTGATAGTAAGAGTTATGTGGAAAAAGTAGACGACGAAAAAAACAAGGAGGAGGAGGAGGAGGAGGAGGTGGAGGAGATCAGCATCACGTCCACAAAACGATCTAATAAGAGCGGGTATGCGGGCAAGACATGGGGGGAGAGTGAGTGTGTGTGCGACAGCGATCATCGGAATGGGGGAGCCAAATAGGGCAATAAAGAGAGATAAACAGGGAATTCAGGGGCGCAAACAACCTCGTAACCCACATAATACGTACGATGGAGGAGGAGGAGGGAGGAGGAGGAGGAGTCTCACTGGTATGTTATGCTATTGCTCCTTATAATGTTGCTTATCGACCCGCCACCCGCCGCCCTCCCCTTCCGAAGGACCCGGGAACAAGCGTCTTCTCATCACTCAGCCTACATTCTCCGGGCGGTCCACCAGATGTCACCCTTCAACCCTTTGTTGATGTTATCGCAGGATGTTGCTGCTGCTGGAGGTACTATTTCTCCTCTTCCTCCTCCTCCTTTTCCTCCTCCTCTTCCTTCCTCCTCCTACTGGGTTTTCAGAATCTGAGTCAACGTATTTTTTTTATTGATGAGTTTGTGATTGCTTGTCTTATTATGTATGTGGTGTGTATTTTCATCCACGGCTTGATCGCGCGTTGGACACGCGATCTCCACCTGTTACCCTGCCGGAAAGAACTTAAAGCTCAGAGAGACCGATCTTTGGGTAAGGCTGGGACCTCTCAAACACACACACACACACACACACACACACACACACACACACAACACACACACACACAAACACACAAACACACACACACTTACACGCACACACACACACATACACATTACTCCATAAGCTATAAATTTCTGTTGTTGGAAAACTAAATCGAAAGGTCCGCTAATATTCGCCTAATATGGAGCAAGAAATTTACGGGTTTCAATCAGCGGCCCCAAACTCGCCCCGTCATGCACGCCGCTCCTGGAATGGCGAGGGGAAGAGGAGGGGAAAAAATAAACGTAATTTGTCTTGGATATAGAAAAAGCATGCTAAGGAGGAGGGGACAGAGGAAGAATACAAAGGAAGAACAGACAGCAACAGCACTACTGGGCCAATCGAAGCTGACTGTGTGACTATTCTCTACCGCTATAGTTTCTACGTGTTAGAGGCAAAAAAAACTGCTAAAAACAAATAAATAGCAAATTTGAAGGCTCCCCTCCACTCCTTCCGGCCGAAACCGGTAGGAAAAAAGTGAGAACAAATACCATGCAGTATAAACAAAAAACTAAGAAATTTGATAGAAACGATTGAAGAAGAGACATACTCTAAACTAAATCAAAAGCTTGTAAAAAATGAGCAACAAATTTACATAGTAGGGGAGAGCGGGGCAGGTTGCATCGAGGGTAGGTTGCATCATTGCCTCTAACTCGCATGTTATTACACGTACATCGTCTTAATACTACTACTACTACTACTACTACTACTATAAACTACTACTACTACAACTAGAACAATAATAATAATAAAAAAAGTTAATGCGAGTTAGAAGCAATGATGCAACCTACCCTCGATGCAACTTGCCCCGCTCTCCCCTACCTCGAGTTTGGCAGCTGATGTTAAATATTTATATAGTCTGTTCTTAAACGCCTCAACCGTGTTACTACTAAGGAGGAGGAAGAGGAGGGGTAGAAACATCAGTATAAGATATTGGTAAAAGAGAGAAAAAAAGAGAATGTTAACAAGACTCGGGTTAAGAGACGCCTTATGTATTCAAGCAGTGAGGAGCTCCTGCAGCGAGTCCAAGGCAGGCATTTTCTCAGATAAGCATCACATTAGTAACTCTTCAAAGACCAGCCAGGGGTCAAGTGTTATTAGCTGTACGTCAAGCCTCAATAGTGTGTGTGTGTGTGTGTGTGTGTGTGTGTGTGTGTGTGTGTGTGTGTGTGTGTGTGTGTGTGTGTGTGTGTGTGTGTGTGTGTGTGTGTGTGTGTGTGTGTGTGTGTGTGTGTGTGACCTTTATTCTACATAATTAAGCATAAAATTAGTATTAAGGATAAGAATACTGGGTTGGTAAATAGTAAAACAAACAAAATCTAGACTAAATCACTACGAATCATCCCAAAATGGATCTAAATATTGTTGAATGTGACGTGATTACATACAAAATACCCGGCTGTCAGCGCCGCGAAGAGGAAGTTCTGCGTCTTACTTGTATTAGATGGTAGTTGAGTCTAAAGAGTAACAAGTTCAACAAGCAAAACATTACCTTCGTGGGAGGGTGGGAGCTTGGATAAGACGGAGGCAAAGGCAAATTCTGCAAACAAAGCACCACCGCATATAAATACCACTAAAAAGTCAAGAACAGCCGTAAGTATGATCGAAAGTCTGCAACAACTTATCTTTAAACACAAAGGCTGAAATTCTCGGTTGTACTTAACGTTAAACCGGTAGGAAAAAAGTGAGAACAAATACCATGCAGTATAAACAAAAAACTAAGAAATTTGATAGAAACGATTGAAGAAGAGACATACTCTAAACTAAATCAAAAGCTTGTAAAAGATGAGCAACAAATTTACATAGTAGGGGAGAGCGGGGCAGGTTGCATCGAGGGTAGGTTGCATCATTGCCTCTAACTCGCATGTTATTACACGTACATCGTCACGTATTACGGCTCATCGTTCAGACGTGTCGAATAAGCCCAT
This sequence comes from Chionoecetes opilio, assembly GCA_016584305.1. Taxonomy (NCBI): domain Eukaryota; kingdom Metazoa; phylum Arthropoda; class Malacostraca; order Decapoda; family Majidae; genus Chionoecetes; species Chionoecetes opilio. Next base: position 253,745 of record JACEEZ010006319.1, on the reverse strand, counting down.
GCACGCAGCTGCAGACACGTCGCTCCGCCTCGCTTCCTACTACGAGAAGATAACGACCATGGATTTCTTACTATAATACCTGCAATTAATACAATGCTGATGCCAATTTATAATGATTTTAATACGTACTGTAACTTTAACTGACGAGCATAGATTGAGTGGAAGCTAACAAGGCCTTGAGTGCTTGTGTGGTCGGCTGTAGCGGCATCGGGTTACTGTTCTTATACCACGCAAGGCTAGTCTCTGTTAATGCTTGACAAACAAAATAATAAGAATGTAACAATCAACAAGTGAGAAATAAACAACTACTATAATCTATTTTTTTAACGAGGTGAAAATTCCATTCTATCTTAAGGCTTCATGCTTAAAATTATGCCTATGTTTACCTGATAATATGGTTAACTATGATAAAATACATCTGAAATTTAGAAGAAAGCGTAGTATTCCTTTCTCCTGGCATCAAATATCAGTCAGTAAGCAGCAAGGGGTCAGGATTTTCACTTCGTTAAAAAAATACAGTATAGAATAGAATACTCGTAAAATACACCACAACAGATACAGATCAACATGTATCAGCTATAACAAATAGAACAATCAACAACACTAAGGGAAGAGTGCTGAAAGTTGAAAGGCTAGTCCCGACTCTACCAAGGTATGTAATGCAGGCATCCAGACGGCATACCCACGCTAAGGCAAAGAGGACCTCTGGTTGTTATGCTTCATCTCGCCCTTCACGTTTTCTCGACTTGGTGGATGGGATGGTATTCGATCATACTTCCTCGTCCATCCTTCCATGACCCCAAACTGACCCCTCAACTCACCTCATCATCGTCATTACACTAAGTCTTCCCAGGAGTAGTTTGTCTCGCGAAGAAAACTATGTCATGACGTCTTGTTGATAGCGGGTGAGGGAGCATGCAAGCGGTGGCGACGATTGTATGTAGTAGTAGTACCTGGTGGGGCGATACAGGGGTGGGCAGGGGAAGACGGCGTGGTGTAGGCGGAGGCAGTGGTTGGAGTCATCAATCAGAGCCGACCAATCACAGCCCAGCACGCCTCTGCACGCCATTATCTCGTATCAGGTCACGACTCTCCGGCTGCTGCTGTACTCTGCTGCTACTCAGACGGGATGGGGCAGCGAGGGCATTTTTAGCCTCACTCATCACTCAGACTGAGCCGCAAACAATCGCAAAACTGATGACATGTTTTGATGTTTATTTGGACACAGGCCACGGCAATGTTGAGGGCGGGCCTGGGGACGTTATGTCCTTGCCCCATTGCGTTGCTTCTTCTAAACAATAATTTACGTAGAGGTGATTTCTGGCGTCAGTATTACCAACTACATTACCAAAGTCACTACCAACGTTATTATAGCTTATGGTATTATGGTATAGTATGGTATAGTATATGGTATGGTATTATGGTATAGTATATGGCCATTGCATAGCTTCTACTTAACATGATTTCCGGCGTCAGCATCACCGGTAAAACCAGTGCATCCCCTCCTTCCTCCTCCCTCTCTCTCTCTCTCTCTCTCTCTCTCTCTCTCTCTCTCTCTCTCTCTACTCCCTATATTCTTTGAAGGGATCGAGAGGAATGCTACTCAATAAGCGACCTCATTCCCTCCCCATTATCGCAATTAGTATCCGCCCAAGCAGGGGTTCGGGTACCTCTTTAATGACTATCCCATCAATCCTGTTCCCTAAAATAAGGCTTCGGGAGCAATTAAGGAGTAGCTTGTTTGCACTGCAGCCAGGTGGTGGCGAGTTAGCAGTGGTGGCGAGATTCTTTCCACCCTGCTTCCTGCCGCCGCATCCTCCTCCTCCTCCTCAACGCTTACTCCTCCTCCTCCTCCTTCTCCTCCTCAACGCTTACTCCTCCTCCTCCTCCTCCTCCTCCTCCTCCTCCTCCTCAACGCTTACTCCTCCTCCTCCTCCTCCTCCTCCTCCATCCTCTACCTCTTATCTTCCTCTTCCTCTACCAAAATCATCAACACTATCACCACACCCGTTTTGATATCCTCTTATTTTGTCTGCCTGTTTATTTGTCTGTGTGTATCTGCCTGCTTCAAGTATGTATCAATGTATGTTTCTATGTATACATGCACGTATGCATGTACGTTTGTATTTTGTTTTCTCTCTCTCGCTCACCTCCCCCAAAAAAACACGCACACACATACGGATGTAAATCATTGCATGACATGCAGTCTCGCCTCGGCAGAGTGCTTTTTTTTTCTTGTGTATGATTAAAATATTTTTAAATTTGATTAATTATGGCAATAAACATATGAACTTGAGTCTACACACACAAACACACACACACACACACACATGTTAAAAGTATCCTTCTCATTGCCGTCGTCGTTTCATCATCAACATTATCGCCATCATTATCAATTAATTGCTGAACGAAGTTTTTTTCGTCTCAACATTCACTTCTCATTTATGCGTATTGTTTGAGTATTCAAGTTTGCTTCGGCGAATTATCTCACGTCTCTGCATTTAGTTCGCTGATCTCTGTTTATTTTCCATCCATGGCTTGCCCTTACGCTAACTTGTCTTTAGTTCAACACGTAAAACTAAACTCGTCTGAGGATTTTTTTTGGGGCAGATAATGTTAAATTCCATTCTTTTCTATAATCCATGGAGGTCGTCCTTTTATCTATTCATGTTATGCTAATTATTGCTCTCTTCAGTTTTCCATCCAGTACTTTAGGTTGACTTTAATACAAGCTTGCAAAAATTATACTTGTAGTTGTGTAAAATCTTCATAGAACTTCTGCTTTTTTGATTGTACAGATTTGTCACACCTTTTTTTCCCCCTTCTATACCGTGACCCATTCCTTTACCTCCCCTTCCTCGCTGCAATATTAATCCTATGCTGGGTAGTACGTGCTCGCATACTAAGTTTCTATATCAATCCAACATTACCTGTAGTTTTGTTAACTTTGTACATTATTTTCGCAGTCACTTCATCTCTTCTCTCAGCGACACTGCTATTTATATTCGTTAGGAAAAAAATACTTCGACTGATGCCAAGTCTTCATTGAACTTGCATGAGCTGCTGATGCTTCTTCAACTAATTCAAGGTTATATCAATAGACAGCGTGAATATTCTGCTGTTTGTTGCTTTATAATCATGTTGCCTCCTCTTGCTCATGTTCTTATTTCTTTATTATGATCTACTTTAAATTTTGCATGGGAACCAATTGCAGTCTTTAACACATACAAATACATATGCACACATCACAAACACACACACACACACACACACACACACACACACACACACACACACACACACACACACACAGACACACACACACAGACACAAGCGAGCTTATACATTAGGAGATATACATTTATAAGCGGCCCTTGATTTATAAGTCAAGGTGTGGGGTCCTTGCTTCTCACCACAGGACAGCATAATGGAAGACACTCTGTGAGAGAAGTCTTGGCAGTGATACTAAACTTTGTAATTAAATTCAGGAGGCAAAGACCGGGATGCCACTACCACTTAGCGCAAATTAATTTCCATTGTACTTTGGGTATACCATTAGACGATTTTTGAGTGACTTTAAGCAATATTTTATAGATAAGACCAGTTTAGTACCCTTGCCCAATAGCTAATTTGGTATATTAAGCGACTTTTTGTAATTTTATGGCTAACAACAGACGATTTTATGTATTAATGGAAAGATCTGGGCGTGAAGGGGTTAAAGCAGGTAACACTCGATGCTGCATTATATATACAGGTAAAATATAAACAAAAAGCTTACTAAAATGAAGAAATTTGAGAGTGATTCTAAACATCGTCTTACCTTAACACAAATATGCACGTGTATAGATAGAGGGTATCAGGTGAGGTGCAGGTGTACAACCATTCAAGCACACATAAACACGCGAACACACACACACACAAAAAAAAAAAAGCAAGCTGCAAGAGTGGCTACGGCTTTGCAAGATGATAGATTGATATATCTTGAAATATGATGTGCGCGAGAAAAAACTAATTCAACTTGAAGCATGACACGGGATGAGTGAAAATCAGTGAAGTGAAAAAAAAAAAGATCTGAAAACCACAATACGAGGCGACTTATCAAACACAACAACGCACATTAATAAGATAACTGGGACATGAAGACTGCATCAAGATGAAAACAACTATAAGCAAGGTAGTTGAGGCCATACTAAAAAAGCTTGAATAGTCCATTATCAAGACAGGGCCGAGACACATGTGGTAATAATTATATGATATTCACAATTTAACCCCTTCACACCCAGATCTTTCCTTTGCTAAGAAAAAATGTATGTTATCGAGCCATAAATTTACGAAAAGTAACTGAATATACCAAATTAGTTAGTCGACAAGGATACTAAACAGGTTATATCTATAAAATATTGTTTATATTCACTAAAAATCGTCTAATGGTAGCCAAATTACAATGGAAATTACGTTCAGGGTCTCAAGGGGTTAAAGAGAAAAACTTGACAGGATGAAGAGAATATTGAACGAAAATGAAACCAAGAAGGTGGGAGATAACCCTTGATAGGAAATTGGACTCGAGTAAATTATCTACATTATAGAAAAGAACTCAGGTAGAAGATTATATTATGATGTTCAAAGCGGTAATGGGGTTGAGAAGAGCGGTTATAGAGAGTGTTCACTGATGAGGAATGATAGAAGCACAATAGAGCATGAACGCTAGATAAGTAAAAAGACTACTGTAAGCTTAATGATGCATACAATTCTGCTCACCACAAGGATGCACTAATATTTGAATTGGTTTAGAAGTGAGGGTATTGCCAGCTTAAACCATCCTTGAGCTAAGACGTAAATCGGATAAAAGTAGGTATCAAGACTGGGTGGCTAAATGAGCTTGTCCCAAATCCTGTACACACACACACACACACACACACACACACACACACACACACACACACACACACACACACACACACACGCACACACACACATACACACACACACAGACACACACGCACACACAGATCAGGGTCATCAGATATACTGGGGCGTGAAGGGCACCACCACACTCTGATTTATGTCTCACTCCGATGATTGCCTGGTGGTGTTTCTCGACTTGCCGGGCCGGTGGGAGGGCGCGCCTTGCCTGATGAGGGAGGCACCAACACACTGGCCGGCAGGTACAAAGAACTTAATTGCAGCCTCTTTGTCGAAACACAGAGGCCGCTTGAGAGGTGGATGTCAGTACTTTCCTCAATGTATGCCTTTCTCAGGGTCACTTTCCCTCGGGGGTGGCCTCTAACTCGTCCCTCTGGGCATCACACACACACACACACACACACACACACACACACACACACACACACACACACACCTACACTTTGGGGGAGGCGGTAGCAGAGTGGTTAGCGTCTCCGAGTGGCGTTCTAAGTGGCCTAAGAATACCCACATGCTGCCCATTAACTCTACCTTCGATTGCGAGTGCATCGGAGGATACAGGGAGGCGGCATGAGCCCCTAATCACAGGCGTCACTATAAAAATGCTGCTTGTGCCACCACGGGCGAGGGTCAGCCATCACAGCCCTCAAGTGAACTTACAGTGCCTACCATCCGAGCCCTGGAGGTCACTGCCTACAGGCGCTATAGGCACAAATGTAAAAAAACAAAAAACAAACGCCGCTACTCTTCTCATAGCTATTTAGAAAAGCCCACCATCGTCACGTTCATCGCATAACCTTCTCACTCCGCCAATATGGGCACACTTAACATAATTAATCGCTGCATTGATCTGGGTCCACAGAGTGTAGGGTAGCTTAAGGTGTTGGGGATACATTAAGTGGGTTGTTACACACGATGTGGTAGGGTAATGTCTTGACAAGGGCGGCTTTCGGAGGGTGTGTAACTAAAAAAAAGAGAAGTCGGAGAGATGTTAGAGAGAAGATGGAGCTGAGAGAGTTAGGGGAGAAACGGAGGAGAGGACGAGAGATGGAGAGAAGAGAGAGAGAGAGAGAGAGAGAGAGAGAGAAGGAGAGAGAGAGAGAGAGAGGAGAGAGAGAGAGAGAGAAGGAGGGAGAGAGAGAGAGAGAGAGAGAGAGAGAGAGAGGGAGAGAGAGAGAGAGAGAGAAGAGAGAAGAGAGGAGAGAGAGAGAGAGAGAGAGAGAGAGAGAGAGAGAGAGAGAGAGAGAGAGAGAGAGAGAGAGAGAGAGAGAGAGAGAGAGAGAGAGGAGAGAGAGAGAGAGAGAGAGAGAGAGAGAGAGAGAGAGAGAGAGAGAGAGAGAGAGAGAGAGAGGAAGAGAGAGAAGAGAGAGAGAGAGAGAGAGAGAGAGAGAACAAAAATAAAGAGAGAGAAATAGGATTGGGTTGCAACTTTAAGGGCTGCTTAGATTGTAGAGGAGGATAGCATGGTAGGGGCGATAGATTCTTGTATGTTTATCAAGAGGATATGGTATGCACGACGGAGGAATGTTTGACTTTCACCATCACAGTGACGCCTTCTTCCCCTCCTGCTATTACATACACACCACACACACACACACACACACACACACACACACAGTAGACAACTCATATGTACCCAAATTTCTTAATGCAAATCGTCTCTATGTGCCCATTACCAAGCTGCAAATCTCGCCACTTAAGGACTTGGGTAGCGAGTGAGGGTGCGCCTAGGTCTGCTGTTTAGATTAGTATAGCATTTATAGAACCTCATGTCGAAAACGGTAAATTATAGTGCAGTAGTAGCGATTTCACGGTCTGTTCGTGAGCACCTAACTCTAAAGGTACAATCATTCGCGGCTAGGAGAGGGATTTCAGCTTCTACTTGTGTAATGATCCACATAAACCCGGTCATTCCGTTCACCTGGATACTTATTTCAAATTCAACTGTGGCGAAAAGGCGAGGAAGGAGACTTAATTGACGGTGGCAAAAAGATATGTGTGAAGGAGTGTCAGGGCGAGGAGGAAAGGAAGGAGGAAGGAGAAAGGAGGAGGAAAAAGGGAGAAAAGGAGAATGTAGTGAGGGAGGGAGGGAGGGACTAAAAAAAAACAATCTACAAGATGATAATGAGACGTGGAACGTTGATGGGGGAGCATAAACCAACACTAATTGATGGGTGCCACGTATTTATCACACTCGCACACCCGCAGACTAAGTACATTACTTCCATAAAAACGACCCCTTCTTTTTCTCATTTTAAAGGGATGATGGAGCTGGGCTATTGTGCTTAATTATCACACTAAAGCATGCAATTAATTATACCTACGAGCCAGGGATGAGAGAGACCAGACGCGTCACATGGCCTCAATAAGTTAGCGGTGAGTGACGACGCGGGAGATGGACGGGACCTCACCTATCACCACCGAGGGACTACCTGGCGGCCTCCTTCAGGTAACGTAATTATTGACATCATTAAGTAATAGCACAAATGTACGAGGAATCTGGCAGAAGACATATACCCTTCTGTGGGGCTGCCTCGTCGCCACTGCCGCCGTGGTACACTCAGTCCTGTCGTCCCCACGTCCTGCGGTACACCAGGTGAAGGGTTGCGGGTCTTGGACACCTGTCTCTCAAATTTCACTTTCTATTTTTGCCGTTCCAGAAAATATTAAAAACTCCCAATAGAGTTTTTCAACATTCAGAGTTATACAACGCCAAAATTAATTCAAATATCTCTTTTCAAATCCTCATCAGTGGCTTCCCAAAAAATCTTGCTCCATTTTACATGTAAATGTAATTTCGTAATATTATGCTCACATTTCCAAACTACAGTAAAATAGGAAATAATAATCCATGGTTTCTTATTTATTACATGTTTCGTCGCCTCCACAGCCTCTCTGCTTTTCCCTACAAAGTCCTTGCTAGTTTCAGCTCAGGACAAAACTCCACAGTGACTACACGGTATATATACACTTCCAGCCACACCATTCCCGCCCTCAGCGCCCCACAACGAAACGCCACAGTCACATATTTCTCCTTGTCCGTCTCTCCTCCTTTATTAGTATATCTCTAACCATTTATTACGATACACATCTACACATTAAAAGTCACCCTGGGAGTGTAATCATATTATGGGCTCCATGATGGATTGCGTCGCCGCTAACCCCACAAGTCACAGATGTCGCCACCTTCACCCGCTGATTTCGTTTGTTCGATCACTCTACCTCACCCTATCCTCTCTCACTCTCTTTTTTATGCCTCTCTTTCTCTCTCTCTCTTGTCGTAATATCCACCTTGAACCTGACCGCAGTGACCAGTATGCAAATAGAGTTTAGGTAAATTGTACGCTTGGAGTAACGTTGTGCGGAGGGCCAAAATGAGGGGAGGAGGACGGGGCTAATGGGGGTGATAAGGCGAGTGTTGGGCGGTGGTGGTGTTGAGTGGGCAGGTGGCTGGTAAGCAGGGGTAGACATGATCACCCACAACTTAGGGAGCCGCGGGAAAGGGGCTGCTGAACCTGCTGGGGCCCTTCTGGATTCTTTGCTGTCTATTCCCGGGTAAACCTCACCTCTGATTGCCCCGGGCTGTTCCCCAGGTAACCGATGACCTGCGAGATCCTAGTTTCTCTGACACCCTGCTAATCACGCGAATAGTGTTTTTTTCTCCTCTTCTGTCATGCTTATATACAGCTGCCAAGAAATTCCATCACTCAGACATATACAACTATATCGTACAGTATAACCAGTATAACCCGAACTAAATTGGCTCACCCCTCTTCTTTATATTATTCTCTTACTGTCTTCTTTATAGGGACTGGCAACTAAGCGGGCTTTGTGTTACCCTTTTTTTGTGCCCTTGGCCAGTCCTTTGTGATGTAAAAAAAAAAAAAAAAAAAAAAAAAAAAAATACAATGACAACCGAAGCATATTGTCTTTCTTTTCAATTTTTTTTATTTTGTGTGTGCACCAATTACATTCTGTACCCACCAATTATGACTTGATATTTGAAATAAAGAATAAAAAAAGCCAGAGGAAACAGGCCGCTGCGCCTCCTTCCGGCGGCGAGGTGTTGCCCTAATTTCGTCGTCTGGTCGTTCAACTTTACGAACGACCGAACCTTTAGAGCTTCAGATAATTGTTTTTCTCGACAAGACGAGAAACTTCGCGGGGTTCCAATTTCATGCTCCTCCTCTCCTGAGTGTCTCCGTCAGCCCGGTGCTGATTGACTGACTGACGCAGTATTAACGTCCGGGTTCACCAGGATCCTTAGTCCTCTATGTGAAATAAAATTGGAAAAAATGGCAACAATGGAGCTCGTAATTCCCTTACTTTGAGACGCAACATGAAAAGTTATTAGCATTTCGAGTCACCGCTTTTGTTTCTGTTTAATTATCTCACGCAAGTAGCATACTGAGGAAGCGAAGAGTTCTTTGAATATACCACTCATGCACATGCCTTGTCATCAGATAGCCATCATAATGCTGTATGTGCCTGAAATGCCTCACCGCAGCGAGGGACGCGCCAACCTGCCTGGACTATCTCCGTAACCAGCAGACTCATTGACGCGTGATCCCCTGCGCCAAGCATTCCAGTGGTATCAGGTGAGCAGGGATAATGATAATATTTGCGTAGGCTGTTATGAGGTACTATAATTACATGGTATGATTGAGCATAAGTAGTTAGTATTCACTGGTTAGTGGTTCGAGTACCGTGGAAGATCGAACATCGAGCCAATACGAACCGTCTTCCGGCTGCCTGGATGAAGGGCAGGGAGTCAGTGCTGTGGTGTGATATCGGGAGAATTTTTTTTTTTTTTTTTTTTTTTTTTTTTTTTTTTTTTTCTTTTCTTTTCCCTATAGCGCCTGTAGGCAGTGGTGACCCAGGGCTCGGATGGTAGGCTCTGGAGGTTCACTTAAGGGCTCTGATGGTTGGTCCTCGCCCGTGGTGGCGCAGGCAGGATTCTTATAGTGACGTCTGTGATACCTGTGATATCTGACGCCAGGGGGGCTCATGCCGCCCCCCTGTGTCCTCCGATGCACTCGCAATCGAAGGTAGAGTTGATGGGCAGGGCATGTGGGTGTTCTTAGGCCACTCGACGGTGCAGAAAGGTTTTGGTTTTCTTCGGGGATCTAACTCGGGTCACCGAGAACGCCAGTCGGAGACGCTAACCACTCCGCTACCGCCTCCCCTTAAAATAAAATAAAAGTGGTAGCCTGTGTGCAATTAGTGTTAAGTATTCGCCTTTACATTATTCCTGTTGTATCGTGAGTGTACGTTAGGTAGAGTTAGGTATTAGGGGGCACAGAGACAGAGTTGATGTTACTCGAAGGGCTGGGTTGGTGACGGTAGTGTTGTGTTGTGTATTGCTTTGCTTGTTTCCTCTGATTTAAGTTTTCACTGTAAATATATGCACTAAAGTACCTTCATTTTACATTAACCCTTGTTGTTTATTACTGGTTGACTGGGACTTCAAGTGAGCTGCGTTATTTTGTTTTTCTTTATGTTACGACGAGTAAAGAACCAAGGCCAGGTCGTAACAAGGCTTCTGAAACACTTATTTTATAGGAATATTATGATAGATTATTATTCTTCAAATGTCCCATACCAATGCGAGCTTCCAGGGACAATGAAAGGCATTTAGTAATATAACGTTAATGCATACGTATCTGTATCAAACATAAGATGCGTCAATATTGTTTCCTTCAATAAAACAAAAAAATTGTGACCGTCAAAGAGAATTATGTGATGAAAATGGTATCATGTGAAGGCAATATAAGTGACGGTGACGGTGACGACGCTCTCATCAGCACGTTATTTTGTTATAAGACTTTTTATAGTGGAGGTCAAAAACTTGTCGAAGCAGAGCATCCACACTCGTTTTGTGCATCCCTTTACGCATTATCCCCACTACAATAACTAGAAAAATAAATAAATAATTAAATAAATAGATATATAAAAATAATGTCACAAAGGTTCTGGTCTTCATGGTGAGGCATGCCGGCGGACGGTACTAAAAATAATTGTCTGAGTATTCATTTAATTAATACTGGGATATTGCTAATTGAGATTTGAGATTGGTATTGAGATTAAAAAATAATAACATGGTGAGCCGAGAAGGTCGTTAAGGCGTCACCCTCAGCCGCCTGTTCTTGCTCCCTGGCCACGACAACTGCAGATCAGAGGGGTCAATAATCCTGCATTCATGTACTGGCTCAGTAAGCAGTGTAACCCTGATGCAGCTGAATGAACATTTATCTTCAAAAGGAGTTATGCGCTACGTGATAACATTTTTCTTCGAAGTGATTTTAATGCACAGGTGAGATTTTCTTATATGGCAGCATATTCTAGAGTCCCAATTATGTTTCGAATGTGTATATTGTTTCAGATTCTCGTCAGGTAACAATGGAGATTCAATTATTAGAGGCTAATCATTGCCGTGGGAGTCTGCCATAGGGAAAAAAAGAGAGAGAGAGAGAGAGAGAGAGAGAGAGAGAGAGAGAGAGAGAGAGAGAGAGAGAGAGAGAGAGAGAGAGAGAGAGAGAGAGGAGAGAGAGAGAGAGAGAGAGAGAGAGAGAGAGAGAGAGAGAGAGAGAGAGAGAGAGAGAGACGAGAGAGAGAGAGAGAGAGGAGAGAGAGAGAGAGAGAGAGAGAGAGAGAGAGAGAGAGAGAGAGAGAGGAGAAGAGGAGAGAGAGAGAGAGAGGAGAGAGAGAGAGAGAGAGAGAGAGAGAGAGAGGAGAGAGAGAGAGAGAGAGAGAGAGAGAGAGAGAGAGAGAGAGGAGAGAGAGAGAGAGAGAGAGAGAGAGAGAGCTAATCAACAGATGAGGAGATAGACACTGATATGCATAAATCAAAACACACCCCTGGATACTGTCGGGGGCAGCAACGCGACCTGGGGTGCTTCGGCAGCTTCTTAATTAATTACGGCGTGAGAGCGGGTCGGGGCGCGGCGCAGGGAGGTCAAATCCACCACAATACATTATTACACGGGCCCCTTCAACCCCTGCATCTTTTTTCCAATTACATGGCATACATCCCTTGCAGTCACCTGGAATACCCATGAATTTGTCCCTGACACCAACGTAAATTACTCTTGTGGACATAGTAGTGGTGAGGGCGATGATATGGCATTAGCACCAGCAGTGAGTTGGTGTCCTTATTGCAGAAAGCTGATTGTAAGATACTACTATCAATTGATCTGCCTGGTATGACGTGTTGTGTGAGCATATGTGGAGGGGGGATAATTCGCCCAGTCTTGATCACATGCTGAACTCGTGAGCTACTACCCTCCAGGAAAGATTTTAGAGCTCATAGAGGTCTTTTACTATCTGAGTTTTGAGGGTCGTCACTAAAGCGGGGTTTTGATTTGCCTTTTTTTCTGTCCTGAACTAGTCTCCTTATGAGGTAAAAAAAACCTCAAATGTGCTCGGGCTCGTGAAGGTGTGTGTATATAACTGAATGAATAGATAAATAGATCAACATATATATAACTATGTTTGAATCTTTTCCTCACACCTACGACTTGTGCCACAGCATACAACACACTCTGCATGTTACCACCTATACCTGTCGCCATAACTATCTGGCGTGGTCTATGAACACGGCAAATATATAGTGCTTGTAAATCGTAGTCCTGGGGTGAGGGAGCAAAGCGCGGGTGTGCACGTGTTCTGGTCACCTCCTTGGGCGGCTTTGTGGGAACAATAATCAAAGTATTTAGGGCTTCGTTAAACCTTTGGAGACTTGAAGAATATAATGAAAATAATAAAAATATTAGAAAAAAGAAAATAATAAGTGTGAATAATATTAATAATTATTATAATGATGAGATTGATTATGATAGTGATAACAATAATATTAGTAATAATGAATAATAGTTATGATGATAACTATAATAATAATAATAACTTACTTTTCCAATCAAAAATAAAATAACACTGACTGTAATACTACTAATGCATAATGATACTAATGGTAATGATAGCAATAATAATAATGAAATAAAAATAAAAAATCTTCAAAATGTAAATATTAGACATTATCATCATTATAATTGTGATAATTATTTTTATCATAATTTCTAATACTATTAGCATTTTATTATTATCATAATGATTAGAATAATAATTATAATTATTATTACTATTCACTTTTGATGCACTGTATCCTTTAAGAAAACTAATTGTCATCATTATCGTTATTGTCAATACATATTTTCATAATTACCATTGTCTCACTATCATCCGTATTCTAATCATCATCATCATTAAGAATTATCTATATGCTGACGTAAAAGATTACACAAAATGTAATGGCAGCAGTCGAACTAGGAAAACATTAAGAAACAATCTTAACCAACAAAGGAAAATAACATGAAGAATAAAATCATCCCTGCAATGAAGTGATGCAATTTGCTCAGTGTGTCTCACTGTCATATATTTCAAGCGAAACTGCTTCACGATCCGCGGACATGGCCTGCCGGGGGGGCGTGGAATGCGCTGCCCGCCCGAGGCCTCACCAAGGCATCGCAGGTATCGCAGGGCATCACGGACTTAGGATGGAAGCTAAGGAGGCGGATGGTTTGTTAAATTTATGAAGAAATTATTAAACTTTCCTTAGTCTTTCCCTCCCGACTCCAATTATTCTCATTCTCTCTCTCTCTCTCTCTCTCTCTCTCTCTCTCTCTCTCTCTCTCTCTCTCTCTCTTTCTTTAAAACACCCACCCACCCACCCACACACACAAGCACACACACACATACACACACACACACACAAGCCCCCCCCCCCACACACCCTCGCTCGACAGATGGTAAGTGGCTGACTGGCTCTAGATGGGAGCAAGAACTCTTCGTCTCAAGGACAACCTTTATGTTTTCTTCATTGTGTGAGGATCCACAGCGACGTTATGTGAGTGACTCGGAAACCTGTGCCGCAAAAAATAAGTAAACACCACCAGGAATGTGTTCAGACTGGAAGCGATGTTTTGTGGTTTGAGGCGCTGGTGGCTGGTGTGGTTTTGGCGTGTGGTGCATGTTACCTGATGGCATAGTTATGATGGCAGGGTTGTTGGTTCTGGTTTGGGGGAAGTGGTGATGGTGGTGGTAAAGTGGTGGTGGGGAGCAGTGGCGGTGGTGGTGGGGAGCAGTGGCGGTGGTGGTGGGGAGCAGTGGCGGGTGGTGGTGGGGAGCAGTGGCGGTGGTGGTGGGGAGCAGTGGCGGTGGTGGTGGGAGCAGTGGCGGTGGTGGTGGGGACAGTGGCGGTGGTGGTGGGAGCAGTGGCGGTGGTGGTGGGGAGCAGTGGCGTGTGTGGGGAGCAGTGGCGGTGGTGGTGGGGAGCAGTGGCGGTGGTGGTGGGGAGCAGTGGTGGTGGTGGTGGTGGTAGCGCAAGGTGTATAGATTATCTTCTTTAAACGTGTATATTTTCAACTTAATCTTTCCTTTATCTATGAGACGGCATAAGACTCGAGTATCTATTTAATTTAATTTCACTTGTTTGTATGATTTACCTAAAGTAACTGTTCTCATACGTCCCCAAGAGGCCATCTTAAACATTCTTTCTCTATCACTGTCTGTCTGTATGTCTGTATGTCTGTGTCTATCTATCTGTCTGTCTGCCTTTTTGTATGCCTGTCTCTCTCTCTCTCTCTCTCTCTCTCTCTCTCTCTCTCTCTCTCTCTCTCTCTCTCTCTCTCTCTCTCTCTCTCTCTCTCTCTCTCTCTCTCTCTCTCTCTCTCTCTCTCTCTCTCTCTCTCTCTCTCTCTCTCTCCTTATTATGTAGTCCTCATATCTACGTGTTCTCACTTACAAACCTTTATCTCATCACCAGAATAAAATGTATTGATCATGTATATCATTCAACCACTCTGAGGAATACACACATATACGTACATACATTAGTGGCGACAAACTGATGCTCAAAGCCTTTAAAATTTAGAAATAGAATTAACCCAACCTGATTCTCAAGGCTTTGCTGATGCTTGTGAGGGATCGTCCAGCGGTGGTGAGTGACGGCAGCAGAATTAGTATTATTTTATTATTTATTATTATTATTATTTGTCCCTCATGATTTGTCCATCAAGAAAACACAGGAACTAAATTTTAAATAAAAAATATCTTATAGAAATATCACACAAAACAAAATAAAAAATCGCAACACACCTCACCTGAACCCAAGCACACCACTGTTTTCCCTGTTGTTGTTGTCTAATAAAGTCTTTAGCGCTGGGTTCTGCCCGAGTCTTCATTTGAATATTCTTGAGACGCTATTTTCAATTTTAACACACATTGTGTTTTCCTAGGATTTTTTTTTCCTCTTCTCTTGTCGCTTTCCTCTCAATTTATTATTATTTTTTTTCTCGTTGATGTTGATATCATAGACGAAGTCTTCACCTCCACCTCTACAGCCACCACAACCACCACCATCTCCACCACCATCACCAACACCACCACTACCACCACCGCCACCAGCAGCCTTCCCCTTCGGTCCATTAAGTGTCATAAATCGGCCTGCAGTGTTAGTCCGCTTTGTAATAGCTGGCGTGAAGATAGTACAGCCATCTTGCCCCCCTTCTCTCCCCCATCTCTCTCTCTCTCTTTCTCTCTCTCTCTCTCTCTCTCTCTCTCTCTCCTCTCTCTCTCTCTCTCTCTCTCTCTCTCTCTCTCTCTCTCTCTCTCTCACTATTTGTCCACAGTTCCATGTTAGGCGGTGGGATGTGTGCGTGGACAGGCCAGCACCCCGCGGCATCGCTTGCCTTGATCACTGCGTCGTGGGGGAGTCTGGCACGGTTCTTCAAGGCTTGTGATCGCACTAAGGTAAGCAATGGGGAGTTTTCAGAAAATCTAACGCCGCCAGATGTCTCTCGCGCTCTCACTTCCTCTGCACTTTGAGCCTGAATGATCTATCATTTACCGTAAATTCCCTGTACTTCTTCGGGGCATATCAGAATTACACTTCAATACAACAACTGAAACAGTTCTTAATAAAAATGTAGCTGATCATTTTGTTTTTCTGCGCGAGATTTTTTTTTTAGCAAAACAAAGAATATTTGAAAACAATCTTCTTTAAAAATCGTCTTTTTATGAAAACACTGCAAGTTCAAGCAGAATGAGGCTTCCGGAAATTTCTACTTGTATTTAAGCATTCGCTGAGTATCTGTTTTGGGTGTGTCAGTCTCTCTTTCGACGAAAATTTAACCAACAAGTAATTCAAGTGCCTGGCACATCAGCGACAGGGTTGTATCCAAGACAGTTGAAACTTTTGTTTACTAAACACAAGCGGGAGCGCCACGTTTAACGTGGCGTCGTCACCCTCTGTTGCTGCAGTGAGGCACACAGCAAAGAGTGTCAACAGGTGGCATGGTGTTGGTGGAGCTAAGCTGAGTCTCTCCGACTCCCTCGCGGTGTGAGGACAACAACAAAGTGAATGATATCAGGTCCTGACCTCGGGATGGTTTCTATGAGATGCTGAACGCCACACTGTTTCTTGGTTAAATGTTCGTCGCAAGAGAGACTGACACACCCAAAATAGGTACTCAGTGAAAGCTTACATACAAGTAAATACTTCCTGAAGCCTCATTCTGCTTGAACTTGCAGTGTTTTCATGAAAAGACGATTTAAAAAATTTGAGTTTTCAAGTATTCTATGTTTTGCCAATATTTTCATCAAGTGCAGAAAAATAAAATGATAAACTACATTTTTATTAAGAACCGTTTCAGTTGTTGTATTGAAGGGTAATTCTGATATGCCCCGAAGAAGTACAGGGAATTGACTGTAAATTATATATCATTCAGGCTCAAAGTGCAGAGGAAGTGAGAGCGCGAGAGACACCTGGCGGCGTTAGCTTTGAAAACTCCCCATTAAGGATGATAACTCTTAATCTCTCAACCTCTCTTGAGGTTGAGAGATTAAACTTTCTCACACCACGAAATATCAGTCTTGGGTGACGGTAACTGACACTGCTTGGGTGGTATGACTGCCCTTGAATACAGAAAACTATTCATCCTCACAAATTTCTGATGCGATTCATTATTTTCGTTTTTGTCGTCTATCCATCCTTTATACCTAAGTCTCGGAAAAGGAGCATGACACGACACCTCTGTATAAGAATTTCTCCCTATCTCTTCTTGTCGCTGCAACATGCATTCTTGTTTACCATAGTCTGCATGCCTCTTACTACCATCATAATCTTCCCTATTATATGTCATTTCCTTGACTTGCGTATACAATAAAAAAAAAATATTTCCGATTATTTTTTCTTTCCTTGCTTGGTCTTTTTTTGGTCATGCGTTATTACAATTACAACCAAGAAATTAACCAAGAACAACTGCTGGAAGGTGTAGAAGAAAAGCTGGTTTTTTTCCGGTACGGTGAATCCAGAAAAAAAAAACTTTAGAATGAGCATTACATGTTGCCTCTGAGTAAAATTATAATATTTGAGCAAACCTTCTGAGAGAAAGAAGGTGATGAATATGATAATGCGAGTATAGTGAGCGTGTTGAGGTTTCCAAGGAGTGTTTTGTTGGGTTGCCTAATTACAGGGCAGGTGAGGCCTTGAACAGGTGAGTTTCCTTGAGCCTAGATGAGGGAGGCGACTTGGCACCCTCTCCACGTGGCTAAGGTGCGGGAGGGAGTTGCTTGGCAGGGGAGGTCGACTTTTCTGCTTTAACCCCATCTCCCAAGACATCCCAGCAGGCCGCGCCCCGCACAATCCACTCCTTCCCTCGCAGCGTTACTAATCTGCAAGATTGCCACACATGAACAGACGCCCCTTGTCTCACCCCACTGCTTTGTCAGGGTATCCTTATAAACTCTGAACTTGTCTTGAACTCTCATGTGCTTGGGGGAATAGGTTTCTCAGAAGGTTTGTCTCCACCACATTGGATTACATTGCTTCCCATAAATATGAGTTTGGATGTTCACCTTCCGAAATTGAAAAGAAAAAAATCATGAATTGCATTTTTCAACCTCACTCGTACTTTTGTATTTAAAGATAAGGTAAACAACTGAGAAAACCACCATCAATACTTTTTTCTTACATCATAAGGGAACTGATGTAGGGCAAAAATTAACAAAAAGCCCACTAGCTGCCAGTCCCTATAAAGCCAGTCCCTATAAAGCCAGTCCCTATAAAGCCAGTCCCTATAAAGTCAGTCCCTATAAAGCCAGTCCCTATAAAGCCAGTCCCTATAAAGCCAGTCCCTATAAAGTCAGTCCCTATAAAGCCAGTCCCTATAAAGCCAGTCCCTATAAAGCCAGTCCCTATAAAGCCAGTCCCTATAAAGCCAGTCCCTATAAAGTCAGTCCCTATAAAGCCAGTCCCTATAAAGCCAGTCCCTATAAAGCCAGTTCCTATAAAGCCAGTCCCTATAAAGCCAGTCCCTATAAAGCCAGTCCCTATAAAGTCAGTCCCTATAAAGCCAGTCCCTATAAAGTCAGTCCCTATAAAGTCAGTCCCTATAAAGCCAGTCCCTATAAAGCCAGTCCCTATAAAGCCAGTCCCTATAAAGCCAGTCCCTATAAAGCCAGTCCCTATAAAGTCAGTCCCTATAAAGCCAGTCCCTATAAAGCCAGTCCCTATAAGCCAGTCCCTATAAAGCCAGTCCCTATAAAGCCAGTCCCTATAAAGCCAGTCCCTATAAAGCCAGTCCCTATAAAGCCAGTCCCTATAAAGCCAGTCCCTATAAAGCCAGTCCCTATAAAGCCAGTCCCTATAAAGCCAGTCCCTATAAAGCAAACAGTAAGACATGTTTTTTGAAGTGGGTGGGCCAATTATTCAACTTTGGTAGAAGCAAATGAAATGGAAATAGAGATGCAACCTTAATTAATGTCCAGTTTTCCTACTGAAATAAAATCCTCGGAACGTACATGGGTTTCGGATGCGGGTAAGCGGCACGTCTTAACACGGCGGATGGAATTGTTTCTATTCAAAGCAACACGCTAAGGAGGTGATCCATTTCTATCCCGGACATAGATGAGTCTCGTATCCTGATGTCGCTAAATACACACTAGTAATGCAGAACATGCCAGACATTGGAAAATTCTTGCCTAACTTCCAGATAGATATCAGATAGTACGTACCACGCACCTGATCCTTCCAACCACTCTCACGCACACGCACGCACACGCACGCACACACACACACACACACACACACACACACACACACACACACACACACACACACACACACACACACACACACACACATACACACACACACACACACATACATACATACACAGTGGCACACACACACACTCACCCACATACATAAAAATCCTCCAGTCCTCCCTCCTCCCCCATTCCTTCTTCTCTTCCTTCCTCCTCCTTCCCGAGCACACTATTCTGCCTTTCAACTACCTGGAGCGTGTTGACGAATACCAATGTCATCACCAAAATCACCAAACCACTAACTTTTAAAGCACCTTATTTTGTGTACGTCTGCGTGCGTGCATGAGTATGTGTGTGCTTGAGTGTGTGTGTGTGTGTGTGTGTGTGTGTGTGTGTGTGTGTGTGTGTGTGTGTGTGTGTGTGTGTGTGTGTGTGTGTGTGTGTGTGTGTGTGTGTGTGTGTGTGTGTGTGTGTGTGTGTGTGTGTGTGTGTGTGTGTGTGTGTGTGTGTGTGTGTGTTTACCAGTTAACACATAGCGTAGATAAATCAAATTCAGGCGTCGCAACCCAGGCAGACTCATGCTGGTGCGCGCATCTCATTCCTCAGAGAACAAAAACAATACTAACATAACTTTTAAGTGCTCCTAACAACCTTTTGAAACGTCCCCCTTCCCTTGGTGGTTTAATCTCTATACCTGGACGATCCGCATTAATACCAGTCGCTCATAAACATCGTCATGCGGGACAAGCAGGCAACTGTTCATGAGACAGAAGCAAGGTAGGAAAAAAAAGACACAAAAAGAAGTATACGTAAATATCAGCATAAATATCACGTTTTTATTGACTCGCCTTCGTCAGCAGTGAGCTTCATTAACAGGTAATCTGTGGTGGTCATGCACGCCGCTCCTCTCTTGATGTACGCCAGACACTCGCTATTTAGATCGGCGCATGACGAGGAGCGAGGAGACAGGAATGATGGGGAAGGAGGGAGGAGGAAAGGTCACGATGATTAGTGAGGAGGTGAGGCAGAAGACAAAGAAGTAGGAGGAAAAGGAGAAGGAGGAAAAGAGGGAGGAACATGAAAGGAATGAGGTCGATGGCCAGGACGAGAAACGTGCATGATTTAATGTAATAATAGTTATAATGATATTAGTAATGCAATAATGTACTAGCGATATTATTGGATGTGGTTGATTATTCTGTTACCTAAAACTTTATTTACGTACAGATAACAAAGTAAGAGAGAAGGAGGAGAGAGAGGGTGAGGAACAAGAATGGGAGAGGACAAAATAGAAAGATCGGAAACATTTTAAATGCATTCACGCTGAGATACTGAGTCACAGCAGCAGATTAATTAATAATTCAACGTTATGTAAACGCTATTTGCATTTTCACTCGTTAATCTGAATTTCATCTTCAGCGCGAAGATTACATGGTTAATCTAACGTATGATGAGCAAGGGTATGAAGAGACATAGAGTAAGAGGAGAGTGACGAGGAGAAGATGAGCATGTGGTAAGAGAAGTAGATGAGAGGAGAGAGAGAGAGAGAGAGAGATGAGAGGAGAGAGAGAGAGAGAGAGAGAGAGAGAGAGAGAAGGAGAGAGAGAGAGAGAGAGAGAGAGAGAGAGAGAGAGAGACGAGAGAGAGAGAGAGAGAGAGAGAGAGAGAGAGACGAGAGAGAGAGAGAGAGAGAGAGAGAGAGAGAGAGAGAGAGAGAGAGAGAGAGAGAGAGAGAGAGAGAGAGAGAGAGGAGGAGAGAGAGGAGAGAGAGAGAGAGGAGAGAGAGAGAGAGAGGAGAGAGAGAGAGAGAGGAGAGAGAGAGAGAGAGAGAGAGAGAGAGAGAGAGAGAGAGAGAGAGAGAGAGAGTGAGAGAGAGAGAGAGAGAGAGAGAGAGAGAGAGAGAGAGCATATTCCCAAGCAACCTAAAAACTGCTAAAATCATCCCTATTCATAAAGGTGGAGATAAACTACAGTCACATAACTACCGCCCAATATCACTATTATCTACTTTAAGTAAAATAATAGAAAGAGTGATGTATGAGAGACTAATACAATTCTTAGACACTAATAATATATTATCAAACAACCAGTTTGGCTTCCGCAAAAATGTCTCACCACAAACAGCGATTGTTAAACTCATGAACGATATTTTGATTGAAAATGAAAAAGGTAAATTCACAATGGCAGTATTCCTTGATATAACAAAAGCCTTCGATACAATAAATCATTCTATATTACTTAAAAAACTTGAATTCTATGGTATAAGAAACAGGACACTGAATTGGTTTCGAAGTTATCTATCAGGGAGAAAACAGTTTACTGAAATTAACGGTGTAAAATCATCCAATGAACAGGTATCAATGGGAGTTCCTCAGGGCTCCACGCTCGGACCTCTTTTGTTTCTGTTATTTATCAATGACATCACCAGTTCTTCGTCACTATTGAATTTTATACTGTTCGCTGATGACACAACTCTTTACCATTCTGAGCCTGATCTACACACCCTTGAGAATCTGGTTAATCAAGAACTAAATAATGTAGCTAATTGGTTATTAGCTAACAGACTTTCAATTAATATTAACAAAACCCACTTCATTATATTTGCAGGGAATAAAAGTATTAGCCAACACACCTCAGTAAAAATTGGAAACTGTGATATTCAAAGATGTTCTTCAACAAAAATTTTAGGAATTATGATTGATGAAAAGTTATTATGGAAGGAGCATGTGAACTATATTTATAGTAAAATTACGAGGTCGTTAGGAATTATATATAAAATATAAAATAATCTGTTAAAAGAAACATTAATCATATTGTATTACAGTTTGATATATCCATACTTACAATATTGTAATCTTATTTGGGGCTCAGGTTTAAAAACTATATTACAGCCGTTATTACTGCTACAAAAAAGGGTCATTAGGATGATTTCAGGGGTAGGACGTTGGCATCACACAGACAACTTATTCGTTGAACATGGTGTATTAAAAGTTCAGGATATTCATAAGCTAGAATTATTAAAGTTTGTATATCTTCAGCTAAGAACTCCCACAGTCATTGATTTCGTTAGAGTATCTAATGTTCAGAATTTTAATTTAAGGAACAATAACATGTTAAGACCTCCACGACCACGATCAGAAGCCAGAAGGAGATTCGTAACATACGCAGGCTGTCTCGAATGGAATAAACTGCCGGAGTATCTCATGAATACAAACAACTGTGTTTCTTTTAAGATAAAAGCAAAAAAATATCTTCTAAACGGATGTAATAATTCAGTTACTGTTTGATATCATGAGTAATATCTTTGTAATGAGTAATATGAATTTAAATGGGAAGTTTTGCTGCAGCCTTAGTAATATGTATATACATGTTTATGTATGTGTATATAAGAAAGAAAAAAAATATAAAAAACAACAACAACAACAACAGTGATAATGTATATTAAGTATGTGGTGTATATGTATTTGTGTGTGATGTATAAGTATATATGTGTGTGTATGTATGTGTATGTGAATGTATGTATATGTATGTATATGTGTGTATTTGTATGCGTATGTGTGTATGTGTATGTATGTATATGTGCATATGTATGTGTATTTGTATGTGTACGTGCGCGTACGTGTATATGTGTTTGTGTGTGATGTATAAGTATATATGTGTGTGTATGTGTGTGTATGTGTGTGTATGTGAATGTATGTATATGTGTGTATTTGTATGCGTATGTGTGTATGTGTATGTATGTATATGTGCATATGTATGTGTATTTGTATGTGTACGTGCGCGTACGTGTATATGTGTTTGTATGTATATATTTGTATGTGTTTGTGTGTATGGTTTGGGTTTGTGATTATGTGAATATGCGTATACAATACTTCTAACTCTATGAAAAACCAGATATGAGTTTACAGTATGAATAGGTACGTATGTATTATATTAGATTATGTGCCCTAGGTAATTATTGAAATTTACGTAGATTATTTTTGGGAGCTCTTTAAAAATGTTTACATTAAAAGAGTTCAGCCTTGATATTTGTGAAATGTTAATTTTCTTCGGGTTAAAGATGGGCAAATAAACAATTTTGACTTTGACTTTGACTTTGAGAGAGAGAGAGAGAGAGAGAGAGAGAGAGAGAGAGAGAGAGAGAGGGGAGAGAGGAGAGAGAGAGGAGGAAGAGAGAGAGAGAGAGAGGAGAGAGAGAGAGAGAGAGAGAGAGAGAGAGAGAGAGAGAGAGAGAGAGAGATCATCAGTAAGATAGTAGTAGTGTCATGGGACTGATGGATAAGGAGGCTGGTCAGGGTGGAGGAAGGGAGGGAGGGAGGGAGGGAGGGAGGGAGGAAGGGAGGGAGGGAGGGAGGGAGGGAATACAAGGGTGGAAAGCAAGGCACGGTACTTAGATCAATTACTCCCTGAGGTATCGTTTTAACTAATACTTATTTTGTTTACCTTCAGCCGGCGGGGATGGCGGCGTCACGCGAGGAACCCCACAGAGAGATGGAAACAGTGTGCCTTCAAAGAATTAATGCAGCGTAGATTCCTCTGATTCATGGTATGTATTGAAAGACGAGGCCGAAACACACATAAGAACATCAGAAAATAAGGAAGCTACAAGAGGCCATGAGATCTACACGTAGTAGTTCCTGTTACTTCACACCACCTACATTCAACTTTTATTCCCATTCATGAAATTGTCTAGCCTTCTTTTAAAGCTTCTTATTGACTCTGCACTAACTAACTTTTGCACACAAACTCGATTCTCAGTGACTCTTATCCCTGTTCCGTCCATCCTGATATGAAGAAGGTTCCCTATAGCACCACTTTTCATCCCATCTTTGTGCCTTCATGAACGTTGCGATGCTCTGTCAATTTCTGTATGAACGCTTGCATGCAAAGAAATCCATGGTATATTGGTATACACGAAACCGACGCATCACCACCGTTTCCTTTTTATTTGATAATAGCTAAGTAATTATGGAAAGTCATCGTTTGCAACTAGGCCATGATCAAATACAAAGACAAAGCAAGTGATTCGACAGTTTCGTCTACATCAGGGATTTCTTTGCTTGCAGGCGTTTGGATGAAAACTGACGGAAAATCGTAACGTCTATGGGGGCTGTTACACTTTGCTTTCACTCTGATTTTAAGCTTCCTACGAGATGGACTCCTTCATGAGCGGTGTATGAAGACTCCATGCAAGGGGAAAACTATACTATTGACCTTGCTCTCTCTGAATCCCTCATATTTTTCTTATCGGTTAGGTGGAAGCATCATGGAGCGGGAACTTCTATTTTTCCATATTTATCGAATGGTTTTTTCTTCAAGTAAACACATAAACATGCACAGGCACACAAACAGTTGCTCACTGGATCAGATGATTACATTATGGTGCGCCAGTATCTAATCCCGCGTTCAGCCCCGGTAAAGGCTCGAGATTTATCACTGTGAAGTGGGACTGTCCCTCTTGAACAAGGAGATGGATGTGTGTGATGTGTGAGGAACTAGCTATATACAAAGATCGGTTTTATGAGCTCTAAAAAGCCTACTGTGATGGTGATAACTGGAGATCACGAGTCCAGCGCAGATTCAAGACCATGATGAATAACACTCTCTCTCTCTCTCTCTCTCTCTCTCTCTCTCTCTCTCTCTCTCTCTCTCTCTCTCTCTCTCTCTCTCTCTCTCTCTCTCTCTCTCTCTCTCTCTCTCTCTCTCTCTCTTTCACAAACACACACACAAATAATTTTATAATAAGAACAATTCCTGTAGGCAGCGAGGGGTGGCCATGCACTGCGCTTACGAGAAGCCCCGATAACATCCTCGATGCGCCAGATAAGCAGGACTAGCAACTAAACAGAACAGAAATTCCAAGAGACTGAAATGATTATAATCTAGACAGCCGCCACCACCACCACCACCACCATCTTTACCACCACCACCACCACCACCACTACCACCACCGCCTCCACCACCACCACTCGCAGCAAGACCAGCGTGGCGGCGACTTGATGGAGTGTGGTTGTAATTTGTAGCCACAGAATCCCCCTCACGCTAAAGATAAGTTGTCTTTAATAACGACCCACACAAACACTGCCTCAGGTCTTCTATTGATTAGTAATGGCGCTATTATTTGTGTCTGTGTACTGTGGCGTGACAAGATGTGATAATCCATGTGGTAATTTGGAATGGTTAGGTTATAGTGTAGTGTTTGTTCTGTGGTGTAATGTGGAGTTCTTTGGGGTGCTGGTGTACTGAAAGGAGTGGTGTGGTGTAGTGTAGTGTAGTGTGGTGTGGTGTGGTGGGGTGGGGTGGGGTGGGGTGGGGTGGGGTGGGGTGGGGTGGGGTGGGGTGGGGTGGGGTGGGGTGGGGTGGGGTGGGGTGGGTGGGGTGGGGTGGGGTGGGGTGTTCCATGCAGTGACGTGGTATGGTAATAGTGGGATGGCGATATTTCCTGCGGTACAGTAATATTATATGCGTGGGAATATGGTGTGGGTATTGTGAGGGTTCGTGTGGTGTGGTGGTATTGTAGAAGGATGATGTGAGGTGATGTGGCGATGGGGCTATTCATTTGTACGCAGTATATGTATGTACCTATCAGAAATTATAAGTATACCAGTTGTATCAATGAAGTCTTACCACATTGTTCTCCTACCTTGGACAATGAAGTGCGAGAAACTAAATCAACAATGTAGATTAATATTTAGAGGTAACTAATGACTCAACATTTGTCAGTGGAGGGAAAGATATATCACATGAGATGAATTGTAATGACATTAGTTTAACTATTGTCATTAAATTCATGTTTGGATCAAATGAAAAAATACTGCAATATGACAGCTGTCGAGTTATCTCTTTTAAATACATCGAACACACCTAAAAACCAACCAAAGCAACAAATTTGGTCGCCGCTTATAAGGAGCGAGAAATCAAATAGGATTAATCACCAGTGAGGAAACAAGCTTCAAGTAGTTAATGAACACCTTTGAGAGGCGAAATTGATACATCGTTCGTGCCATGATGAATTAAGCGTAAAAGAAAGTTGCATTAATCAAAAAGTAATATTAACGCAAAAGTATTTGTAGAACATAAGATAATATGAAAGCCGCGAGACCTAAAATAAAGGAAAGGAAAGAAAAGTAAAAGAAAATTGCATTAATCAAAAAGTAATATTAACTTATAAGTATTTGAAGAATCATAGGAGGAAGAAAATCGAATAGCGTCGCAGGAT
>JACEEZ010006319.1:222500-225000 GCA_016584305.1 Chionoecetes opilio | reverse complement strand
ACATAAAAATATGATAGGCATTGCTAGATTAATTATTACTTCAATACAACGGTGAGTAATAGTATTTTCAGTATAATTATTATTATTATTAATCCCTATTTGAGCTACCCATGCGATTGTCAAAGTACTTATAAAAACCTACTATAGCAATCCTGCGGAACTTCTAATGCCCTCCCATGACTCCTGTAGGATGCGTGAAGGAGCAAAGAGGCCCGTAAAAGACTCTGAAGGATTGTATACAAAGCGAAGGATACTTAAAAAAATAGTTCTTCCTCCTCCCATTTCCTGTCCTCCCTTTCTTCTCCTCCTTCCTCCTCCTCTACTCCTCCCTTCCTTGTACCACCTCCTTCCTTCTCCTCCCCCTCTCCCCTCCTTCCTCCTCCTCGTCCCTACTCCCCTCCCCTACTTCCTCTTCCTCTCCCCTTCTTCCTCCTTCCCCTCCCGCCTTCTTCCTCCGCCTATCGTATTTATACGATAATTATAAATGATCATATATCAGATCACGCTGGGCAGCCGCGGCACGCACCGCATGGGAGAGGTAGGACTCCCACTAGTAAGGCTAAGGATAATTCAAACTTGCTCGAATTATGGTAAGTTATTGAAAAATTTGAACTGGCCTGAAACAGGTCGCATTATCAGAAGTTTGAATACTTGAAGATACGGGTTCGATATAGATAGGATTTACTGTATATATATATATATATATATATATATATATATATAATATATATATATATATATATATATATATATATATATACATATGTTCGAAAATATCTGGCCATCGACATCCAGCTACGATTTTTCATGGTAATGGTTTGGATACGCTTGAAGCAGCGCGCTTCCCCCTAATCCCCCCCATGGACCCACTCAGCCATTCTCGTAAGTAAAACGACATAGGTTCAGCAAATGGCAAGGGGAAAAGTTAATTATACAGTACAGCGGCTCCACCTAAATTACATTTTCAAATGGGATAAAAGAAAGCGGGAATATTGCGTGCCTACTCTGCTGTGTGATACATGTATGCTCGTTCTATCACTATATACCGCTTATGGTAATATAAATATATATATATATATATATATATATATAATATATATATATATATATATATATATATATATATATATATATATATATATATATATATATATATATATATATATATACTATATATATATATATATATAAAGTACAATTTGTTCTTTCCCCTTCACACCTGGAGATCTATTGCGAGTAGGAGGAGGAGGAGGAGGAGGAGGATACTATAATAATGAATAAAATCATAAGACATCACTAATAAAACGACAACAGTAACATAACAAATATCAAGGACAGAAATATAAGAATAAGAACAATAACAACACACGTACACAGCATTAATAGCAACAATAACATAACACCACCACCACCACAACCACTATATTATACCACCACCGCCAACAACAACAACAGGAAAAACCGCCGCAGGAACACGAGACACCAAACAGAATACTAACAGTCGAGGGGTGTGGCTGCGGCAAGGTCAGGGGTCAGCTCTGAACCCCCAAGAGGTCCTGCACCATACATCCTGAGCGCCTGTGTCTGGAAGGCGAGCCACGTACAGCCACACAAACTGCTTTAATAAATCATCCTCGTTGAAGATGAGCTGTCGTAAGAGCAGCTTTAGTCGTTCCTTTGTACATATGTGCGCCATAACATCAAGTCTCTGTTGCCGCCTATGAAGACGTCATGAGTAATAACGCTTCTCTAGCAGGTGGAAATTAGACGGAATCTGCTGTGTTGTGTAAGGCAGGTCATGTGTGCTCCATCCGTCTTCTTAGTGACCACAACGCATGCTACTCCGTTTGTCTGTTACGAACACCATTTTGTATTCATATCATTCTTGTTCTCAATTTTTTGTCTTACGTGTGTCCATCATCTTCCCGTCCACTACGCGCCTGGATATCAATCAAGTTGTATTAGTTTCATAACTTTCTCTTCACGCGTTTATGAAATTGTCTCATGGAGTCTGTCAAGGGCCCCGAAGGTCGCCCGTCTATCGTGCCGTCTGTGTCACCGCCTCGCTCACTACTCATCCAGCATGTTACTACATCAGCTGTCTCTTCTCTTTGAGTCTTCATGGCCACCAGGACGCAACAGTAAAATAAAGTGATGTAATTATCTTCATTCACTAATTTTTCTGTAAATTTCCTGCTTGCTCAAGGGGATTTTTCATTTACAAATGTAGGCGGTTACTGTCATCCTTGAGCAAGGGGATGGCATGAGTGTGGTGTGTAAGGTTCCAGCATTACCCGTAGATCGGTCACTACGAGCTTCAAGCTCTTTCCGGGAGGGTAAAACTAGCAATCGTGACTCCAGCTCGCGTAGACATTACCTTGGGTGTACACACACACACACATACACACACACACACACACATACACACACACACACACACACACACACACACCCCACATACACACAAACACAACACACACACACACACACACACACACAC
>JACEEZ010006319.1:215000-217500 GCA_016584305.1 Chionoecetes opilio | reverse complement strand
CTATTACTTCAGAGTTACTTTGGTGAGCTAGCCAAAAAGTCCGCCCGGAGGGCGGCTTTTAGGCTAGTATTACATAATTCTGGGATTGTCTACCAGTTCTTCCTAACAATTACTGATATCTTCACATTAATTAGATTTTTTTATACTTTTTACATATTACAAAAGAAAATGATATTTTGCAAAGAAAAGAATATTTTTTCAAAGATTTTTTTTCATGAAAAAAATATTTTCCCTAATATCATGAGATTTGGGAAATTTTCTGGGAAACACACACAAACACACACACACACAAATACAAATAAGACTTCTTAAAGACTAAAATTAGATTTGGGTAACATAGCATATTAATAGACTGTTAACATGCAAATATGCAAAAATAGATAAATAAAAGAAAGATAACTATTAGAGGAATGACATTAAATCTACAAAAAAGGTTTCTCTAACGAAAGCGAAGAGGCTACCAGCATGTGTGTGTGTGTGTGTGTGTGTGTGTGTGTGTGTGTGTGGGTGGGTGGGTGGGTGGGTGGGTGGGTGGGTGGGTGGGTGGGTGGTGGTGGGTGGGTGGGTGGGCGTGTGTGTGTGTGTGTGTGTGTGTGTGTGGTGTGTGTGTGTGTGTGTGTGTGTGTGTGTGTGTGTGTGTGTGTGTGTGTGTGTGTGTGTGTGTGTGTGTGGCATTTATATCTTTACTAGCCGCAAAGCCGCCCTCCGGGCGGACTTTTTGGCTAGCTCCTGCGGAGGGCTATTGGTGGGCCTTCGGCCCACCAAACACGGACTCTCCAGATAGCCCCTTCTAACTTTCCTGAAATCATGGATGTAGAAATGTATGTATTCCCCCCACCCATTCACTCACCCATTACCCATCACCCCCCACCCATTCACTCACCCATTACCCATCACCCCCCATCCATTCACTCACCCATTACCCATCACCACACACCCATTCACTCACCCGTTACCCATCACCCCCCACCTATTCCCTCACCCATCACCCATCACCCCCAACCCATCACCCCCCACCCATTCACTCACCCATCACCCCACACCCATTACCCATCACCCCACCCATTCATTCACTCACCCATTACCCATCACCCTACATCAAGGTTTCCTCAATTCTCGCAACCCACTTTTTTTCACAATTCTCGCTAATAGGCTGCTAAAAAAAAAAAAAAAAGATCGGATCATCTCATAAGTGGGCTTAAAACCTTCCCCTGGTCGACCTGGTTCCAAAAATGTGCCATATGATGGGATTGGGCCACGGGGGGCGGAACCTATATCACACACACACACACACACACACACACACACACACACACACACACACACACACACACACAGACAGACAGACAGACAGACAGACACACTTTCGCTTATATTATTTGTGCCATATGATGGGATTGGGCCACGGGGGGCGGAACCTATATCACACACACACACACACACACAGACAGACAGACAGACAGACAGACAGACACACTTTCGCTTATATTATTATAGAAGATATCTGCCCATGCCTTGTCATAACCGGAGAACACTCACACATTCTCTCTCTCTCTCTCTCTCTCTCTCTCTCTCTCTCTCTCTCTCTCTCTCTCTCTCTCTCTCTCTCTCTCTCTCTCTCTCTCCTCTCTCTCTCTCTCTCTCTCTCTCTCTCTCTCTCTCTCTCTCTCTCTCTCTCTCTCTCTCTCTCTCTCTCGTGTCGATGTTTAGCCGTATAAGAGAGACACAGACATCTTCAGGACACGGCAATCACTCTATGCCATCTATAAGGCGAGTATATCGGACCCACCACTAACACGTCGGTATACACACTCAAAGAACAATATCCATGAATCAACACAATGCACAGTTGGGTTACTCATACACGCAGCAGAATCGCGACAGATATCATAATAAAAGACGGTGGGATGGAGCGATAATCATTTATGGCCGACGTTTACGAGCACCGCCGAATAATATCGCATCACTTACACGGCGCCTGGAATGGAACCAACCACGCCAAGCCATGCATATATAAAGCCTGGCAGTTCCAATTGGTTAATATTTATGGTACTTGTCTTTAACACCCTTTCCCACACACACACAACACACACACACACACACACACACACACACACACACACACACACACACACACACACACACACTTTTGAATTTCGTAAGCTTGGACAGCCGCCTGTATTTTACTCATATTTGTGAATACATAACAATAAAAAAGTCGTAACATGCTATAAATATCTAGTATTTCATTGTGTATATATAGGAAATGCATGGTATGTTGTGCTTAGGCCTGTGTGTGTGTGTGTGTGTGTGTGTGTGTGTGTGTGTGTGTGTAATGTGTGTAATCTGCGTTTTGTTTGTAATTTTTGTTAATGATTTAATACGCCTCATTAAACAGGGCAGTGGTTATGATGGATTTCTGAAGTGGTTGCACGTTCTTGTCATGATGGATGATACGATACTATTAGCCACGTCACGGAGAAATATGTTGAGTAAATTA
>JACEEZ010006319.1:187500-210000 GCA_016584305.1 Chionoecetes opilio | reverse complement strand
GGAGGAGGAGGGAGGAGGAGGAGGAGGAGAGGAGAGGAGGAGAAGGAGGAGGAGGAGGAGAGGAGGAGGAGGAGGAGGAGGAGGAGGAAGGAGGAGGAGGAGGAGGAGGAGAATAGAAGATCAAGAGGATAAGGAAATGGAAAATAAAACAGACGAGAAAAATTGCGGATAACGAGAAGGAAGATGATGCAGAAAAAAATCGGAAACACTACAATTGTATCAGTAAATACGATGAGTTTCCTGAGTGACATTCCCCAACCAGTACCACCACCACCACCACCACCACCACCACCACCAACACCACCACCACCACCACCACCACCACCAACACCACATACACCACCACCACCACCAACACCACATCCACCACCACCACCACCACCCACCACATCCACCACCACCACCACCAACACCACATCCACCACCACCACCACCACCACCACATCCACCACCACCACCACCACCACCACATCCACCACCACCACCAACAACACCACATCCACCACCACCCCCACCAACAACACCACATCCACCACCACCACCAACACCACATCCACCACCACCACCACCACCACCACATCCACCACCACCACCACCACCACCACATCCACCACCACCACCACCACATCCACCACCACCACCACCACCACCACCACCACATCCACCACCACCACCACCAACACCACATCCACCACCAACACCACCACCACCACATCCACCACCAACACCACCACCACCACCACATCCACACCACCAACCACCAAACATCCACCACCAACAAACACCCCCACCACCACCACATCCACCACACAACAACCACACCACCACCACCACCACCACCACCACCACCACATCCACCACCACCACCACACAACACCACATCCACCACCAACCACCACATCCACCACCACCACCACCCACCACCACACCACCACCCACCCACCACCACCACACACACACCACACACACCACACCACACACCACCACCACACACATCACCACCACCAACACCACACATCCACCACCACCACCACCACACCACACCACCACACCACATCCACCACCACACCACCACCACCACACCACCACCACCACCAACCACACCATCCACCACCACCACCACCACACCCACCACCACACCACCACCACCACCACCAACACCACATCCACCACCACCACCACCAACACCACATCCACCACCAACACCACATCCACCACCACCACCACCAACACCACCACCACCACCAACACCACATCCACCACCAACACCACATCCACCACCACCACCACCAACACCACATCCACCACCAACACCACATCCACCACCACCACCACCAACACCACATCCACCACCAACACCACATCCACCACCACCACCACCAACACCACATCCACCACCAACACCACATCCACCACCACCACCAACAACACCACCACCACCACCAACACCACATCCACCACCACCACTCTTCTTCATTCTGAGCACGGAATAGCCCTCCCCCTTCAATCCCGCCCTCCCTCCCTCCTCGGAAAAGTGATGACCATGGTGGGCCGACGTAGTGCTGCCCACGCGGCCTGGCTACTGCACTACAGACGTCATGCACGAGTTGTAAAAATGTCCGTGTCTCTGAAGCCTTGTAATTAGTAGACGCCCAGCCGGCACAGCCTTCCTCGACCCTCCTTCCTGCCCCGCCCACCTCTGTCCGACCCACCACTACAACGTGTAAGGATGACAGGTACGCTCTAAGATTGTGTACTACAGTCTGTAATAGATTGTGAGGAAGCATTAATGGAAATATCCGTGCAACTACTACTACTCTACTACTATTACTTCTACTACCACTACTATTACTAACTACTACTACTACTACTACTACTACTACTACTACTACTACTACTACTACCACTACTGCTACTACTACTACTACTACTACTACTACTACTACTACTACTACTACTACTACTACTACTATAACCATTACTACTGTACTACTACCATACTATCATACTAGTTATACCATTACTACTACTACCAATTCTTCCCCTACTCCTATTGCTGTTAATATTGCAGCTACTATTATTACTACTACTACCACTACTACTACTACCTTTTATTTCTCCTCTACCACCTTCTTTTCCTCGTACACTTCCTCCTCACACCCTCACCAGCCCCTCCCCCACACACAACACAGAAGGGAGACTGTTGGCCACTTGCACCTGCCAGACCGCCATGTCACGCCTCCTATATTTCACAAGACACCAACAATGTAGTCTCCGTTTGGTCAAGAAATTCTAACCCTGGACCTCTGAATCGTGATGTGAGGCGCGCTAACCACTACGCTACCTGAAATGTGTAATGGAAGCATCCACATCTATTTGTTTGCTTGTAGGATCTTTTTGTGTGTCCTTGTGTGACTTTGTCCCTTTCTTTTAACACCACCACCACAACAACTATTCGCAAAGAAGAATGGTAGATCATGATTGCTAAATAGGATAGAACAAAGGAACATGTGTGTGTGTGTGTGTGTGTGTGTGTGTGTGTGTGTGTGTGTGTGTGTGTGTGTGTGTGTGTGTGTGTGTGTGTGTGTGTGTGTGTGTGTGTGTGTGTGTGTGTGTGTATGTGTGTGTGTGTGTGTGTGTGTGTGTGTGTGTGTGTGTGTGTGTGTGTGTGTGTGTGTGTGTGTGTGTGTGTCAGCGGGGCTAATATATTATAGGCGTTGGCCACGTCACACTCTCATCAAGTAGTGGTTTGGAATGGTCGCTTTGATAAAAATCTTCTTTACGTCGGCCACACAATTTTCTTCGCCTCGTAAACAAATCTTTCAGTTTAGGGTGTTGCATATCAACAGTCCTTGAAGAGGCCACTAGGCGATGAGTCTCCCATTGATGCCCAAAACCACAATATGTTCCTCTCTTTCTAAAGGGAAGTAAAGCGTCCATTAAGCCGAAACGTATTATTAGTAAAAAAAAAGAAGAAACAAAATTATCTTTCTCCCTCCTTTCATCCTTCTGAGTTAGTTTTCTACGTTATTGTGAAGCAACTTCTAGTACATAGTGTAAAGCCGAACACACGATGTATATATCTTTCGGTGAAATTATATGTTTTGTTTATCGACCGTGCATTATATGTTTACTATCATAAAATATATTTCATCACGTGGAGTTGATGATATATATATATATATATATATATGTATATATATATATATATATATATATATATATATATATATATATATATATATATATATATATATATATATATATATATATATATATATATATATATATATATATATATATATATATATATATATATATATAAATGTATACGCGGATGTTCCACACGAGTTGAAGGTCAGTGTGAAGTCACTGGCAGAATTGGGCAGCCAGCAGTGTCGTCGGTCAAGTCTATGAGTACGTAGCGTCTTGAGGAGTCTATCTTCATAACACAAACGTGTAGAGCCGCCACCCTCCTCCCCCTCCACTTCAGTGATGAGAAGAATGATAATTTGCGTTGCCTATTTAGTATCATGCTGCGATGATGTCGATAAAGCACACTTAACACCCCTTGATGATCTGAAATTGAGTAATTTTTCCCACCTCGCCCCCTACAGCCTGGCAGAAATAAGTGCCTTTGTAAATATTTGTTTAATATCTAGCAATGCATAACATGACTTTGTAATCAAGCATTATCAGAATTCACATGTCCTGCATGTAAGACCCGCAGGCGGCTAGAGATATGACTCGAATACTGATATGGGTTTCACATCCCTTGCTTGCAATTCAGCCTCTTCAAACAATCAAAAATGAATTCACCACCGTCGTAAATTCTGGATGATAGAGAAGACGAGGCCTTGACAAGGGTTACTAGACAGGGGTGGCTGCGCCACACTGCTCCGCCTGCATCCTCGCGACCTTTTTTTGACCCACAGTATTTGGTGCATTGCATTGATCCATTGCTGGGACTGTATTTCGAAGCATAGAGGCACACAACCTGCTGCCCTCACTTGTTCCATATCAACTTTACCGATCCGTGTCCCTGTGTTAGAAAGGAACTTTGCCATGCACATGAATAATACTCGTACGTTTTTAACTCACAGTGATGAACGGAAGGGCTCTTGCACCACCTGGTGATGCTGATGATCTTGCATCTGGTGATGCAGCCTCCACACCTCAAGTAGATAGGAAAAATTCACACTTTGCGCCAGGACTGGACTGGAAACACCGGGGGAGAAAAGTAGTGGTGGTGTTGACGTTACACCTCGATGGTTCCCGTCTGTAGCACACACATGATGGAGAAGAAAATTTGCCTTGTAAAAAAGCTAACTGATATTAAAGCAGAGCATGAAGTATCTTGGTACATATTAGTCATCTTCTCTACCATTGTCTCAGAGAGCCCACGCAGGCGTAACGGCCTCGGTGTGTTGCCTCGTTGGGTGTAAAACATCTCGGCTAATATCCACAACTCAGTTTTGCATGTTGTCTGCTTTATTCTTTTTGCCTCCAGTACCCAGTGCAATCTTTTAATTTATTCATTTTCTTCAGCCTCCAGCGATAGCCATTCTTATTGAAGCCGGCACGCTTGAGGCTTCCTGTTTGTATATTTCACAGATGAGTGGCGAGGAGTAGCGCTAAGCATTTGGTCGTCGTAGCAACCACAATGGTTGGTCACCCTGCGGTCATTCGTTCCATTCCATTGATCATTTAATGTTATTGGCAGCGAGCGAAGCGAGCTGTTTCTTATCATAAGACCCGTGGAACCAAGTTTAAGCCAAAAAGTGAATAACTACTCCTAAATATTGTCGGATTGAGCTGAAATTTGACATGCTAGTAGTGCTGTCAAAATCAATGGGGGTCTGTGAAACAAACTTTTTGCGTAGAACAAGCCCTTAATGAGTAATTAGCGTAATGAGTTAATTGGCTGGAACGTGGCTCGCTGCCACGTTCCAGCCGCAAGAACTGAGCCAAAAGCAAAGGGGCCAGAGGCTGGACGTCTATACTTGATATTTATGAAGCAGGAAATGGTGGACAGCCCAGTACAGTACCAGTCAAACAAATAATCAGGCTTTAATGTAAAAACATAAATATTTAATGAGACAATGTGGATTTTTTCTCTCTTCTTCCTCCTAAACCTATCGTCTCTCTACGCTAACGAAGGTCACATGTTACTACAACGAGCGTGAAGAATCGCTTTCACACCGGACGACTGAGAGGCATAAGAACGAGAGTCCAAGTATAAATAATAGAACCGGTTGTGTTTGTTTGCATGTAAGTGTTGGGAGCATCGTTGTGGGTGGATGACAGCGTCTCTTGATTCGCTTATATCATCCTAATTACCTTCATTGTGGTAGTGTTGTTGTTACTGTTTGTGGTCGTGGTGGGGGAGGGGAGGAGTGTGTGTGTGTGTGTGTAAGTGTGTGCGTGTGTGTGTGTGTGTGTGTGTGTGTGTGTGTGTGTATGTGTGCGTGTGTGTATGTGTGTGTGTGTGTGTGTGGTGTGTGTGTGTGTGTGTGTGTGTGTGTGTGTGTGTGTGTGTGTGTGTGTGTGTGTGTGTGTGTGTGTGTGTGTGTGGTGTGTGTGTGTGTGTGTGTGTGTGTGTGTGTGTGTGTGTGTGTGTGTGTGTGTGTGTGTGTGTGTGTGTGTGTGTGTGTGTGTGTGTGTGTGTGTGTAGTGTGTGTGTGTGTGTGTGTGTGTGTGTGTGTGTGTGGTGTGTGTGTGTGTGTGTGTGTGTGTGTGTGTGTGTGTGTGTGTGTGTGTGTGTGTGTGTGTGTGTGTGTGTGTGTGTGTGTGTGTGTGTGTGTGTGTGTGTGTGTGTGTGTGTGTGTGTGTGTGTGTGTGTGTGTGTGTGTGTGTGTGAGTAAATATGTGTGGGTGTCAGCCAGAGGAAGTGTGCGAAGTAGAAGAGGCACAAGAGATGAAAGGCGAGGAGAACAAGTCTGCTTCGTCTTCTACAAAAGGTGAGTCCATTTGTATTGAGGCGTGACAGGTACACACAAAACACAGCCATAATGAAGACTCTCCGGTGAAGCGGAAGGGAATGTTGGGAAGTGGCAAGGAAGAAGTGATGACCCACCCATCTTGCTGAACACTGTCGCTTCAATCCCTCAATAATATTTTTTCTGCATGGTTGGTTTGGCAAATTGGCATGTCTGTCGTTTGGGTCTCTTATGCCTCGTTGTGGTAGTAACAACGTCACATCTTTTTCTATTTATATTAAAAGTTGTGTGGTTTGCGCATTACGGCAGACCACGACACATTAATCATCTAGTCAACACGATGTAAATAACGAATTCAGAGCGATAATGCGACGAGTTTGGATGATGAACTTGAAAGGCAGCTTATTATAATAATATAGAAGAAAACATTGAAAACACCACATTTATAGAAAATGAAATATGTTTAAGAAATTTACAATACATATATGGAATCACAAGGTTGCAATAATAAAAAGAAGAAATATCGCAACATGCATGTAAGGGTGATGACGATCTCGCGGGCTACACATTCTGGAGTTTTCCGGCACATAAATTCTCCAAACTAATATGTAAGCAGATTAAACATCAAACACTAATGGATCAGGATGCTGCAACAAATTGAATATAATAGTTAGAGGAAAATAAGGCGAAACTAATTCTATTATTATGATCTTATTCTTATTTATTATGGTTCGATTGCGAGTATCTAAGTTTCACTCTCAAAGGATTATAAGCCAGACTCATCTAATCCTTCTGCAGCCTAATCGTGTGTATTAAGAGAATCAATATGAATAATCAAAAGATATACAAAAAATAAAGATAGGAAAAAAAACCTCATAGCCGAGATTAAGATTCCTTGTGGCAGGTCCAGTATGAGAGCGCCAATGTGTTCTTAGTTTTTAATACATATTCTTATCACAATTCCATTATCATAACCCTGTCTACCCACCCGTCCGCCGCGCTCTCTCTCTCTCTCTCTCTCTCTCTCTCTCTCTCTCTCTCTCTCTCTCTCTCTCTCTCTCTCTCTCTCTCTCTCTCTCTCTCTCTCTCTCTCTCTCTCTCTCTCTCTCTCTCTCTCTCTCTCTCTCTCTCTTTTCTATCTCCTTTATCTCCCAGTGCACCAGTTTTCATTTGGATTATTTTGTACTGCAGCATCGAAGTCTCCTAATGCTTTAGTCGACAGTCTATGTCTAAGTAGTAGTAGTAGTAGCAATAGTAGTAGAAGTGGTAGTAGTAGTAGTAGTAGCAGTAGAAGTGGTAGTAGCACTAGTAGCAGCAGCAGCAGGAGTATATGATTAGCAGCAGAAGCATAGCAGTGGCAGGTAGGTGCGGAGGTAGTAATAATACAGTAGCAGCAGCAGTATTAGTAACAGCAGTGTGAGTGGCAGCGGTTTGTTTTGTTATTGTTGTTGTTGTTGTTGTTGCTATTGCATTTTTGAGGCCATGGTGGTAGTG
Organism: Chionoecetes opilio; assembly: GCA_016584305.1. Classification (NCBI taxonomy): domain Eukaryota; kingdom Metazoa; phylum Arthropoda; class Malacostraca; order Decapoda; family Majidae; genus Chionoecetes; species Chionoecetes opilio. The sequence goes on along the minus strand of JACEEZ010006319.1, from coordinate 202,567 downwards.
CCTCCTTGCTCTTTTTTCTTAATTCTTGATGCTCATTTATCTTATTAGTTTCTTTTATAATCATACCTTAACGCTAATATTTTTTTCAACAAAAAAATCGTCTAAAAATCTTTCTGATTACATAACAGCGATAAAATATAATCATCTGTATATTTTTTCTACAAACTGATCCTCCTTCTCCTCCTCCTCCTCCTCCTCCTCCTTCTCCTCCTCCTCCTCCTCCTCCTCCTCCTCCTCCTCCTCCTCCTCCTCCTCCTCCTCCTCCTCGAATGTCACAGTCAACTTTCGCTCCCATTAAAGATTATTTTCAATAAATCGCTAATGGACAAAAAAGTTCCTAGTATGTGGAAATTTGCTAATGTTACACCGATATTCAAGAAAGGGAGTAAGAGCCTCGCAAGTAATTATCATCCAATTAGTCTAACGTCTGTAATTGTTGAACTATTTGATAAAATATTGCGGGATAAAATAGTGTCTTTTCTCGATGAAAATAACTCAATATTAAACTCCCAGCATGGATTTCAAAATAAGAGATTCTGTTTAACAAACCTACTCGATTTTTTCAATGTCATTTATTCAAACTGGGACGCAAAAGCTCCCTCGGATATAATATACCTTGATTTTCAAAAAGCCTTCGATACAGTTCCCCATAAGCAACTTTTGACCAAGCTAAGGGCACATGGCTTAGAAGAGCAATTATGTTCATGGATTGGCGATTGGTTTATAAATCGTAAACAACGGGTAGTAATAAATGGCGAGGCATCTGATTGGTTAGATATTACTAGTGGGGTGCCTCAGGGCTCGGTCTTGGGTCCTACTCTTTTTCTGATAAATATCAATGAGACTGCGGACTTGTATCTAAAATATCGAAATTTGCTGATTACACCAAATTAGGCGGTAAAGCATATACTAGAGAAAATTGCGAACTCATACAACGTGATCTCGACAAACTACCAGATTGGAGTGATAAATGGCTATTAAAATAAAATTCCGATAAATGTAAAGTAATGCATACAGGCAACGATAACCTCATATATAACTATCAAATGCAAAATAAATCGTTAACTGAAGTACAGCAGGAAAAGGATTTAGGTGTCATCATTAGTAATGATCTTAAAACCAGTACGCATTGCCTAGCTGCCAGTAAAAAGGCAAATATGATGTTGGGCTTCATTAAACGCAACTTTGAACATAAAACTCCGAAAGTAATTACACGATTATACACGTCTTTGGTTAGGCCGCACTTAGAATATGCCGTTCAATTCTGGTCGCCTTGTTTCGTAAAAGATCAAGCCAAATTGGAATCAGTTCAAAGAAGAGCAACCAAACTAATACCATCTCTGCGAAATTCATCTTATGAAGAGACACTGCGGAAACTTAATATGTTTTCCCTAAAGGATCGTAGAATCCGTGGGGACTTGAGAGAAACCTTTAAGGATTTGATGTCATTAATCAAGAGAACCTAATCGAGCTTTCTCCTCAAATGACAACAATAAATAACGGTTTTAAACTGAACGGTCAACGTTGCATCACTGATCTCCGTCAAAATTATTTCAATGTTAGAGTTGTTGATCGATGGAACAAGTTACCAGCAAATGTTGTCGATGCCAGCACAATAACTTCATTTAAAAACAGACTTGACGCGCACTGCAAAGTAAATGGGTATTGATATTGCCCTGTGAATTCATAATATAGTCCCCTGGATCGTTTAGTGTTAGTGGTAGTTGTAGTTAGCATATTTCATATCCTATCATTCTTCTTCTCGCTTCTTTACTACGAAACTTCCATGTTTCTATCTTCTTTAGGGACATGGTATCATTTTCCAACTGTCCTCTTACAAGTAGTTGATAGTTAGTAGTATGTAGTTCAACAGATACCCTAGTTATGGACCAATAGGTCTCCTGGTGTCTGTTATTCCTATGTATCCCTATGCATTCCTCCTCCTCCTCTTCTTGTTCCTCCTCCTCCTCTTCTTGTTCCTCCTCCTCCTCTTCTTGTTCCTCCTCCTCCTCCTTTCTCCTCTTGTGTGGTCCTTTCTCTGCAATTCTGCTTGTCCTTCTCATTAAGAATTTTACGCTATTTTTACCGTTTTTCACTCCCTTGGTGTCTCCCTCATCATCATAACCCTCCTGCCCAACAAGCTTGCCTCCTACCGTACCCTAAAGCCTCCATCACCCTATCTGCATTCCCCCAAACACCTGCCTTTCCTCCGCACCTCCCTTCCATCTCTGCAACACCTTTCCTGCCTTGCTAACACCCTTTACTCGAGCTCCTTTCTTCACCCTATTTCTCTTCTCGCTTCCAAGTTCTTCGTTCTCACTCTTCGTTGTATATATATATATATATATATATTTGTTACCCCATCCAATTTTTGTCCTCTTAAAATCAACTGTACCCTTGTAACCTGTGCGTGCGTGCGTGCGTGCGTGCGTGCGTGCGTGCGTGCGTGCGTGCGTGCGTGCGTGCGTGCGTGCGTGCGTGCGTGCGTGCGTGCGTGCGTGCGTGCGTGCGTGCGTGCGTGTGTGTGTGTGTGTGTGTGTGTGTGTGTGTGTGTGTGTGTGTGTGTGTGTGTGTGTGTGTGTGTGTGTGTGTGTGTGAACTCTTCAGACACTTCATCTTTATTTTGACAGATCCATCATTATACTCTTTACTTAAAGTCTACAATATTTTTCCATTTTATTTAATCGCTATACAATTAAAATAATGATATAATCCCACCTACCCACCCACACACACATCAGAGAGAGAGAGAGAGAGAGAGAGAGAGAGAGAGAGAGAGAGAGAGAGAGAGAGAGAGAGAGAGAGAGAGAGAGAGAGAGAGAGAGAGAGAGAGAGAGAGAGAGAGAGAGAGAGAGAGAGAGAGAGAGAGAGAGAGGAGAGAGAGGAGAGAGAGAGAGAGAGAGAGAGAGAGAGAGAGAGAGAGAGAGAGAGAGAGAGAGAGAGAGAGAGAGAGAGAGAGAGAGAGAGAGAGAGAAGAGAGAGAGAGAGGAGAGAGAGAGAGAGAGAGAGAGAGAGAGAGAGAGGAGAGAAGATGGTAAAAGAGAATCAATTTTGAAGTTAGAGGCTACGCCATTCCCATCTCAAGGACAAGAACCGGTGTGCGTAACAAGTTGAGCCACAGCAAGGTGAACCTGGGGCGCGTAATGCAGACTTTGCCGTAAAGTAGTGTCGATTCACATCACATCTAATTCCCTGAGAGTGTGAGTGTTGCATTATTCAGGAGGAGGAAGAAGAGAAGGAAGAAGAGAAGGAAGAAGAGGAAGAGGATTATTCAAGAGGACAAAGAGTAGGAAGAGTAAGGAGGAGGAGGAGGATGACCATTTAAAAGGAGTAGGAAAATGTAGATACAAAAATAAATCAGAAAGAAATCTTGCATCCTCGTTGTTCTCGTAAATAGGAAGAAGAAGAGGATGATGATAAAAAAGAGGATTAATCAAGAGGAGAAAGAGGAGGAGGATGACGATTAAAAAGGAGTAGGAAAATTTCGATAAAAAGAGAATCAGAAATCAGAAAGACTGTTGCATCCTCGTTGTTCTCGTAAATCAAGTATTTTGCTGCGGTGGATTAACTGTTTAGTGGGTCTAGGGAGTGTGGTGCGCGCCGTGGGGCCGCCGCGGCACGGCTAACAACAGGCAACGGGGCCCCTAACGACTGCCCGTAATGGACACCTCGATACACCCCCTACTTTGTCAGCCCCGAGAAAACCTGCCCTTCTGTCATTACCTGTACGTGTGTGTGTGTGTGTGTGTGTGTGTGTGTGTGTGTGCGTGTGCGTGTGCGTGTGTGTGTGTGTGTGTGTGTGTGTGTGTGTGTGTGTGTGTGTGTGTGTGTGTGTGTGTGTGTGTGTGTGTGTGTGTGTGTGTGTGTGTGTGTGTGTGTGTGTGTGTGTGTGTGTGTGTGTGTGTGTGTGTGTGTGTGTGTGTGTGTGTGTGTGTGTGTGTGTGTGTGTGTGTGTGTGTGTGTGTGTGAGTGTGTGTGTGTCATTTACCTATAGTCTCGCCCTCGCAAGCTTGACTCGCGATCGCCAGTTTTACCCTCACGGAAAGAGCTTAGAGCTCAGTGACCGATCTTTGGATAAAGCAGGGACCTCACACACCACACATATTCCCTTCCCTTGCTTAATAGGGACAATAACCGCCTACATTTATCCGTGAAAATCCCCTTGAGCCAGCGGAGATTGAACGCGGGACCGCAGAATGGCCAGACATGCTCTAGGTCTAGACCACTGACCCACGCGGTTCGTCTATTTTTTCTTGTGCTTGTATACGTATATGTGCACGTGTAACATTCAATAATTTTAAGACAAAATCATACCCTTGAGACTAGTGCACCCCAATGAAATGAGATACACTTTGGTATCCAAGATGAAGGGAAATTCTGTAGTGGTGTCGCCGGAGGGAGCGAGGAACGCCTTCTTAATGCAAAGATTGCCGGCATTCAAGTTTCAAAATGCCTGCAAATTACTCGATTGTCTCAAAGCCGAATGTAAAGAGGCTTCATGAATGCTAAAATTTTCTTGATTTTATAAATCCCAAAATAAGAGAAACAGGTTGACTGCAACAGTACAGTGAGAAAATTCATGTTAATATACCAAAAATGTTTGTACATTTCTGTAAAATACAAGCCCAAGTTGATTCCGCTGATCTGATATCTGCACAGTCATGAAAGCGAGGTACTGAGAATGTTCTCTAGTGTAAGAAAAGTCTAGATTTGGAGGTTAATAAAAAAATTGCAGCATTTGAAGAATATATGTCGCATCAAAAAATATAATTTTCATGGAAATGAATAAGAATGTTCATGAGCATAGTAAAAAAAAAGACTTTGCAGAAGACTGCAACAAAAAATAATAGATTTATAATGAGGAGCCTCTGTACACAAACATCAATATGAAAGATATGTTTCTTTTCAGAGGAACACATGCATGTATAACCACTGCCTTTACCGGTGCTACTTCTGAAAGACAGACTTCTTGTTATACAAAGCTGAAATTAAATAAATGAGCGGAAATACTTAGATAAGAAGTAGCGAAATCAAATTTAAAAAGAAATATTATCATAAATACAAAAAAAAACATATAAAGGCTTAAATGTTTTGGTTGACATAATCAAATAAAATGACGAGGTTGTAACACTGACAAGCTGGAAGAGAATTAGTACACAAAATGGCTCCTAGAAAAAGGAAAATACACCTACAGTAGGTCAATGTATTACACGATATGATGCGCATGTGAATACGTAATGCACGTAATACATGTAATGTAAATACACACACACATACAAAAATGGCAAAAAATTATTGTGAAAATAGAAGTGTGTGTGTGTGTGTGTGTGTGTGTGTGTGTGTGTGTGTGTGTGTGTGTGTGTGTGTGTGTGTGTGTGTGTGTGTGTGTGTGTGTGTGTGTGTGTGTGTGTGTGTGTGTGTGTGTGTGTGTGTGTGTGTGTGTGTGTGTGTGTGTGTGTGTGTGTGTGTGTGTGTGTGCGCACGTGGTAGCCACTGATGTCCCTGGCCACAGACACCACCACCACCACCACCATCGAATCATCCTCAGGGTCACTTAATAGACTTGTATGCTCCTGATCCAATTATCTTACATTAAGAACTAATGACTGTGCACCCGACGGGAGGGGCGTGAAGGATGTTTGGCTTGGGAATTCCAACAGCACACTTAGCTGAGAGTAATGGGGTCTCAACGGGGAACACTGAAACTCGATTCTAAACGATTGCACACTAAGATTTTTTGCTAGAGGTGATGGGAAACGGCCCTTGCAAAGCTGGGGACGACGCAGGGGTCTTGATACACACACACTGGGGTATCAAGGCAGTACGTAAGGAAAAGGTAAGGAGAGTTAGGTAAGGTAAATAGTAAGATAAGGTAAGAAAAGGTAAATACGTAAGGTAAGGAGGATACAGGTGGGTGGAAACATGGTCGACTAAGAGAGGAAAAGTGGTCATCGACGGGAGAATGGTGTGAATACTGCCGGGGAATGTTACAGTCTGATGTCACTGCGAATACCGTCGTTTCTGATACTTTTGCAGCTGCTGATGATGTTAATTCGCTGTGAGTTCGTTGTTCCGTACACAGCGCCAATCAGGTTGCACATCGCTTAGCTTAACGATTGGTCTTGACACTGACGGACAACACGTAGAACTTTGTGGACAGGAATAAAGATGTCCTCCGCCAGTGTCGGCAGTCTGTTGTTTGGTATTTATAGTGTGTGTGTGTGTGTGTGTGTGTGTGTGTGTGTGTGTGTGTTGTGTGTTGTGTGTGTGTGTGTGTGTGTGTGTGTGTGTGTGGTGTGTGTGTGTGTGTGTGTGTGTGTGTGTGTGTGTTGTGTGTGTGTGTGTGTGTGTGTGTGTGTGTGTGTGTGGTGTGTGTGTGTTGTGTGTGTGTGTGTGTGTGTGTGTGTGTGTGTGTGTGTGTGTGTGTGTGTGTGTGTGTGTGTGTGTGTGTGTGTGTGTGTGTGTGTGTGTGTGTGTGTGTGTGTGTGTGTGTGTGTGTGTGTGTGTGTGTGTGTGTGTGTGTGTGTGTGTGTGTGTGTGTTGTGTGTGTGTGTGTGTGTGTGTTGTGTGTGTGTGTGTGGTGTGTGGTGTGTGTGTGTGTGTTGTGTGTGTCATTCACCCACTGTCTTGCCCATGAGAGCTGAACTCGTGATCGACAGCTCTTAGCCTCCCATAAAAAGCTTAGAACTCAGTGACCGATCTATGGGTAAGGCTGAGAACTTACACACAACACACATCCCATCACCTTGCTCAAGGGGGACAGTAACAATCTTTGCTGTCAGTGGATTCCACCCAGAGTGGGGCCACACACAAATGTTATTATTTTTTGTGTGTGTATGTGTGTGGGCGTGCGTGCGTGCGTAGTATATCTATTCCATCTTGTTTAATTATATAGTTGTACTTTATCATCCAAAACCTAAGGGTATATCTTTAGTTGATGCCGAGATAAGCCTATCATGCAAATGACATCTATCTACAACAACTAATTCATAGTCGTTCATCAAAACCGTATCAGTTAAGAAAGCAAATATTACCGGTTGATTAATGACCCCACATTTATCTGCTTGCATACCTACAACATGTGATAGCTGGACTATGTATGAATAACATGATTAACACTAAATACTGACTCCATTGCTTCTGAATAAACTGTATGATGAATTTGTATGAATCCTAGGAGCCTTATCCCAGAGCTCTAATGTAATTTACACGCGAGGTACAGGACAAACCTGAAACCTAAGAATTCACAGTTTCTTGGAGCAGAATTCACCCTAATTACATCCTCTTAACAGCTACCTTTCATTCAGGCAATAAACTACACATTTACAACTTATCTAGTGAGGGTAGTTTGGGTCAGAGGTGGTCACATATCTAAATAGTCAACTAATAACATGGCAGGTAGTTATGGCTGTGTGAACTATATATATATATATATGTGTGTGTGTGTGTATGTGTGTGTATTATATGAACGATCCTATCTCAGCTCCACATGATCTGGACCTTGAGTAAGCAACAAGGTTCAAATGGATGCTCTGGAAAGCTTGTTTAAACAGTAGCAGAGAAGAAAAACTCCGTCTCCATCCTTCTTTTCCATCTAAGAAACACACAGGCTGCTCAGACCACTATGGGAGCGTTACCTTCAAACGCCTTTGATACTATATGCATTACCTCAAAACAAAAAAATCCCTTCTACAACCCGCTTTGATACCTTCTATGCATTATCATAGTAGGTGAACAGGAACTAGACATATTTCACTTGCTAAGATAAAAGTTTCGATATTTATGTGCATTCGAACTCAACTGGTCACCAATTTCGTCTTTACCCTGCTATTCCTAAGAGGCTTCTGGGGCTGCTCAGGTGGTGCAGCTCGTCCCTGGCTTTCGATCTGGATCAGATCAACAATCTGGATGTGATCCGTCGACACTCCGTGTTCAGTTTAAGGAGTAGGGTGGAGCTCTCTACGAACTCCAGCATCACCTCTGTCAGGCAGAGCTCGGCCTAAGTATGTGGACCTATACAACAGCGGTGGCTGGGTCTGCTGTTTGTGCAGAATGTGGGATAGCACAGGTGTCCATGTATGCTTTTTTATGTACTTTGATACTATGTCCCCTAATGTGCCTGTACTGTGTTCTTGTTTTTTGTATTTGCTCTAGTACTTAAGTTTACTTCTTGGCTTGTTCTTGTTGCTTTGTTTTTTGTCTGTATGCCTGGGCGAGAAAAAAAATTATTATTATTATTATTATTCCGCCACACTCCCGCCCTGCTCCTGACTAACACTGGATTCCTTGTACAGGCGTAGTGTAGGAGGCCTCGCCCAAGGCACCTCCACCACGGCCCATTTCTGACGCGAAGCCTTCCCCTGTCGACTCGATAGCCTGTTGGCCTTGATATGCTGCAACTTTTGGCACGGTGGCCGATGAAACTTAAACCTTCCAGATATCGTCACCAGCATCACCACTAGGCTCCCCATCACCAAGAAGCTATTAAGTCCATGCCTCACTGCACCGTATCCCACAGAGGAAGAAGAGAAACGACGGCACTGATTTATGCACTCACACCTATATACGGGTGGAAGGTCAAAGGAGTTACACGGGTACACGTATAATGCGTGCACACACACACACACACACACACACACACACACACACACACACACACACACACACACACACACACACACACACACACACACACACACACACACACACACACACACTGATAATCAAATGTATACCTGATATATATCTGATATGAGTCTCTCTCTCTCTCTCTCTCTCTCTCTCTCTCTCTCTTCTCTCTCTCTCTCTCCTCTCTCTCTCTCTCTCTCTTCTCCTCTCTTCTCTCTCTCTCTCTCTCTCTCTCTCTCTCTCTCTCTCTCCTCCTCTCTCTCTCTCTCTCCGGCATTCTGTTCTGAGGTGTTCATTTGCGTCACCCCTAATCAACCCTCCTCACTTCCCTCCACCCAAATCCTCCACGAACACGTTCTATTTCCACCCCTCCACCCTCCAACACCCTCCTATCCTTTCCTCTCGATCAACCTCTTCCATCTACCTCGTCTATCCACTTCCTCGCCTTGCTGTGAGAAAAAACCCAACAATCCATTTCGTATTCAGGTGGAAGAAAAAGCGAACGAAGCTGTAAACCTCGAGTCAAGATCTGTATTATAAACTTCCACTTACATAGCGCCTACGAAGGTTAAAAAAGATATATCTACATATCATAAGAGGATTGACTGCAGAGTAAAAAAGAGGGAAGGGTGGCATGGAGATGAGGAGGAGGAGGAGGAGGAGGAGGAGAGGAGGAGGAGAGGAGGAGGAGGAGGAGGAGGAGGAGGATAGGGAAGGGATGCACATGGCCCCAGGGACGTCGTGGAGGTATTGGAAAAAATAAAGGTTTGTACCGAGGCTGCCGAGGGAAGTTGCCGCTTATGTAGTGCTATGTCTCCCCGAACCCCTCTTTGAATCAGACAGTGGTAGGTGTTTTATGCATGACCTCCTCCTCCTCCTCCTCCTCCTCCTCCTCCTCCTCCTCCTCCTCCTCCTCCTCCTCCTCCTCCTCCTCCTCCTCCTCCTCCTCCTCCTCCTCGACTTTCTCTCCCTCACACCATCCTCTTCTTCCCCCAACTCATTCTCACCCTTCTCTCCACTTCCCTACGTCTTCTTCCTCCTCCCTCTTCCCCCAATATTCTCCTTCTCTTCCTCTTCCTCCCTTCGGAACGCAAAGTATGTGGCCGCCGTAAAATGTATTGTTTATGTTACCAGTGTTTTTTAGAAGGGGCAAGGAAGGGAGGGGAGGGGGAAGGGATGGCCTGAATTGCCGGTCAAATGACTGGTTAATCTGCATTTTAATGAATTTCGCGAACTCGCATACAACATTATCCTTCTACATCCTAGTAATCATCGGGACAGCCATGTTTTACTTACCACTTCTGGCGCTGAGGAAGGAGGGGTTCGGGTAGGTGGATGGGGTAGGGGGCAGGGGGGGTTGTAGTAGTAGTAGCACGAAGCTCGACAAGGGGGTGGGAAAGGAAGGGGGTCAGACAGGTGAGGAGAGGTCAGTGGTGGGCGAGGACGAGAGAGAAGCCCGGGGCGTGGGGTCAAGGAGGAGCGGCCATGGAGAAAATAAAGAGGTTGAGACGGTATGTGGTTTTGCTGTTGTGGATTTTGGATTGCCTACACCCTCGGGTTATCAAGAATTCGCTACTGTTCGTCCATTGCTATGTATATACTGGGAAATTATTGTCATAGAGGAAATATTAACTGAACACGAATTACTAAAGCAACAGGTAAGGTAGCGGGCGGCATATTTCCCAACTCTATGCGAGTATGTGGTTTTCGAGTGAAGACGCTTGGCTGTAGCTCCGAAACTAACTATAGGATTTTCTCGAAAACACTCTCATTGTGATTTTCACACAAAGTTACCGTTATAAGACCAGGAAATCTAACCTACCCTAACCGTAACCTAATGTAACTTAACCTGACGCGTCCAAGAGTAAACGCGACATACTGTTTCAGAAAACGGGAATATGCTAGCGGGCGTGTACCTGGGTGGTTGAATGTTTAGGCATTCAACTCCATCTCCTCGGCCTTGACTCCCTTGTGGTTTAGAATAAGTTACCGCGGGACACAAAACCGGCTGCGACATCCAGGCTCCCATAGTACGTCTTCCTCAGGTACCGCCACTTCATTGACCAACCCATTGACCGCAAGAGAGGATAAACACCAGGATGGGATGTGCACCGTCCTCACAGTGTAGGTGGGTGTGATAGCCGCAACACCACGGGGGCGAGACATGGATGCCGCCAATAGTTTATCTTCACAAAAATTTTTAAGTTTTAGGGCCACAAAATTATCTCATTAATTCTTATACAACCGCAATCGTTGGTAAGTGATGCTAGTTGTTCATTACTCTCCTGAACAGCTTTATGAAACCACTAAGTGGATCCCTCTTGATAAACGGCATTCTTGAGGCTATTGGGCTTGCTGAGTGTCTCTTACAGCCTGTCTCCTCTAACCCCCACCGGGCACCGCTGCGGCAGAGGGATGCGACTCCTTGATGATGGTGACGATAATGACGGTAAATTGAAAAAAATAAATAATATAATGATAATATAAATGATAACAATAATTATAATAATGATGATGGCAATAATAAAAATGAAAAAAAAATATATATATAGTAACATGAGTAATGATTGTAATAGTAATAAGGATAATATCAATGAAAATATAAATAATATAATGATATAGTAATGAAAACAACAATGAAAGTAATAATGATAATAATTGTACTAGTAATGACAATGAAAATAATGATAACAACAATAGTACTAATAATATTAATAAAAATAATAATAACAATAATTATAATGATAATAACAATAATAATAATAATTATAATAATAATACAAATAAAACTAATGAAAATATATATAACAATAACAATGAGAAGATGATGATAATAATAATAATAATGACTATAACAATAATAATAATAATGTAATAACAATAATAATGATAAAAATAACAGTAATGACAGCATCAATAATAACAATAAATGACAATAAATGGTAATAATGGAAGTGAGCAATCTTTACCGGCACTCCCATCATTTATCTAGTTCCTCCCCCCCTCTCTCTCTCTCTCTCTCTCTCTCTCTCTCTCTCTCTCTCTCTCTCTCTCTCTCTCTCTCTCTCTCTCTCTCTCTCTCTCTCTCTCTCTCTCTCTCTCTCTCTCTCTCTCACACGTTTCTGTTTTGTCCCATGAACACCCCCGTTGAGCCTCCTCCGTACTGAGCCTGACATGCCGCCGCCGTAACTTGCTGTCCACACCATAATTATCATAATGATCGACCCTATTCCACAGCATCACTCCCCGGCGGTAACTCATAGAGAGGAGGAGGAGGAGGAGGAGGAGGAGGAGGAGGAGGAGGAGGAGGAGGAGGAGGAGGAGGAGGAGGAGGAGGAGGAGGAGGAGGAGGAGGAGGAGAGGAGGAGGAGGAGGAGGAACAGAAGGAGGAGGAGGAAGGGTGGATAGATTATAAATATACATCGTTATATTTAGCAATATAGCGAGTGACAGAGGGGGCGACAAACTGCTTCTGATGCCCGTGTTAGGAAGGGGCCACTCCATTACTACACGTCAGCGAGCCTCCTGTTAGCCTCGCACAATAGAACAGAAGAACATAAGAAAATAAAGACTAGGTAGGTAGGTAGGAGGGCATTATTCACTTAATATTTTTGGCGTCGTAAAGTACAGCTTCATATTCGCATCGTCTTTACTACTCTCCCGTTTTTTCCTCCTTCTTCTTTATGTGACTTCATTCTTTTATTTTCTCTCTGTATTCTCCCTTTTTTTTTCTTCTTTCTGTGATTTTATTCATTTATTGTTTTTCTCTTACTCTTTAGGAATGTCTATCTCCTAATTTTCTAATTCTACATTTAATCCTGATGTTCCTGCCTCATTATTCACCCCTCATCATCTGTATCATTATCATCATCATCATCATAATATTATCATGATAGCAGTAGAAGTGATAACAAAAGTGATGGTAACAATACTAATTCTAATAATGATATTAATAATCGTAATATTCATAGTAACAATAATTAATAATGATAATAATATTTACACTCATTCCCAAATCAGACTTTTCTTAGTTACTCTATACTCACTCTTTCCTCATAATCCTACTACTTGTTATTTTCCGTAATTCCTCTGTCATCTCATTACCACTAATCAACCATTACAGATTCTTCGTAATTTTCCACGGTTTCCCATGCTCCCTAATCCTGTACTCTTTATCTTACCAGTAAACCATCGGCGCAACAGGAAAATAAGGATGCTCGAATTCATGGTATAATTCCGTGGTGCTCCTTTTTTGTGCTAATTTACGAAGGGATTACAGGAGCGCCCCGTCACAGGCAAGCCAAGTAAGGATGCCACCCGGTTGTTTGGTCAGCGTCGTGCCTTGAGCCAGGACACGGTTGCTGGGACTATTGACCTTAACAACCCTCTGTAACAACCTAAACCACTATTTCTTCCGTTTCCCCTCTTCCTTGCTTGACCTTAACAGATAAGATAAGATTTTCATCCTATCTAGACACTTTGCAAGTACCAACTACAAGGTTATTGACTATACAAGCCGCCGCCACGTCAGCACGAACTAGGCGGACTCGAACCGCTGACCGAATGCACAGGGACGCTGCACATTGCGAACTCACGTCTCTACCAACCTTGCCACCCTGACGGGCTTGACCTTAACAACCCTCTGTAACAACCTAAACCACTATTTCTTGCGTTTACACCTCTTCCTTGCTTGACCTTAACAACCCTCTGTAACAACCAAAACCACTATTTCTACAGTTTCACCTCTTCCTTGCCTCCTCCTAAAATCAGAGCCTTAAATCACACTTTTCCCTCCATGGGTGAGACGGCCGAGGTAGCGGTGAGGTTCGGCCCGATCGAGAGGTGATAAAGAGCCGAGGGGGGGGGGGGTTAGGAGAGGGGAAGGGGGAAAGGGGGGAGGGAGGGGGACGGGGGGAACTACCCTACACGCGGCGCTGGGGGCATCGGGGGAGCGTTAGTGGGTCCCCATCATGCTACCTGTTTTACACCGACTCGCCTGCTGATCACCGAGGTCCCGCTGGTGAGATATTCCCTACGCCGCGGTTTATCTTTGAAAAAATAGATAATTACGGTGCAATTACGGGTAGCGCGTCCTTATGAGGCATCTTATAGCGGCTGGGTTTGCAAAGGTATACAAAATCTCATCACGCAACTGTGGTTCGGGGTGGGCAATGGCCGGAGGGTATTTACTGGTTGTTGGTTATGATATGCTGGTTATTCCATTCTTCTCTTGTCTACAGGATGATATAATATTCAAAGGGGTTAATTAGCCTACATACATTTCAGAGCCGAGAGATAAGGATTTAACCAAAGAGGAGTGACGAGGAGGTAGAACAAAGTGGGGAATAGGACTGAGGGAGGTAAGGAGAGGGGGCGTGATGGGATGAGATAGGAGATGGTAGAGGATGGGAGTGGAAAGGGCAACTGATATGTCCCCTAGCCCCTTGCCTTAGCCTCTATATACGCAAACAATGTCTTATTTCATCAGCCATTAACATTCTGCTTAAGGATACTCATCACATTCCACGTCGTTTCTCCCCCTCCTCCCTCTTGAAAGTCCTTAATCAACATAATCCATATTAATTATTGTAATACCTTGTGGACCTGGAAGCAATGAATCAAGGTTACTGTAGTCTTCCTGATTTACTTTATGATTAGTTTGTGTCTATACTCTCATACACGTACATTACAGGGAATGAGATCACGTGATGTGCATAGCGGTGACGTGTCTATGGTCATCATCGTCATCATCCGGTCATCAAGGAACACCAGTTAGCAGTCACCATAATGTTAAGGCTACGAACTGTAAGCATGCAAGATCAAAAAATGTATTACAAAGGTATATCATTATTTCCTAGCGTTGCATTATTTATCAAGAACAACTATTTTGCACACACACACACACACACACACACACACACACACACACACACACACACACACACACACACACACACACACACACACACACACACACACACACACACACACACACACACACACCCACACACACACACACACACACACACACACTAAGGAAGACACACACTATACGAAGGAAGCAAATAAAAAATGCAGCTAAGGAGACGGGGCCATACGAGTCTAGTTCAAGCCCTGTAAAATACTACTAGATGAATACACACACACACACACACACACACACACACACACACACACACATACACACACACACACACACACACACAACACACACACACACACACACTGATTCACACGTTGAGAGAAAATAATCAAGCCACGACAAGCGCTATCTAAACAGCCTGGGTAATCGAGTCTGGAGGCCACCTTCTGCTTGCCATCAGAGTCCCCTTCATAAATTTACTCGGCGCAACAGCGGGAGCCTCAGCGCCGCGCCTCTGTGGTTACTTGTCACCCGGGAGTTACTGCAGGAAAAAAATATCTAACTTTATCTTTATTG
>JACEEZ010006319.1:172500-182500 GCA_016584305.1 Chionoecetes opilio | reverse complement strand
AGATTTAGATCATTCCTAGTATGAATTTAGTGATTTAGAATTTATAATGTTAGAGCAAATATTAATATATTACCATCAAAAGCGGGAAAGAAACGTAAGAAGAATCTTTCATAGATCAGAGACGCTGAATTATTACAAAACCAGTACGTTGGAGATGATGCAGCCTGATTTTATTGTTGATAAGGATGCTGGAAAAGGCAGTTAATGACCCACATATCAGCCAGTGATAAACCGCTTGTACAATGTCGAGGGCAAAATCAGGGATATAATCAATTTTCATACAAATTTCCCTTTACTCTTTAGGAAGTCACTAATTGTAGTATTTTCTTAGTGGGGAAAACGATAAATAACCAGTTCTTTTTTGGAGGATATGTGTTTGTGAATATTAACCTGACAATCGCCTGCTTATCTGCTTATCACAGGCGAGCAGTGACCCGGGTGGCAGCGGAGGACAACACTTTGGTGGCACACAACCCACTGGAGGAGTCCCACGACACATTAACAGTGAGTTTGATATAGCCTTACTCTTAGTAATATGCACAAAGGAACACACTTCCACACACACACACACACACACACACACACACCACACACACACACACACACACACACACACACACACACACACACACACACACACCATTGTTATAACATTTGCACTGTGATGATTTTAATAACAAGATATGCTCTTGGGTCGACCATTCAGTGATAAGATCTGTCAGATAGAAGCACCGGCCAGGCAGGAGTGAGGGTGCAGGGTGTGCGGGAGGAAGGGGAGGGAGGTCTTGGTGGGGGGAGGAATATCAGTGAAGAAGAAGAATTGACATGTACAAGGTAAACACATACAAACAAGGGATTAAAGTTGCCTCTGGAATTTTTTATATATTTAGTTTAACTAAATAATGATTATGCTAACACGATACGATAACCTTAAATGCATATGTGTACACATACACAAGCATATATATATATATATATATATATATATATATATATATATATATATATATATATATATATATATATATATAGTATATATATATATATATATATATATATATATATATATATATATATATATATATATATATATATATATATATATATATAAAGCAATGAGTCCTGATATTATTATGATGTTTGTGTTTATACTACGCGATGAATTCTTTTGTCGCGTGACCGTCGGTGCTGAGGAAAAGAAAGGAGGGAAGGAGTCACTAACTTAATCTGCAAGGACATTGACGCTGGACGTCACATCACGTGTCTGGTGTCCGGCATACAACACACCGAGGCGTGGATTTAGTGGTGCAGCAACATGCCTTTACAGCAAAAACATGGAAAAACAAGCATGCAATGGGCTTAGATTGCATGTGCGTGTGTGTAAAGTATACATGTATGTTTAGATGGGAAAATGTAGCACGTTCCATGAAAGGCAGAGACAACACTGGATGCTTTCACCCATTAGATCTTCTCACGCAAGTCACTAGAGTCAGACTGTGTGTGTGCATTCCGTAGGTTTGTGCGCCAGGCCCGTCTCGCCCGCCTGCTCGTGGGTGAGACGGGCAGGTAGTAACGACGATAGTATAGTCGTCTATAACAATATTCCCATAAACTACTCTTGATTATTGAAAGGAACTTATGAAGAGCCTATTAAGGGTGATCAGTGGAAAGCTGTGTGGTGCATGGAATGTGACCAATGCTGTCGAGGCCTGCACATTGTTATTGTTTAGCGGTAGGTTTCTCTTGCATGGCTGCTTCTGACTGTTTTTCATGTATACTTGCACGACGCAATGCCCCCCCCCCCCCACTCCCCCCACCACCACACAGCCCTTTTCCCTGGCTACGTTTGAGGTACAATGTTTGCGGAAAGGGATAAGCTAAGTGTTGTTTGTTCGCTGTGCTCACCATCGATTTCTTGATCTTGAGCTTTACAAGTTTAGTGATCAATTCGATTTAGACATAGCTGCTGCATCGTCTGTACTACATAATGATATCATAGTAAAGCATCCTACCCGTGAGTCTCGCACAGGCACTAGACAACAAGGTCATTATGCCTAATTAATTAATACTTTCGCTATAAATGGTTGCCAATGGTTCGCTTACGATCATGTGTCTTCATAACTATAAGCCGCATCTACTTCAAAAAACTAATGTTCTTTTGATATTTCTCATGAGAAACTAGCCATTCTCCAAGATGGTGTGGTGGTGCCCGTGGCGTGCCAGCTCAGTACGCTCTGAGGCACGAACAGCTGCCGGTGTTGCCGCATATAACTGCTGAGCTTTACAAAGACCGTTATTAATGGTTGTGTTGCAAGAAAACAGAAAATCGTACATGTAAGATATTAGAAGTACTATGTTACTCGGGGATTTGCTTGACAACTTTATAAGCCAAGCATCGTTTACAGTAGTCACTGAGATGAGTAAAACAATTACTATATTATATCTGTAAACAAATATGCTCAGATTTATGCACGTCTTACGCCGTTAAATGAATTGGATCCCATATAATATATATATATATATATATATATATATATATATATATATAGTACAAAGAGTGTGTGTGTGTCTTTATAGGACACTTCTCATAATGAGCAAAACATGCAGCATATTCGAATAAACGTTTACCTAAATACACTCAAGTACAGTCATTTAGTAAAAAAATATATACAAATAGAGGCTATACTTAGCTCAACCAGAACTGTTATCTTTAAAGTTGTTAGGCCGCAGCAAACACCCCGGCAGGGAGCATCGTAAAGGCGAGGACGGGTGGGTAAGTGGCGCCTGTGCCCGACGCCCCGACGCGCTGATGCCTCTCCAGATTACACACCGGAGACACCACGAGCTGCACAACTTATTGACAACAGAGGGAGGCAAGGACCAGTTAAGACGTGTGTCTCCTGCACTCCTACCCAGCCACCATGCCGCCCTACGAGGCCACCTTCAGGATATTTCTTTCATATCATATTTAATTTTCTTGTTTTCAACCCCGGTGTTATATTCTTTTCCCTATGAGATTAATGGAATGCCTTACCTTACTGCTACTGCAATGTGTCTTATTTGTCATAGAGAAAGTGTATGTTGTATTTATATTAATAGCATAAGATTTACCACAAAATATCGTTGGATTCTCACGCAGACAATAGATATATGACAAGAAAGTAACATTCAATGATAAATGACCAAATTCAATGGTTCAGTGTTAATCTATCACAACCATGATGTCTTGTACAGAAAGACAATATGAGCGAAGAGAGGGATAAAACCTGAAGAGGTAAATTTGGAGACAATCGATTAATGTTTAACCACGTCAAAAGATTTCTAATTTTCTAAAGTCATATCAAACTGTTAATTAAAACAGACAGACAGACAGAAAGACAGACAGGCGGAGAGACACCCACAGCCATGGGACTCATACACTGCACACTAAGCCTATACCAAGCTCCTTGAAATCTATCATATTTCACAAAACACACTGAATATGTGCACGAGCCAGGTAACAGGAACGGGACATGCGTTTCTAGAGTGCGTTAACAGTACATGTTTGAGGGAATGACGTAAGAATGTTATACACACCAAACGCAATCCAAATTTTTTTTTTTTTTTTTTTTTTTTTTTACATCACAAGGAACTGGCCAAGGGCACAACAAAAATGGGTAACACAAAGCCCGCTTAGTTGCCAGTCCCTATAAAGAAGACAGTAAGAGAATAAAATAAAAACAGAGGGGTAGGCCAATTTAGTTCGGGAGGTGTCTTGTTACTCTTCTTTTGAAAAGATTTAAGTCATAGGAAAGTGGAAAAATAGAAACAGGAAGAGAGTTCCAGAGTTTACCAGTGAAAGGGATGAAAGTGTAAAGATACTGATTAACTCTTGCATTAGGAAGATGGACAGAATAGGGATGAAAATTAGTAGAAAGTCTTGTGCAGCGAGGCCGCGGGAGTGGGGGAGGCATTCAGTTAGCAAGTTCAGAAGAGCAGTGAGCATGAAAATAACGGTAGAAGAGAGCAAGAGAAGCAACATTGCGGCGGTGATTTAAGGATTGAAGACAGTCAGTCAGAGGAGAGGAGTTGATGAGACGAAAAGCTTTTGACTCAACCCTGTTTAGGAGAGCTGTATGAGTGGATCCTCCCCAAACATGTGAGACATACTCCATACATGGGCGGATAAGGCCCTGTAGAGAGCAAGCAATTGGGAGGGAGAAAAAAAAGGACGCAGACGCCACAGCACACCTAACTTCTTAGAAGCTGTTTTAGCAAGAGATGAGATGTGAGATTTCCAGTTCAGATTTTTAGTAAAGGATAGTCCTAGAATGTTCATTGTAGAAGAAGGAGACAGTTGAGTGTCATTGAAGAAGAGGGGATAGTTATCTGGTAGGTTTTGTCGAGTAGATAGGTGAAGAAATTGGGTTTTTGAGGCATTGAACAAAACAAGGTTTGCTTTGCCCCAATCAGAAATTATAGAAAGATCAGAAGTTAGGCGCTCGGTGGCATCTCTCCGTGAATCACTTAGTTCCTGTTGAGTTGGACGTCTAATAAACGACGTTGAAAAATGCAGGGTAGAATCATCAGCGTAGGAGTGGATAGGGCTTTGAGTTAGACTTAGAAGATCATTAATGAATAATAGAAAGAGAGTGGGTGATAGGACAGAACCCTGGGGAACACCACTATTGATAGATTTAGGAGAAGAACAATGTGCGTCTACAGTAGCTGCAATAGAACGGTTTGAAAGGAAACTTAAAATGAAGGTACAGAGAGAAGGATAGAAACCGAATGAGGGTAGTTTGGAAATTAAAGATTTGTGCCAGACTCTATCAAAAGCTTTTGATATGTCAAGGGCAACAGCAAACGTTTCACCGAAACCCCTAAAGGAGGATGACCAAGATTCAGTTAGGAAAGCTAGAAGATCGCCAGTAGATCGCCCTTTACGGAAACCGTACTGACGATCAGATAGAAGATTGTGAGCAGATAGATGCTTAAGAATATTCTTATTAAGTATAGATTCAAAAACTTTAGATAGGCAGGAAGTCAAAGCTATAGGACGGTAGTTTGAAGGATTAAAACGGTGACCCTTCTTAGGAACAGGTTGGATGTGAGCAAACTTCCAGCAAGAAGGAAAGGTGGAAGTAGATAGACAAAGACGGAAAAGTTTGACCAGGCAAGGTGCAAGCACAGAAGCACAGTTTTTGAGAACAATAGGAGGGACTCCGTCAGGACCGTAAGCCTTCCGAGGATCTAGGCCAGGAAGGGCAAAGAAAACATCATTCCGAAGAATCTTAATGACAGGCATAATATAGTCAGAGGGTGGAGGAGAAGGAGGAACAAGCCCTTCATCAGCCAGAGTGGAATTTTTAGCAAATGTTTGAGCAAAGAGTTCAGCTTTAGAAGTAGATGAGACAGCTGTGGAGCCATCTGGGTGAAGCATTATAGGGAAAGATGAAGAAGAAAAATTGTTAGAGATGTTATTAGCTAGATGCCAGAAGTCACGAGAGGAATTTGATTCAGAAAGATTTTGACATTTTCTATGAATGATATGTTTGATATGATATACTAAACTCCTTTTTTTTTTATCACGTATAGATTAGCATCAAGAGCCTATTTGTTTGAAATTCATAAAATACTATGAATACGTTTATACATGAAACACACAATTGACTTCATTCGAAAATAACAACGTCTTTTAAGATAAAAAAAAATTCCGATGTCTCTTCGACCAGTTTGATTTAGTGGGCTCGAGCAATCTTCCTTGCTATGCGGTGGACAACAGGAATACTAAATAATGCTGCTGGGGATGGAGGGGTGGTAAGACTGTAATACAAAAAATAAATGTGGTCTGGAGAAACTTTTAAATTTATCATTGCATTATCACACTTCAATGAGAAAGCTGCATTTAATTAACATTAATGACTTTTTGTTGGATTGCTGGGAACATCTCGTGAAGTAAGAAGATTGCAGCACTAAATCATCTTTACTCAGGGCTGGTAAGTTTGGTTATCATAAGTATTTTTCAAATTTATTTGTGAATTCATTTTTTGTTACTCCCTCATGACATCATTCAGGCGACCTCCAAGGCATCTTACCAGTCAACACGTTTTTTTCAGCATTGTGCTTAAGACCCCCTTCAGATTAGGGTGCAGCCAGCCGTATGATCTATCTAGGCCAGTGGTTCTCAAACTGGGGGTAATTACCCCCGCGGGGGTAATGAAGCCGTTTCTGGGGGTAACGAGGCACTTTCAGAAAGTAATAGTTCGCTGGAGTAAATTTATAAATAATAATAAATAAATAAATAAATAAATAAATAAATAATAAATAAATAAATGAACATATAATATAGAAGTAAATAAACTAATACTAATATCCAGAGATCGGGAAAATATGTGAAGTACGTAACAAATATTTTTTTCACATAAAACTGCTTTTTGCAAAAAAACACCTAAATTATGATTTCTGCTAGAGATGTACCTAAAATGGCCAAAATAACAACATTTTTATCCAATCTCTGCAAGTGATAATTTCATGTCCTGTCTGTCCACTGATGGGTCAGACTGACAGCGGTATTACAGTCTTCCGATTTATGTCTAATTATTATAAATGAGTTAAAAGTTTACAGATTTTGGTTAACGGAATGGAGCCAGCAGATACAGCAAATCTGAAATTCGCCCCAGCTGCCAATGTGGATTTAGAGAGGAGCTTCTCAGTCTATAAAAATGTGTTGACTGACAGAAGACAGCGCCTGACAGAAGACAATCTGAACAAAATCATGGTTACAAATTGCTTTTACAATCGTTCAGCAGTCTGAGCTATATATATTTTATAGTACAATGTTTTGTATACAGGTCTGTTGCCAGAATTTCATTCGGGGAGAATCGTTAGCTAATTCAAAAAGTTAATCATATGTTCCTTTCCATTTTTTTCCTTTTTTTTTAGCTATATGTACTTAATTTCAGTTTATGGCTTGCTGATCATTCAGTATTATATAAGGCTAGTGTTTTGAAATATCAATAGATTTCAGGGGGAATCCACACCTGTCCCTCCACTTGGAGATTGTGGTTCATGACTGTACATAACATAGTTAATAGGACGGATCCGAACACATGAGCGACAGGTAGTTGACCTACTGTACATTTTGTACTGTACAAACATCTAACTCGGGGTATTGCACATCTCTGTATATCGGGTCGTGAGTTAGAACATAAGAACATAAGAAAATAAGGAAGCTACAAGAGGCCGTGAGACCTACACGTGGTAGTTCCTGTTACTTAACACTACCTACATCCACCTTTCATCCCCATCCATGAATTTATCTAGCCTCCCTTTAAAGCTCCCCAATGACTCCGCACTAACTACCTGTCTACCGAGTCCATTCCAATCATTCACCACCCTATTTGTGAACCAGTTTTTCCCTATTTCTTTTTTAAATATACGTTTCTTCCAGCTTAAATCCGTTACTTCTTGTTCTACCCTGGTTACTAGCCGTAAGAACTTTTCCTACCGCTCACCTTTATCCACTTAAAAACATCTATCAGATCGCCCCTTACTCTGCGTCTCTCGATCGAGCTAGTGTAAATTAGCTTCAATCTCTTCTCATAATTAAAGTTACGTATCCCATCTCTCTCTCTCTCTCTCTCTCTCTCTCTCTCTCTCTCTCTCTCTCTCTCTCTCTCTCTCTCTCTCTCTCTCTCTCTCTCTCTCTCTCTCTTTCCTTCACATCTTTTCCTCCCTCTCTCCCTATTTCTGTCTATCCCACTTCCTCTTTCCCTCCCTCTCCCTTCTTGCCTGCTTTCTAGGGACGCAAGCAGGGAGAGGGAGGAAAGCAAGCAAGACTAAAGGGTTAGAAAAAAATGACAACAGAACAATTAGTACTCAGAACAGATTCACACACAATTAGTACACACACACACACACACACACACACACACACACACACACACACAACACACACACACACACACACACACACACACACACACACACACAATTAATACACACACACACACACACACACACACACACACACACACACACATGCACACACACACACGCACAATTAGTACACACACATGCACACACACACACAATTAGTACACACACACACACACAATTAGTACACACACACATACACAATTAGTACACACACACACACAATTAGTACACACACACACACACACAATTAGTACACACACACATACACAATTAGTACACACACACACACACACACTTAGCACACACACACACACACACACACACACACCACACACACACACACACACACACACACACACACACACACACACACACTTCTTCGGCCAACACTAAGAACTAAGGATGACTGATAAAATAAATGTTGATATGGAGACGGGGCCATACGAGCGTTGCTCAGGCCCTTTAAAATACAACTAGATGAATACAACTACCTAGATGAATACACACACCTACTCTCCACAAGACACAGTACAACCAACACTAGTACAGTTTCCGGCAAGGCAGTGCTTTGTGATCAACACAGAGCCACCACCAGAGGCTTGGTGTTGCGCCGGTCTGGCTCCTGCCTGGGCTCTGCTATACAACTTTTCTGCCGCACCCTAACCTTCGTGTCTATATTTTCACCTATATATTGCACTGATTAACAAAATACATGGAAGCAGTACATGTGTCGTCCATTATTAGCCAGTCAAGCGAAGGCTCTCGGGTGGCCTATAGGTGTGACCCGCCGACCACCACCACAACCCTCACAGCGCCGTGACTTATATTAGCATGACATTATTTATTCGTTATTTTATTCACCTCATAAGCATTAAGTGAGTATGTCATGTATATAAATATCCTTTTAGCTCTTTCCCATGTTTTTGCCTTTTAAAATGACAGTTAAAGTAATAATCACAGTAGGAGTATAGTGAGGTATTCAAATATAACTTCTCGATTATTTTTAGCTGGGTGCTCCATAGCTCAGTGGTAAAGTGTTGGTGTTTCAATACATCAGCAAATAGGTGATGGGTTCGATTCCCCCACAAATCTATTACGGATTTCAAATCTTTACCGAGCTCGGACCCCGTCTCCCTCCTCAAACCCTCTGGCGGTCTGTCGACCTCCCTCCCCCTGGCCAGGGGAAGGTAACTGATAGGCAAGACGTAGGTGAGAGGATCCCCCCCCCCATCCCATCCCCCGTCCATCGACCTCCCTCCCTCTGGCCAAGAGAAGGTAACTGATAGACATCCCCCCCTCCCCCTCCCGTCCACCTACCTCCCTCCCTTTGGCCAGAGGAAGGTAACTGGTGGATGAGAGCTCCCCTATCCTAATCCCCCTCCCACCCTCTGACCGCTTATCGACTTCCCTCCCTCCGGCCAAGGGAAGGTAACTGATAGACAAGACGTGGGTGAGAGTATCCCTTAAAAAAAAAAAGTAGTAAAAAAAAAAAAAATTGTAATAATAGTAATGGGTTGTAATAGTAATGATAATAGTAATGGGGTAAATTAGTTCATAGTAATGGGAGGTTGTATCTGATGGGAGAGATGTGGTAGGCTCCACGTCATGGGTAGTTCAAGGGTCGTGGTCAGGATAGGTTGCAGGGTCGACGTGATGACAGGTAGTCAAAGGGTAGTAAGGGTTTTAGGTTAGGGGTCCACATGATGGATCCGGTTCGAAGGGGCGTGCGTACTGAGCTCACTCAGTGCGTATCTGCCTTCTCGCATCGGACCCCAGACCCTAGCTCCCAGGCCCACCCCTCGCCCAGACCCCCACCACCATCCAACAGCACCCCAGCGCCTAGCCAACCCAAGGGTTCATTGCCCACCACGCCCACCACCCAGGATAGGCAGAGACCAATCCCACCAACCCTCAGATACTAAAGATACATGTAATAGAATATCCTATCCAATTAAATTAAATGAATAAAGGGATAATAGTAATAAAGGGTTATAGGGGTAAAAAATAAATAAAATATAAAAATAAATATAAAAGTAATCTCTAAGAAACTAAAACTAAAAAGTTTTAAATTTAATTAATA
>JACEEZ010006319.1:165000-170000 GCA_016584305.1 Chionoecetes opilio | reverse complement strand
GTGGTGTTTGGTGATACAGATCATAAGTAATGCAATGAGAAGCGGATGGCCGGGAAGAAGGACGTGAGATTACTGCAGAACTTGGGGAGCTGTTAATCACCTCAACACCAGAATGATAACGAGAGAGAGAGAGAGAGAGAGAGAGGAGAGAGAGAGAGAGAGAGAGAGAGAGAGAGAGAGAGAGAGAGAGAGAGAGAGAGAGAGAGAGAGAGAGAGAGAGAGAGAGAGAGAGAGAGAGAGAGAGAGAGAGAGAGAGAGAGAGAGAGAGAGAGAGAGAGAGAGAGAGAGAGAGAGAGAGAGAGAGAGAGAGAGAGAGAGAGAGAGAGAGAGAGAGAGAGAGAGAGAAGAGGAGAGGAGAGAGAGAGAGAGAGAGAGAGAGAGAGAGAGAGAGAGAGAGAGAGAGAGAGAGAGAGAGAGAGAGAGAGAGTGTGTGTGTGAGTGCGTGTGTGTGAGCGGATGAATAAGATGACTACAGGAGCAGCATAAGGAGAAGGAAGATAAGATTTATAGAGGTGATAGAGGATGAATGGAGGCAAAGTGCATATGTTAGCTGGGTGGTCGAGGTCGTCCGTCAGTCAGCCAACAGCCAACAGTCCCGGTGGTAAACAGAAAGCCACATATGGTTTTCATCATGGCTCAAATTCACACACAAACCGAGACTCCGATGGCCGCCGATAGAATCAGTAATCGGCGGTAATACCCGATAATAAGCCGGCTAAAAGAGAAGGTTTGACGGTATACCCTTGTAATCGGGTGTCCTGTAGACCTTTTCATTGGGTGGTTATAGGCTTGTTAAGTGTTCTTGGCACCCTAACCGACGGTAGTCACGAGTCTGCTGCCACGACCATAAATTTTGCAAGTCAAAATGAGGGGTAAAAAAGAAGGAAAAAAATGAGAGAGAGAGAGAGAGAGAGAGAGAGAGAGAGAGAGAGAGAGAGAGAGAGAGAGAGAGAGAGAGAGAGAAGAGAGAGAGAGAGAGAGGAGAGAGAGAGAGAGAGAGAGAGAGAGAGAGAGAGAGAGAGAGAGAGAGAGGAGAGAGAGAGAGAGAGAGAGAGAGAGAGAGAGAGAGAGAGAGAGAGAGAGAGAGAGAGAGAGAGAGAATGGAAGATTATATAAAAGCTTAGTAAATATATTGTGATTGCATAGCCGTGTGTGTGTGTGTGTGTGTGTGTGTGTGTGTGTGTGTGTGTGTGTGTGTGTGTGTGTGTGTGTGTGTGTGTGTGTGTGTGTGTGTGTGTGTGTGTGTGTGTGTGTGTTTATAAAAAAGATGGATAATTTGGTGTGGCTCGGATAATGAACCCTTATATATTATAACTGATAACCTCAAAAAGATCAATGATTGTAAATACCGCGATTTTTTTAAAAGTTAATCTGTGCTATATGCAGGTTTAATCAGAGAAAAATATATGTCTGTGTTGTATCAAAATATAGGGCTTGATATATTCTAACTGTTCAAAGGCTTGGCAGTTTGAATTCCTTTATTGAACTATTCCTCTTTTTGACTGACCGTTGTCTCTTCACTCAACACTTATCATTTCTTTCTTCTGTTCATATCCATGTCTGCAATGGGTGAGGATGTACCTGAGTAGCACTGTTGCCTCTGTGGGATGATCAGGATCATTATTCATGTGTTGCGACTTCACTTTCACTTCATTCTAAAAATGTTTTGTCAATATTTGGGGTTCAGATAACGGTTCAGAAATGGGTCATCTGGTGTGTGTGTGCGTCGGTGGGTAGTAGGGGAGGATAAGAGAGGCGGGGCAAGGGCACGATGGTATCAGGTAGCGGCGGACGGTAGTTATCTGGGTGTAATCTATAATTGTCACTAAGGACCACATTTGTCACGATAGCCCGAGATGTCGTGACGTGCCGCGGCGGGGAGTGACGCGGTCCATCTCTCCCGCCCTCGACGCGCGGCCGCAACACCTCATGCTGATGCCTCTCCCTCTCCACCTACCGCCGGAACACCCTTGGCCGCTTATCCGCCTCTCCCTCTCCACCTACCGCCGGAACACCCTTGGGCGCTTATCCGCCTCTCCCTCTCCACCTACCGCCGGAACACCCTTGGGCGCTTATC
This sequence comes from Chionoecetes opilio, assembly GCA_016584305.1. NCBI lineage: Eukaryota > Metazoa > Arthropoda > Malacostraca > Decapoda > Majidae > Chionoecetes > Chionoecetes opilio. Next base: position 167,923 of record JACEEZ010006319.1, on the reverse strand, counting down.
CTCTATGGAAATTATTCCGGTATCTTTACTCCCATCACTCCCCTTCCTTCCAAAGCATAGAACGGGATTAACGTATTGAATGGCGTATTGCTTTCTTCATATCACCATTACTGGGATAAAAGTGTCAGCTCAAATCTTGGTTCAGCATTGCTCTGCCTAAGGCACTATATATCCTGAGGCTTCAACAGGAGGGCACCAACTCGTGCTACGCCTGGAGCTTCCTGGCGGTGACGAGTGTCTACCGCTGCCTGTCACAAAAGGCTCCTGCAGATTGGTTTCATAAGCAGATTCATCTCTCATGTCCAGGGGGGACCTCCTATGCTCGGCTTCCACCGGGACAAGACAAATCGGGGATGAGTGATTATTTTCTTGTCTTGTGATTCTGTGGCAAGGACCTTTGAGGCGACAGGTGTCAGGCCAAGTGATGGATGCGAGGCCGCCGTACGACCCTTCTCTCCGTCCTCGCCAGTGGAGAGCTCACCCATGGAACTATATACACAGCTGCCTTCTCATCCTGGCTTCACTTTATATGAAAACACATCAAAAGAAATACGTGGAATAAATGAATATCTAAAAGCACAGTATGGCCAGTTTTGTTACCACATTATACTTAGGAATTCATAAGAGGATTGTTGCTGTAAATTTTTCCTTGTCTGGCAAATTATGCCCAACAAAACTTTTTTTTATGGTTGAATAACAGGTGAAAATTTTCCTCTGCACTTCACGCTTAGGTGACGACACGGAACTCAAGCAGCGATGGAGAGCGCAGAGGTCTTGGTAAAGTACGTACAGTACGTACAGTACGTACATGGTGGTCATGCTTCCCGGATTACAGCGTCTAAGCTGCTTATCACTAGGATGGCAACTTCAACTTATCAAAAGATAAGCTAGTAGGGGCATTTTTTATAGTTTTCAAAGTGAAAGATAGAAGCTGAAATGAAAGTAACAGCAGCAGTTGAATTGGTGTAGTATAGTAGTAGTAGAAAAAACAGTAGTAGTAGGAGTAGTAGTAGTAGTAGTGGCAGCAGCCGTGACTCATGATATTCTTGGTGTTTTGGAAGAGGTGGTGGTGGTGGTGGCGGTGCTTGGTTTCCTTATAACCGACGGCCCGGGGCAGGAGCGGGTTTGGGGTCTAAAGGTAGAGAGGGAAGCTACTGAGTCCTATCTGATGACGGCGCGCATCGGGTTCCCTTCTTGATGGGGAGATCAGGTTAGCATACAGATCATAGCGATGGACAGATAGGGGGATCGCCAGCACTCGCCGCGCCTCTGGGCCAAACATTCGCACGCAAAGATAAATCGTAGAAGCGCCCCGACACCGCCGATACGATCCCATAAGGTGTGTTCATAAGCAGGTAGAGAACCACAGAACTCTTCACCTGCAGCCACCCAGCTATTAACGCCTACTTGTCAGGGCGAGGCTCAAGACCACCCAAATGGGAAGGGTAGGTACGAAGGGCTATAGAGAAGTAATATATCCCCTTTCTCTCTCTCTCTCTCTCTCTCTCTCTCTCTCTCTCTCTCTCTCTCTCTCTCTCTCTCTCTCTCTCTCTCTCTCTCTCTCTCTCTCTCTCTCTCTCTCTCTCTCACAAAAACACACACACACACACACCATTTCACAATTCCACAGCTGTAGCCTGGATTTCGAGGTCACAACTCCTCGGCTTACATCCCGCACCTACTCTCTGCAAGGTGAAGAGGAGCTACAGCATGAAAAGAGATGAGCCAAGATTGTCTACACCTGTCTGGAAATTCGAAATCGAACTAGTGTCCTCTTCCGTTGGTGCTGCCGTTCCCTCCCATAGCCCATAGGACGCCGCCACGACCCCGACAAAAGGTAAAGGTAAAGATGGGAGCATACTCTATGCTACGCGTGGCTTCGGTGCTCATCTCCGTCGGAATAGCCCTTGAGCCTGTAGTGGGTGACAACTCGCTAGCCGGTGACACTGGGCTTGTGTGACATCCGGGTTACCACAGTTACCTCAGTTTCCCCAGGTACTCATTTATCGACCAACCCCGAAAGAAAGGACGAACAGCTGTTTGGGTGGGCCGCCGACTGCCCTGGCCTGGATTCGAACTAGGGTCCGCAGATTCATAACTAGGCGCACTAGCCACTACACCACAGAGGCGACCTCGACTGATGGCCCATAAATCTGGAGCAGTAAGGTGTGTCCTCCCACCAGCCATCCATCACGGGCTGCCTCACGACGCACCAATCCACAGCCCGAGCTAAACAACGCCAGTGGGCCATTTACATATGCGCGTCAACCACGGCTGTAATTACCATCCAGGTGTTAATTTATCGCCTGCAACACCTGCATTTTGAGACGCTATATATCTCGATTGTTTTCCTAGCACTCACCAGCAGGATACTCGAGCATGATGCATTGGTGTCCTCGCTCAAACGACCTGACGTCCTCACCTTCCTAGCCTAGAATTACTAATCTCAGCACTGAAAATATCGATTAAGCACGTGAGGCTCATGGGAGGAGCCGCCACCTATAAATTTGATGGATATATGTAGTAAAGAAAAATAAGCCTTACATCAGGATGAAATATTGTTAAGATAAAACCCTCATGCATCAGAAAACTACTCGAGATGCAAACCCATAAAAAAAAAAAAATGAACGAGCACAAATTGATTGACAAATAAGGCGGTACAATAAAGAAGACCGTTGACAGGCAAGAGTATGAGCATCCAAGATCAAGATCATAAATAAAAATTCCTACTGATACCGATACCGATACCGATATTGGCACGGCTTCACTGTGCTACGTTAACGTTGAGGTATCAAATCATCAAAAGGGAAATAATATCATCATTGGAAAGGACCAAAAGGTGATGTTAAAGACAATGCACAAAGTATCTGGTTTCATAAAATAGCTTGACAGAGAGAAACATTACGATGAATAGAGGTTTTGA
>JACEEZ010006319.1:132500-162500 GCA_016584305.1 Chionoecetes opilio | reverse complement strand
GTTTATCTATTCTACCCTCTTCCCTTTCACAGTTCCATGCATGGTTTGTGGTACGTTATCTATCATCTATCATCTATCGTCAATGTCTATATCTATTCTACCCTCTTCCTGCTATCTGTTCGACACGTAATGGTGGGAGGGGCGTTGGCTGAGATACGCGTTTACTAACCCATCCCGGATTCGAACGAGACCCGCAGATTCATGTCTTTTTTTTTTTTTTTTTTTTACATTTGTGCTATAGCGCCTGTAGGCATTGGTGACCCAGGGCTCGGATGGTAGGCTCTGGAGGTTCACTTGAGGCCTCTGATGGTTGGTCCTCGCCAGTGGTGGCGCAGGCAGGATTCTTATAGTGACGCCTGTGATTAGAGGCTCATGCCGCCCCCCTGTGTCCTCCGATGCACTCGCAATCGAAGGTAGAGTTGATGGGCAGGGCATGTGGGTGTTCTTAGGCCACTCGACGGTGCAGAAAGGTTTTGGGTTTCTTCGGAGATCGAACTCGGGTCACCGAGAACGCCAGTCGGAGACGCCCACTCCGCTACCGCCTAACCACCGCCTCTGGGCTCTAACAACTTCCCCGAGCAATAAATTGATGATCTTATTTGCAAAAAAGTAGTTATTAACATATGCTTCCATTTTCCAGTTAACAGGCAATGAAAAATAAACTTAAATGGCGGAAGACACAGATTACATACAATAAGTATCTGATTCCCTCAAACATGTGGCGAAGAATAGGCCACAAGTATATGCCGCACAGCATTATGCAATTAGCTAATTCAGAACCTTAAATCTGCGCCACCTTGTTCAATACACACATTTGCTACGGTGAGAAAATTACAATTACGAAGGTCAGACGCAAGTCACCTCTTGGCGACCACGATGCCTCTACTGGGCGTAATCGCATGTAATTTTGTGCACTTCATCTTTATATAAAACGCTTATTACAGATGACTCTCTAATCATTTTCCTAAAGCTACATAATTCGAAGAGCATTTTTTTCTTGTATTTAAGCATTTATGTTTAAGGAAATTTTCATGTTAAAATACATAATGCTTCTTAAAAGTATATATTTTATATCTAGGAGCTTGTCATGCGGTTATCTTCTTTACAGGCTGATTATGCTGCAGGGGGATGATTCAGACAAAATATGTGACGTTATTGTCGCTGATGCATCAAATCTATCCTGCTAGGCAGTCAAGAGCGAGATAAGGAAACAAAATTGAGTACAGGCAAATATTTTTGTTTTTATAATTCACCCACAACCTTGATAACGCGCCATCATAACTTGGTATCTCAATGAGCAAACAAAATCAACTGAGTTACTGATTTGCGAGTATCTGACTAGAGGGGCAATGTGTGTGTGTGTGTGTGTGTGTGTGTGTGTGTGTGTGTGTGTGTGTGTGTGTGTGTGTGTGTGTGTGTGTGTGTGTGCGTGTGTGTGTGTGTGTGTGACAGTGTGTGCGTGTTATTCACCCCATGGTCTTGTCCACGCGAGCTGGCTCGCTATCGCCAGTTTTCACCCTCTCAGTGCGAGCTTGGAGCTCATTATTACCGATCTTTGGGCAATGCTGGGACCTCACACACCAATGTGTGTGTGTGTGTGTGTGTGTGTGTGTGTGTGTGTGTGTGTGTGTGTGTGACAGTGTGTGTGTGTGTGTGTGTGTGTGTGTGTGTGTGTGTGTGTGTGTGTGTGTGTGTGTGTGTGTGTGTGTGTGTGTTGTGTGTGTGTGTGTGTGTGTGTGTGTGTTTGTGTGTGTGTGTGTGTGTGTGTGTATAAATTTATTGCCATAATTGTTACATCTATAAATTATATAAACAAACTTATATATATCATGTCTTGGTCTGTCGAGCCAAGACTCTTTGACAGACGGAAATTTCTAATCTAAATTTGCAGTACACAGGCAACATTCTTTTCTAAGAAATTATTTTGAATAGATTATGCAATCAAACTTTACAGTAAATAAGATTCCAATTATGTAAAAACAATCACCAAATCTCCAACACATGCATTCTTACAAGCGTTAACAATATAGAACATCCACACTGACTTGCGTATTGACACACACTTACATCGTTCGCCTAACATCCTGTATTCTGACAAGTAAACAAATAACTCTTTATTTTCTTTTTAAATTGAAATAAATTACATGTAAATATTAATGTTTTTACATCAGTAGGAAGGGAATTCCACAGCTGAGGACCGTCACATACCACACTCTTTTTGTAGAGGGTTGTTCGAAATTGTGGACTCACTAGATTTATATTATTACCCCTCGTGTTATGAGAACTTTCAATAAATTTGAAAAGTTTGTTACCTGTATAGATATTCATATTTTTAAAAATAAGCAACAATACAAAATATATTTTTATGAATTTGAAATTTAATATATTTAACTGAGAATAATTACGGCTGGTAGAATCAAATGTATCCATGAATAGAATAGATCTAATAATCTTATTTTGGGCTACTACTATTTTTTTCAAAAATGATGGCCATGTACAACCCCATATGGAGACACAGTAGATCAGGTGAGGGTAACACAAAGTGTAATAAATACTTAACATACTCTCTGTTGTTAGTTGATGGCGGACTCTATATAGGATGCCACATATTTTTGATAGCTTTGTACATACCTCATTAATATGATGGCTCCAATTAAAATTTTCATCGATAATTACACCTAAAAACTTTGTATGAGAGACACATTGTATTGGTTCACCTTCTAATAATATTGGGGGCATGAAATTTTTTATTGAACGATTTTGAAACAGTATATAATTGGTTTTTGTAACATTGAGATTTAATTTGTTGGCCTGTATCCACTTATTTATCAACAACAATTCAATTTGCAAATTAAGGTGTAAGGAGTTCAGGTTATTATCAGCTAATAGGAGATTTGTATCGTCAGCATATATAGTACATTTACATTTTTAGCTAGCATTGAGTGTGTGTGTGTGTGTGTGTGTGTGTGTGTGTGTGTGTGTGTGTGTGTGTGTGTGTGTGTGTGTGTGTGTGTGTGTGTGTGTGTGTGTGTGTGTGTGTGTGTGTGTGTGTGTGTGTGTGTGTGTGTGTGTGTGTGTGTGTGTGTGTGTGTGTATGACAGTGTGTGTGTGTGACAGCCTGGTGTGTAACCCGCCACGCTACAGCCCCAGACACCCACAGCAGAACGGCAGCTCCATCCATTCTCCCTCTCTTACCGGCATGACAAATTACGAATAAAAAAAGAGTGCTATTAGGGATAATTCGGCAGTAAACATGCAGGTGGATTGAATAGTAATGAATTGTATCTCCTGGCCTAGTGGTTTATGTGTGAGAATGTTAACAGAGAAGGGAGGGAGGAGAAGAGAAGAAAATAGGAGGCAGAGTGTGCATATGTGATACAAAGGGTCGGAGAGAGGGTGGTATATAATAGTAGAAAGAGAAACACAAGAGAGTACAAGCGAGTACAACTCATATCCATAGATGGATATGAGTTGTAGAATGTGGGTGGGTTGGACAAAGTAGTGAATAAATTAAGGTAGAATGAGATATGACAAAGGTGAGGAGAAATTAGAGGATTGTGAGTGGATGGCAGATGAGGTGGAGAGGTTAAGGGAGGTTGTGGGTGGTAGAGAGGTTGAGAGAGGTGAGAGGTAGAGAGGTTGAGGTGGTGGGTGGTAAAGACCTCTGATGCCCCACAAACAAGATCTGAACTTGGCTACTGGCTCAATGTGGCCTTGTGGCGCCATATAAGGTGATCTTCTCCCGCCTTCGCTCTCCTGCACCGAACTGTGACCTTGAGATTCTTTTTCCTTATAATGTTTCAAAAGCAAAACTTGGATTAGAACGCTCCCGGGGCCAATAAGTGGTGACGTTAGTAATGGCTTAATTGGTCTAGGTTGTGCTTAGCTCTTACCATTAGATACACACACACACACACACACACACACACACACACACAACACACACACACACACACACAAGCTTCCCCGCACCCCAATACATTCAACCCCCTTCTACCCCGCTTAGCGTCCCATTACAGTCGTGTGAGAGGATAACAACCCTTGCCTTGAATTAGTGACGGAGGCTTTCCTTTATATTCTTTTCTTTTACGACCTACACGCGCCTCTCCCCTCCGCCCTGCCCTGGTGTTGGATCTGCTCGCCTGCTCCATGATCCTCTCTTTCCAATACATTTCATCCACTTTAGATGAAAAAAAAATCTAACTCACCCTAATAGCTTTTTTCTTAGAGAGGAGAAGCATGTGATATACGTTTCCGCACCTGTGGCGCCCCTCGGGGACACCCATTGAGGTCACTTGCCTGCTATTTGTTATTTGAAAGCATGATGACCGGGACGGAACGCATCATTATCGCCAACAAACCTGTCACTTCTCTAATTCGCGCGACTGCAATCGTAACTAAACAAGTCATGAACATGATGATTGACTTGTAAGGGTCGTTAAGCCGATACATTTTCTTACTAGCGATGATAATATAGATAACACTAAGGATAATAAAAATCATAATTGTAATAATTAAGAAGAATAAAGAGAAATAATAGTAAGATCAACAACAACTATAATAACAAAAAGACCACAAACAACATCAAATCATCACTCACTAACCTCACTTCAAGTCACTTGCTTGCTGTGTAGTTGTGGCGTCGGTGACAATGTCTGTGGTGACTGGTGAGGGATGGAGGGGTGGACAACAGGCGGTGTCATGGTGACGGTCGGGGCACTGGTCGGGGCACTTCATGGACATCCGATCATACTTTGACGGATGTCACGCGTCATCTCTCTGTGACCAAGCAGGAGCAAATTCCAGCCCTTCAGTACGTGGATTCTGCCTCACAGCGGTGCCACCTCAGAACTGCCGACAGAAAGTAAGACACGTTCAATTGCGTAAACAGAACCGATCTCTACATTATATAAAAGTTACTACATAATAAGCCATCTACGTGTAATGTGTCTGCCACGATGCCAGTCTTGTGTTGCAGCGCGGGAAGAAGGTTGAATTAGAGTGTTATACTGGGCAATGATATGAACGCTGAGAAAACATGAAATTAAAACGTTGCAGTGTCAAACTATTGGTCCTGGCACAGCTGCAAATAAGACTGCGTGAAAGCATACTTCAAGATAAAGTGAACCTGTAGAATGAATGGGAAATAGTACCATCCGATCTACACCAGGACTTTTAGCTTGCAAATTTCACGGTTAACAAAAGATAAAAAAATAAAAGGATATCCGTGAAAACAGGCATGTTCGACCCAATAGGAAAAGAAAAACGAAATTTTATATATACATTAAAACAAATCTAAATTACCGAGGTATGTTATCATTATCAACTCTGTATTGAAGAAAAATGTTATTTGGAATTGATTCAAGTACATCACAATGGTCTTGAATTACTAACTTGAAACTAGCTGTGCAGTACTTGTTCAGGAAACTGAAATTCCCAAATATCTAAGACTGTATATCCATCGCCTTTACGTCGCTCACCCGCTGAGTGTGTGGAGGAACATCGTGCAAGGTATCCCTGTTTACAAAAGTTAATAACGTTAATAGAGTGCAGGACTCCAGGGCAGAAGAAGAACGCGATGTTATTATACTCAGTGAAGATAACAAAACATGGGATTTCATCGTATTCGGTAGTTCATTGTGAAATCGAGAACAGCAACACCGACAACAGCAATGTAAGGACTAATACTGCTATTGATACTTATAACAATAACAGTTATAATGATGATAAAGAAGAAGAAAAAGAAGAAGCAAAAGGAGGAGGAGGAGGAGGAGGAGGAGGAGGAGGAGGAGGAGGAGAGGAGGCAACAAAACAGTTAACAACAGCAGTAACAACAACTACAGGGAAATATTACATTTTTGGCATTTTTAGCATGTTAATATTTTTTCCGCAGACGAGCAGCCCGTGCAGGTCTATGTCTATATACAGAGGGCGTCCTGCAACACACACAAAGGGGCCGCGACAGCTTATATAACCCTCGCACTTGGGGGTTATTGGGGAACACTGAGGCCGTCGTGAAGTATAATAACAAACAACAAACAGGAAAAGATAAGCATCGCTGACGTGTATCTCTGCCCGCCTGTTGTTCGAGCGGTGCAGTGAATAGTTTGAATAATAGACACGTTTCGAGCAAGACAATGTTATGCTTCCCGTCGCTGCCTAGTACCCAGTCATAATATTTTCAATTTACTGAGTTCATGCTCTCTTAGACGTGATGGAAGGCTTGGAACTCACTGATTCCTGTCTGACGTGATTCTTTGATGGTTTCTCCGATGTTTTCTCGATGGTTAAACAATGACAAGAATCCATGTACATCTCTAGAGCATCTGGAAGCCTGAGTAACTATGCCGATGACAGATATAAAATATATAAATAATTTTCTTTACAAATCTGTAAAAGGCACTTAAGACATGCGTGGAGTGATGTAGCCGTGACGAGCCAGCCCAGCCGTGGGACGAAAACTTGAATTCCTGCAAAGTTCCTGATCAAGAAAAACGATTACACTGTCTTTGTACTTGTATATACTGTAAGCGGTGATATAGTGCGACAAGAAAACATAATATTGTGTACAAAAAATCAATCGATATTTAATAATGTAATGTGTAGCCATGCGAGAAACTTCAGCGAGGCAGGAGACTAAGTAGCATGTGGGAATGCTTGAATCTTGGGCTCATAGAAACTATTATGCACACCTAAATTCAACGTTCCACTTATGAGGAGGTTTCATGAGCCTTAGCCATGCTATTCTAAGTATTTCTTGGTTCGTTCCTTCCTTCAGTCTTCCTACAGTGAGTCGTCCTGGTGCATTTTCTATATTCTCCGTATGAATTACTGCTTATACCACACCTGAAATCCATCACTGTCTGCTAACTACTCCCTTCCCTGCCGCCTCACCTCCTCAGTTACTCACGTGCAGACAGGTTTATCTGGTGTGGTGTAACCCTCTGTACATCAGCCTATAAATCATTCTCCAGCTGATATTTGTGGCGTGATGGATTCCGTCGGACTGTGTATCTTGACGGTGATCTGAAGGTGAGGTAGCCATCTCAGGAGCCTCCCCGCCCATCCGCCCACCCTGTCGCCACCCTCCAACCACACACAACCTACGTATGTTTACCCGCCCACAAAGCTAACATTCAGTCCTGCATCAGCCAATCCTTCAAGATCTTTCACTGCTCTCTCTCCTTCCCAGCCTCCCTTTCTCCCTCCTTCTTCATCACTCCAGGTTGATATATAAACACTTGTGTACTGCAGTAACTCATGCACAGCATTTCCTGCAAAGGCTGAGGTGCCGTTCATCTTAGCCGAAGCAGAGACTATCACCGAATAACGTGCTTTACGACTTTACTTAAAAAATATTGATAAATATACAAGATACTGTAAGTGGGAGAAAGAAGCCGATGGAGGGAGTGTGGATGGTGGCAAGGGCAGAAGTTATGACTTGTAAGCAAAAAATTGATAATTAAACAACCATAAAACTTATTCTAATATGAGATCACGAGGGAAGTGGTGGGACGTATAAGGGAAGGAAAGAAGATAGAAGAAGGAATGCATACAAAAAAGAAAGAAAGAAAACTACCCACATTAGTTTTGCTCTGAAGGCAATCTGTTCACCTCATTATAAAATCTGTCAAGCGCTATCCTGACGAGGCTCATATCTCGTGTTTTGCCATAACCGCAAAATCGACATGCAGGTGCTATGTTTCCTTTCCCTGGTAATAAGTGCTTCGTTGTCCCTGTGTGTGTGTGTGTGTGTGTGTGTGTGTGTGTGAATTGAATTGAATTGAATTGAATTGAATTGAATTGAATTGAATTGAATTGAATGAATTGAATTGAATTTATTGGGTAAGCTCAGACTTTATAAAAAAGTATGGAGCACAGCTCCCAGAGGATTGAACAATTTAAATCATACAAATATAATGTTACATAACTAAGCAAAAAAAATAGAAACAAAAAACAAACAAAAAACAGGTATCAAGAAAAAAATTAATTGGAAAATACTAATGACTAACTCTACCTAATACTCATCTAAACATACTTACCACTGACACCAAAAATAAAGATAAATTCTTAATTACTTTTACATTGGTGTTTTGCATCAACGAAATATATTTGAAATTTGTTGGCCTATATGTATAATAATTTGGTATATACATGTCACGTAACCTCACAATTTCAGTGTTATTACATTTAAAAAGGACATGAAACTCATCTCCTACAACCCCAGCGTCACACTTGTTACATATCCGATCTTCTCTATTTACACCTTCATATCTACCAGCATTTACAGGCAATCTGTTATTACTAGTTCTTAATCTAGTCACCATGATTCGGCTGCTCTTCTGTAAATTTACAATGTACCATTCCATGCCATAATCTAGCTTAAACAGCTTGTAGTTGCTACATAAAGATTTTGTTACTAAGTTGCCATGCCAAGTTGCAATCCACTGGTCTTTCAATCTCAATTCCACAGCCTTTTTAACCCATGTTGTGTTAGGGACATCTTGCAACAACCACATACCTGACATACCACATTCATTACAAATATTTTTGATACAGGCTAACCATGGAGAGGTATAAATCCCTAACCTATCCAACTGCAATAAGCATTGATACATTATATAGCTATATTTTGTATCTTTTCCTGAAATTAGCTTAGACCAATATCCTATCATTCTGCTCTTTATATGTATGCCAAGTGGAAATACTCCAAGTTCGCCATATACCATGTCATTACTAGAATTTTTTATGAACTCCTAGTAACTGTTTTAAGAATTTCAGATGCAATGTTTCTAACTCTCTAATGATATTATATCCCCACACAGAGGTGTGTGTGTGTGTGTGTGTGTGTGTGTGTGTGTGTGTGTGTGTGTGTGTGTGTGTGTGTGTGTGTGTGTGTGTGTGTGTGTGTGTGGTGGGTGGGTGGGTGGGTGGGTGGGTGGGTGGGTGGGTGGGTGGGTGGTGTGTGTGGGGGGGGGTGAGAAAAGTTCAAGTTAACTGGAGAACCTGGAGAGAGAGAGAGAGAGAGAGAGAGAGAGAGAGAGAGAGAGAGAGAGAGAGAGAGAGAGAGAGAGAGAGAGAGAGAGAGAGAGAGAGAGAGAGAGAGAGAGAGAGAGAGAGAGAGAGAGAGAGAGAGAGAGAGAGAGAGAGAGAGAGAGAAGGAAGACAGGAAGACAGGAAGACAGGAAGACAGGAAGACAGACAGACAGAAAGATTGTGTTGATAGGACGTTACTCTGATGGCGACTAGATAATTGCACGCACACCCTCCCCATAAGCAAGGCTCTGGTACTACATTGCTACCTTAGGAGGGAACGTATACTGAAGAAGAATGGAGGGTTCATAATTACTAGGTAACTGAAGGTATTTGGTCTGATTAACACTGATGGGCACATTTAGGAAGACTTTAAAGAGGAGTAAATGTAGCTACCGATATACATACATGTATAATTTCAAGGTAATTTTAGGCTCATTAATGCTAGCTTTTGTGTTTAATAAGGGAAGCTTTTAAATAAGGGTTGCTTTTAATTATTAGTTGGCATGCATTTCTACATAAATTTGCTTACATACGAAATTAAGGTACATTTCATGATTTTATTTATAGCCATTTATCTACCAACACGAACCATCCCACCAGCCAGCCCTAACCCATCGCCTCCAAGCTAGAACATAAGAACATAAGAAAATAAGGAAGCTACAAGAAGCCGTGAGACCTACACGTGGTAGTTCCTGTTACTTAACACTACCTACATCCACCTTTCATCCCCACCCATGAGATTGTCTAGTCTCCTTTTAAAACTCCCTATCGACACTACAGCTACACGACACCTTCCTATATTCTTCTATTTATCTAGATTCACGTCATGCCTTAACGCGCCCTTTACTACCCCGCCCTTGACCTTCACACGGGGTCAGTGGAGTCAGTGAGAGGTGGGCGGAGCAGCGCGTGACCCGTCGCCAAGACTTGCTGATTACTCTACCTGTTTGGTAATTTGATCACCTGAGGACCCCCTAATTGTGGGACGATGTTGCTACCACCTGACGAGCGGGAGGAGGGTGCAGGGGTGGGGAGGAATGCAGCTTCATGACACCACGGAGACCTGCTGATAAGGCTCATCAGAAAGGCGTCCCCAAGACTTCTTAGTGAGTGCACAATGTTTTCCTATGGTCCTTTCGAGCAGCCAGAAAAGCAAAACAAGGATACACGCGTTAGCATCCTATGTGTGGAGTATATACATAACACTGCCACCTCAGAAGACTCCCTTGGTGTTCATCAGCAGCAGCAGCCCAGCAGCCGCCCCTCCAGGAGGCTGGTGGCTGTGCGCTCCTCGCCCCAGGTGGTTCTCTCCGGCAAGTTCTGAGAGGTGGGGCGAGGGTGTCATTCCTCACGGCGCGTCCCGATGATTACCGTCGGAATTAGAGTTAGTAATGTACTTTGATCACATCATCACGATAACTCATAGCGACAATCCATCACATTAATGTAGCAGTGCACGATTGGCTCCCCGGGGCTCGCCGCCTCCCTGCCCGCCGCTCCGGGTCCGGCAGCCCAGCGAGGCGGCCGCCGCGCCTCTGTGGCTCACTCTGCAGCTTTTTCTGTAGTAAATTTAGCTTCAGGTTATTATGGCTGGTGTTCTCGTCTCAGCCTTACAATACGGGATGCCGTTCTATAATACTCTTCAAATCATCAATATTGTAAATACTATTACAAACATATTTCAATGAATTAGTCTAAGCTAATTTATATTACGTGCGACAAAATTAATATTTATATGTCAATTGACTATTTTAATGCTATTCACTGACGTTTTTTAAAAGAGAGCCATTTCGGTAAAACACATCCACTAGGAGAGGCGCACCTCCCATAAGAAAACATAACTCATTAAGAAATACTGGGCTGTCGATGCAATATAGTAATCAATAGAGACAGAACCTGGCAATCATACTGTTTTGTATGCAGCGTGTGTTGTTACTGTACCCTGTTCATTCCAACTTAAACCAAGCAGACGGCATGTAGGCGTGTTTGTAAGCCAAGCGTTAATAGTCTGCTGCTTTACCTTTACGAATGCGTGATTTTGACTCTAATTTCTATGGTTTTCATTGATTTCGAAAATTTGCCACATTGAATAAATATAACAAATTGCAAATTATTATCATAGTATTGATGATAATTATTATTATTGTTATTATTATCATCATTATCATCATTACTATAATTTCTATCAACATTAAAACATTTTGAGCCTTTAATTGAGTGATCGCGAGTCGTGCAATGGATGCCACTGATACACACTGCCTATCTATCAGTATCTCCCATAGTTATCACACAGCCTTATCATTTCACAGACTATCACACAGCCTTCCTAAGCTCCAAATAAATAAAATGAATATAGAATAATAGGATATGAAAGAAACAAATACTCGTGAAAGATCGAAAGTAGATATCCTACGCACTACTATTGGGATTAAAGGCCGGGAAAGTATCTCAAAAACGGAAATAAATGACCGGAAAATGATACTGAAAATTCATATACATTGATCAAAAAATTCATAATGATAAAAAATAATAAGAGAGCAAGAAATTAAGAAAAATACTATGATTCAAAGCCATTCACAAACTAGTAGAGATTGTAGAGATGCGTCCCCGGCTCATAAGGTGGCGGCGGGTAGCAGCCTAGTCCATCCCTCAGTCCTCGCATATTATTTCTTCCTCCTTTCTTCCAGCCTTCAATATGTACATCCTTACACCTCCACAACTAACATATACCTTCTCACAAATCACATAGCTTGGCACACTTCCCTATTCCTTCACGAATCTGCACAAAAAACGATAATTTCCCTTCACATTTCCCCCAGTATTCAAGGTTAGCCCGTCACACATTACTACCCGCTGCCCACACCGTCACACTTACCTTGCCTCTCCATTCCTCGCTGATTCCACGCACTACTACCCATAACAATGAGGAAAACGATGTGTTGAAGGTCTCTTGGCACTATAACGCGATGGAATTAAGGTCACGGACACGCACACACACAAAATAATGATACTTTTTGGTCCTCAGAGAACGGCATCCTCACCCCAGAGCTCTGTAACCTTGACTGTCGCGCGTGGTGATATATGACGCCGCCGCGATGAGAGATGACGGAATCAATGTTCTGACGACACTTTCTTCTTATATACGTGTAACTGATTAATAAATGAGGTCAACAGTAATCATCATAACCCTTTTTTTGTCTTTTTGTGTCACTTATTTGAAAGTCAGAGTATGTGGATATTCAGCTAAAAAGAAGGGACTAGTTTGTGGCGAGGAGGGGACATTGCGGCTGAGGGCAAGTTAAGGCTCTCTCTCTCTACATCACAGCCATCTTTCAACTGTGTGTGTGTGTGTGTGTGTGTGTGTGTGTGTGTGTGTGTGTGTGTGTGTGTGTGTGTGTGTGTGTGTGTGTGTGTGTGTGTGTGTGTGTGAAAAGTGTTAATAAAGATACAAAATAATAAAGGCTGCAAAAGACTACAAAAACGATTGAAAAAAGAAACTAGGAGGCTCAATCAGCAATAATTTTTAATGATAAACTAGAATGGCTCGCTTCACACCTTACAACTAAACTGAGGTTAAGATGGAAGATTAGTGGAAGAGCAAGCGAGTTAGAAAAGCAAGGAGAAAAATGATGGAAGGGGTGACGGGCAGGAGGGCAGGAGGGCAGGTGAGGGGGCTGGGGATGGTAGGCTACCCTCACACACACACACACACACACATCACACACACCAATCCCCAGCGTCCATCACACCCTACCCAGCAGTTAGCAGGTGATGCGTATAATCACAGCGTACATAACTCACGATTGCTTGAGCGACCAAGTCAGGTATCCAGAGCGAGAGTGATTATAAGCTACGGTGCGAATTATCGGCCAAACGGTGCGAAGAGAGGTGAATGGGCTGGCTTCTGATAGCGACGTTACAGGCCTCACAGGTACCTGCCGCCCTTAATTGGCCAACTGTCTCGCCAGGCGCTGCGTGACTGAATAAATTGGCGCGGGAAATGATGATGAAGTGTGATTTGGCCTTTGGTGAGGGAGCGGCCCGCCAAAAATGGCCGGTTAATGTTTGTTATTAACTGCAGGTTGAGGACGTGATTTTCAGTTTGTCGCTACTAATTAAAACCAGAAGCATCACTTTCTATTAAGGTTCATTAAGAGGAAATAAGAGGTAGCGTTGTCCTGTAATATAAGAGTAAGTCAGTCTGCTCTTTCGTCCCCGTCATCACCACCATCATTACCACCACCATTACCACTATTACCAAAATTATTTTCATCAACATCCAAGTTCCTCCCCGCTGCTTCACTATAATTCTCTGACACCATCACGATCATCATCATCGTATCCAAGCAACATCACCACCATACTCATGTACTCACAGCAATTATCTACACTACTCTTTCCCTCACAATCACTTGACCCTTTACTGCCACGTCCACCGCCCTTCCTAACAACATAACTTCTTCTATAAACTCCACTAACACCGCTATTATAGTATACAGTTAAAGTACAAAACCAGAAACACAGAAAAAAGCAACTCAACATTTGACTCCTCACTCCAGATAACTAGTCTCGTTCCCGTTCATCACCATCATCACTATAATCACCACCACGTGAAATGAAACAATCTCCACTGCAATCAGCATCAAGACAACGCCCATGCAACGCTTAGGTCATCAACTAACACCTTTTTATACCACCGTTCCTTTTATCTTCTGTCATTACCATAGCGTTGCCTTTCATTCCCACAACCACCACCTTATATAATCACTCTCTACGGTCATCAGCACGCATCCTCCACGCCTTTTCCTCTATGCAACCATCACCACCATCACCACCATCACCACCACCATCACAGCCACGGACACATCAATCATGGACTAAGGAATTACCCACCGCCATTGCCCACCATTACACGGCTCCCACCATCTCCATTACCACCATCTCTACTGACATTCAACACCGCACCCCCCCCCCCTTATCACCCCCACTATCACCGCCTACCTCATTATCACGCCGATCTACTCTCATTAGCATATATTTTCACCCCGCGCTCTTCGTTACCTGCTACTGGAGGGCTTAATGATTTTTTTCCTTCACACTTGCCTTGGTAGTTTACGAAGAGGTCCGCCGGCGTTATTAGGGATAAGAGGCACGTCAGCTTTTTGTACAAGAAGGTTAATTCGCTACACACACACACACACACACACACACACACACACACACACACACACACACACACACACACACACACACACACACACACACAGTCTACGATCAGGTCGAAGCTGCAGGTATAATAGGTGTGGGGCTTGCAGGCGTCCCTCTGCGGCACCTCAGGCAGGCAGGGCCACAACCTCTTGCACATAATTTACCACTCGCCTCCAAGTTTCTCATCATGCACCATCGTCTAAAATGAATGACTCTCTCTCTCTCTCTCTCTCTCTCTCTCTCTCTCTCTCTCTCTCTCTCTCTCTCTCTCTCCTCTCTCTCTCTCTCTCTCTCTCTCTCTCTCTCTCTCTCTCTCTCTCTCTCTCTCTCTCTCTCTCTCTCTCTCTTTCTCCAAAAACATCTCCGAGTAATACTTTCACCCCAAGACTTACTCTCGTTTTCTTTACACACGCAGGAGTCTCTGGCTGAGGCGGACTTGTCATAAGCTGCTTTTGGATTAACCCCCCCAAAATCAGCCACTGCTGGGCGCTCCTGTGTGGTCTAGACTTGACCCATGACATGTCAAGGGTCACACTTCAACGCGCCACCGCGCTTCAAAGCCTGAACAGCAGGCAAAAAAAGAACAGCCAAACCAAACAAAAAAACTACTCAGGTCACACAGTTATTGAGGCAGCTTGGAATGCCAAAAGCTGCGTCATCCTTCTGGAACTAATGCTCAAGTGATGTCTTTCGTGATGGTGACGAGGACCCACAAAACCCACAAAACCCAGACCCACAAAATGAGGATCTGGTAACGCACACTCGATTTTGAAAGGTTTGAACGAATTTGCTTGCTATTCGCCCAGAACACGACATGTGGCAATATTTTCACTGTAAGCAGAGAATACAAACGGACGGAATAAAATGGCTTGTGATGCCAGAAATCCGTGTAGTCAATCTGCACCTTTGAATGGCAGTTCATGTACCCTCGTCCCGTCCATGCCTAACCTGCACCCAATACGTGCAACATGTTTTTAATTTGAAAAATGCAGACAGTAGATTGGGCTCTCTTGAGGATAAAAAGTGCACTTCTACAATAAAGCATTTACACGCAACCATTACGAGGCACCATCTATGCATATGGTCAATACTTTCACTAAGGTAAGGAGTTCAATAAATCGAACTCTTGAGTCAAAATATTACACCAACTTAGATGGTATAACTTGTGCTTTCACAGAACATTTAATGGGAACAACGTAGTAAGGAATAGGTGGTCGTAGTGTCCACGTCAACACAGGTGTGGGCTGATTAGCGGGCGGCTCATCCTGAATAACAGATGCGGAGGGAGCGGCGGGTCAACGAGCTGCGTTGTTTGTGGGTGACAAGGAGAGATTTAGTATTTTACTTCGAGTTACGGTGACGGCCTAACAGAGACTGACTTGCGGCGCTACGGCTCGAGTCTGTGACGACGAAATACTTAATAACACCTGACAACCAGATGGAGAGATTGAACGAGGAAGAGAGGAAGGTTTAGCTCGTCAACTAGCTAGGTTGTTGTTATATAGACGGACACTTATATATAGAAATATATCTATGACGAGATTTTTGTTTATAGACAAGCATAGGAAGGTTTGTATACAGATAGATCGATGAAATACGTGCACAATGGAGATAATTAAGTAATGAGCGGAAATAATGTTAGTTCGTAGAATGATTATATATATCGTAGGAACATATTATTACTTTACTGAAGCAAAACGAAAATTATGAGTTAAGTCTCCAAGAGCATCACAAAGACAAGTGGACACCATCAAAGCACTGGACAAAAAATAAGAGTTCATTTAGGTTGGCGGTCACGTTGATGCTGGTGGTCAGGTGTGATCCGGGTACAAATTGATGCCCAGGTGAGCCCGGCAGCCCCTCGCCTTGACGGACAATCCATCTCCCCTCGTCACGCCTCCTCCACACAGGTGAATCATGACGCATCACACACACACCAGAGAGAATCGCAAAGCTGTCGCAAATTCGTTACATCGTTGGCGGGGTGTTGATTCTTGGCTCGTTAGGATTTAGAGCTACCGAAGGAGACACGCCGAGGGACCTTCTCACGCTTGTGTCCTCCTGTGTGCCGAGATGCTTCCTCCTCCTTCTACCCGCAAGATGTCAGAACTCTTAATTCCTGTCTATACTGCTTTTTACTTATTCTCTCAAGCACGTCTCGCC
This sequence comes from Chionoecetes opilio, assembly GCA_016584305.1. Classification (NCBI taxonomy): domain Eukaryota; kingdom Metazoa; phylum Arthropoda; class Malacostraca; order Decapoda; family Majidae; genus Chionoecetes; species Chionoecetes opilio. Next base: position 146,093 of record JACEEZ010006319.1, on the reverse strand, counting down.
AGCGGCCGTGTCACAGAGAGGACGCTTAACCCTTACCTTCATACTGGTATTATTTCGGTGTCATTTGTCATTGGTTGTGATATCCCTCTCGCTTGGCCGGGCACGTCTGGGGTGTCTCGCAGGCCACGGCAAGTGACAACGGCGGCGACCATCGTACCGCAGAGGGTAATAACAATAATTCAGTCAGGATTGGCTTCAGCTCCGGCCATGAAAGGGATCAGAGTACATCTTACAATAATAGGAAAGTAATCTGATAATGATCCATCGCGACAAATGATTGGTATTGGTGTATTAACTCGGTGCCCCCTGTTGATTCTTGAGTCCACTAGTGGGTGCCGGGAGCCACTAACTACTCGACAAATCCTCAGCGAAGCAAGACACATTTCAATAAATCCGTCAGAACGCCAGCCGTAAGAGATATTTCAATTTTGCATTCACTCCCACGTGCCTCCAAGACACATGGCTGCCGCGAACACAGCGCTAAGTCGAACACCTAAACCAGTACGCAAACCACTAACACCTCTACTCAGTCGTGGGTAACGTCGCACAGGCACGAAAAGCTGGTCTTCATGAATACCTGGCAATTATCAATCCCTTGCCCCGTCACTCTCTTCATTACGCTCCATTTCTCCGTCCGCTGAGTGGCAGAAAACACTATAGAAGTCATAAAGTATATTCCTTTCTCGCATTAATGAGACGATTTATAACGGTGGCGCTAATACAGTGGCGTATCATTATCACCAGTAAGGGCGAGACTCCTACACATAACCACAGATAGTAAGCTTTGCCGCAGCTTCGCGCCATGATATCCCCAATTATGCTAATCAAAGAGCTGGTCATTCCAGCGGCTTAATTGAGAGATGAACCAATCCATACAATGCTGAACCAACAAGGCGATAGAGTGGAAAATCCTTCAAAAGTGGCGAGCTAGGGGGGTCATACGGGAGGAATGAGGCTTAAGTCCCTGTCGGTGCTGCCATCCAATAGAGCGTGACACAATATAAGGCGCTGCGGTTTCGCCCATAACCTTAGATCGCCGCAGGACCACCAGTGACAAAGTCGAGGGTTTCTGCAGCCCCTGACACCTTGCAGGCCGAGATGGTCCTGCTGATCACTGACGACATGGGCGATCACCTGCCACCTTGAGACACTGTTTCGAACCTTAACCCCAATCAAGGGCCAGCATGATCCGCGCCAAGGCTCTTGGCATGGCAAGTGACAATGCTTAGACGACAATAATTGCCCACCTTTTGCCAGCTCTAAAAGTCATCGACAATTGAGGCATCTGGTAATGGCCTAAACGAGATCTTTTATGGCTGAAGTTAATCACTGTTATTCAGAAGAGAGTTTCTATTAATGCTGCATTTTTTGTTTCAATGAATTGTGAACATCCTGGACACAACATGGAAGTTTGAGAAGTATGGACGGGAGGGAGATGGGCCTCCGAGGTGAAGTGCAACACAGGTGAGTGACGAGGGAACAGCTGCGTGCCATCCTTCGCACCCTCCATCACCTTATCATAATGAAGTATTTGTATATATTTTATTTATAATCACCTTGTCAAATTCTACTCCTAAACATAGTAATATATAAACAAGTCTGTCATAAATTTGTTCATCCCCACTGCCTCGTTTTCTCTCCCTCCCTCGCCCTCTCCACCTCCCATTATCAAGGTGACGGCCGCCAGCCACGTGCTGCCGCAGAATCCATACCTCCTCACCTCACCTCCCCATAAGCTTCCCTCTTTACCTTTCCTTTCCACCTCTAATTTTCTCGCTGCACCAGGGACCAAACAGACATTCTGGGCCACGGCTGAGTTACCCATCAACTGCCATTACGTCATGCTGCCACCACTTCCATATGTAGTACAGTACTACAGTCGTTGTCAGAACCCGACACCTCACGGAGATTCAGTGTCGTTCGTATGACGTGGAAACGACGATTACAATGTTAACGACTACGACGATGGTGACGGCCACCACTATTTCCATCATCTACCACCACCACCATCGTATCATCAATACAATTAATAGTAAGTCATACAGGAAGGAGAGGAGAGGCATGCATGACAATAAAACACGATTAGATAAAAGGAAGAGTGAGGACGAAGAGGGGAGAGGGTTACGTGACGTGGCGGAGGACATCATGAAGGGGATGATAAGGACAGGTGCAAAAACGACGTGAGGTGTGCAGACACATACCACGACCAGGAGGAAGTCATGAGATGTCAAGAATTCAATGACAGCGATCAAGTGAAGGGGAGTGTTGCAGAAATGGGCACGCACGGCATCAGTCACCACGCCCCTCAGAGCGCCCTGCCGTTATGCGGTCGGCACCACAAGGGGATCACGCGCAAGCCTCCGAGCAGAATATCATGAAATAAGATAAACCGATACACCGTTTAATTAGAGGGCGGAGCGTCGTGTGAAGGGTGCTGGGCGCGAGGGGGCGGGGTGGCGGCGCCTTTGGTTGGCAGGAGCCGCCGCCCGAGGGCCCCACAGCCGGGTCGGCAGCTCTTTTGCCGACATAATGATCAGCCATCGAGAGAGAATGGCATGAGGCGCGTGGAAAGGGGAAAATATGTTCCATAGTAATACCTGCATTTGCAATGACCGAAGCTTCCGTCCTGTGTAGAGATATGAGTGGCACAGGAATGTTGGTTAGCACAGTGCTGGATACTATTGCTTAAAGATAACGTGAAAAAAACTGACAACATTGGAATCAAGCATGCAACATCAGAATTTGATACGTTACATTAAGTTTACACTGCCTCATTCACTGGACCTTTAATGTGAACTGCATTCCACGTCTCCCTTTTGAGTCTAGGTTTGGCACTCCAATCCTTGCTTCCCCGCTACTCTCGAGCCTGCAATACATTATCCGATCCCTTGCACACCGATGCTTCCCTGGAATTGCCGTATCATTATTTTGTCATTACCCTGATACTATAAGGCCACCATTCAAGATACGAAAGGAAACTATCTCAAATCTCTCTAAATCTTTCTTGTACTTTTCTTTTCTTATGTGTTTTGAGTGAGTCCTAAATCAAAAACAAGCTCAAAGACAAGCCGCAGCAGCACCTGTGTCACCACCGAGTGAAAACATAAGTGAGACAGATGAACACCAGCTGTGACATACCTATATAATGCCACCAGTTCACCGCCACCACCTCATCACATCACCAGTAAACACTTCCTTTACCCTCCCTACCCTCACACCCTCAACTCGACGGTCTAAGGGTCACCGATCGTCCCCCTTCGCTCCCCTGCTCCCTCCCTTTCAGTAGTGGGTGTTTGGGGGGGATGAAAGAGGGGGGAGGATACTCGCTCGCTTCCTGACATCACATAATTTACGAGTGGGTCATAATTAGTTGAAGCTGAACAACACAGACGACATTCTCCGGTGGGATCACGCGTGCACGCACATCCCGATGGATTCTCTTGATTTTTATTACGTTGTTATATTTTCTTTATATAAACTATCAACAAAAACAGCAAAAACTACACCAATACCAACAGCAAACACATCGACGATAATGACGGTAATGCCATAAATAGTAGTAACAATGTAACACTCTCTCTCTCTCTCTCTTTCTATATATCTCTCTCTCTCACACGCATACAAACAGACGCACACACACACACACACACACACACACACACACACACACACACACACACACACACACACACACATATATATATACATACCACACACACACACACACACACACACACACACACACACACACACACAACACATACACATAACACACACACACACACACACACACACACACACACACACACACACACACATATATACATACACCCCACACACACACACACATACACACACACACACACACACACACACACACACACACACACATACACATACACACACACACCACACACACACACACACACACGCACGCACGCACGCACACACACACACACACACACACACACACACACACACACACACACACACACACACACACATACATACACACACACACACACACACACACACACACACACACAACACATTTGTGCCAGCATCTTGATATCTACAGGAGAAATCAAGGAAAAACTCGTAATTGGTCGTCCTTGAGTCACACAAACAACACACGCGCAGGAAAGTAAGGATCGGGTATTATAAAGCAGGAAAATATTTGGTCTGAATAATCTCCAATGTTTGTTTATCCTATCATATTCTTTGGTCTCCCTCCCATCATTGAATAATAGTTTACGTTTAAATCTTATTATCTATTAATATATGAATAAAAGATCTTACACATTAACTCTTATACATCCCCTTCCTTATGCACACACACACACACACACACACACACACACACACACACACACACACACACACACACACACACACACACACACACACACACACACACACACACACACACACACACACACGACACTTGGTCACAATATAACACACACACACACACACACACACACACACACACACACACACACACACACACACACACACATACATACATACATACATACATACATACATACATACATACATACATACATACATATACACACACACACACACGCATACACATACACACACACACACACACACACACACACACACACACACACACACACACACACACACACACACACACACACACACACACACACACAACCGCGCGATGGTCAGGTTGATATTTTTTTTGATATTTTTAATGGCGATGGTCAGGTTGATAACGTGACGGGCTCCCATTCTGTGGGTAGGCGGTTCGAATCCTCGTGCTCCCGGGGATTTTTCACTGACAAATTCGGGCGGTTACTGTCCCCCTTGAGCAAGGGGATGGGGGTGTGTGGTGTGTGAGGTCCCAGCATTGCCCAAAGATCGGTAATAATGAGCTCCAAGCTCGCACTGAGAGGGTGAAAACTGGCGATCGCGAGCCAGCTAGCGTGGACAAGACCATGGGTGAATAACACACACACGACACTTGCTCACAATATAACATGAACAAAGTCTTGCAATAAAGTGCCCGTCTGCTCTGAGGACAAGGTAATAAAGTAAATGAACAAAAAAATAGTGTAAATATAAGACAGGTCGTCGTGATATGGATGAGACAACCTTCTCCACACACGACTGAGTCCTCCAGCACGACGCAACACTCCTATGTAAACACTGCATAACATCACAACATAAGAACATAAGAAAATAAGGAAGTTACAAGAGGCCTCGAGACCTACACGTGGTAGTTCCTGTTACTTAATACTACCTACTTCCACCTTTCATTCCATCCATGAAATTGTCTAGCCTCCTTTTAAAACTCCCTATTGACTCCGCACTAACTACCTGACCTAATCATCAATACCTTCCTATGAATACAACAATCACAACAATCAGCTACTCATATGAACACAAACACAATGCAACACTGAGATAAAAGCTAAATAACACCGAATACAGTCACACAGTTACTGAGACGTCACGCCCTAATAAATATCCTTATAAATAAATATCTCATAAATAAATACACGCCATGCCCTTATAAATATCCAATCAAACAATGGGGGAAAATTTCAGGAGGAGGAAAAGGAGTATGCGGAAACTATGCCTTCCACGCCAAACATCCCACGAGGAGCACAGATGAGCCCCGTCATAAACCCAACGCCGGACATAAAACGCAGGCGAGATGAACAAGGGAACTCTGAATCAGAACTTTGTAAGATCTTTTATTCATATATTCTTATAATTGGTGCCACCTACCTTCTCATTTTCCTTGTTCTTAAGGATTGCCATTTTTCTAATCTCCATCTTGCCCTACCTACCAGGGAACTCTGTGAACTCTGCGCTCTTTTATCGGCCGAGGGAGTTATCAAGATTACCATTACATTGCTCAATTAACAACCCGACACGATCTCTGCCCCCACGCCTGCTTTCGTGCTTTTCCCTGTCCCTGCTTCTGCCCTGCTTTATCTTTGCCCCGTTCTGCTCTTCCCCTGTTGTCAAAGCTCACTAAACTACTGTTTCTCTAATATGACTGTTTACTACGTGTTATGTCCCTCTGTCTTTCTGTGTCTGGCTGCTCTCTCTCTCTCTCTCTCTCTCTCTCTCTCTCTCTCTCTCTCTCTCTCCTCTCTTCTCTCTCTCTCTCTTCTCTCTCTCTCTCTCTCTCTCTCCCCTTTCTCTCTCCCCTCTCTCTCTCCCCTCTCTTCCTTCTCCCCTTCTCTCGTCTCTCTCTCTCTCTCTCTCTCTTAGGTCAGTCTATGTGTCCCAAATACAACTTTTCAGACGATTCAGAAATTGTGTCGCTGAATTTTCTTTGATGTAATATAAATGGCCGTTAAAATATAAACGATGTTAAATATAAACACTATACCAGTGTTTTGCTGGTGACCAAAGGAGATATTGAACCTACAGGGGAAAGACGTCTTATAGTTGAATGTTGATTTTTTGCGTCGCGTGTGTGGGATGACAGTGATGAGGTTGATAAGCCCAAATTGCATGAGTTCAGCTTGTGAGGTCACTGTATAGAGCCGCTGTACTCTTCGCTTTATACAATATCTGGTGGATCTGTTATCGGACTCCAGTTGATTAAAGGTTTAAACTATCAAGGATTATTTGCTGTGAAACAAAAGACCCTGTAACAATGGTGGTCAGTGTTCATACCTTAAAAAAATTGTGCTAGAATCTCATGCAGTATTGGAAAATTACGATTCTCATTGAACATAGCTAAGGGCAACCTAGACGACTCAGACATGACCATCAAAGCCCCTGTGCAGCAGCGAGGGGCAGCAGCGGCGTGGGCAGCCTGGATTAGCCTTGAAATTTGGACAGACCAAACCTATGCAACCAAACTATATCATACGCCTCCTCCCACCAGCCACTCCTAGGAAGTTTCGTTTCCTTCCATTATCTTTATTGTTATTCCCGCCATTCTTCCTCTGGCTCTATGCTGCACTGTATTTATATTATTACAATCAAATACAAAGCTCTTAATCCATTTCGTCAACTATCAGCACAGGCCAAAAATCAGTCATCTCAATCTTACAATTCGCCCAGGCATGTGTAGTGGACAGCCCAGCATCAATAGCTAAGCCCTGGTTGTTTTCCCACTTGTTATCTCTTCATCGCAGCACGCCAGCCACTTTTCCACCTTGCATTGTTCTCCTCTTCACCTACGAATTTCTCATCCAATTTCTCTTCTTCTCCTCGGAGGCTATTTCTTTTTCTTTTCTATCAACCTCCACGGCCTGTCTCTTCTTCTTTTCTTTCTACTCCTTCTCGTCCTCCTGCTCCTCATGTCAAACACTGCGAATTATACACTCGTCGTTACCTTTTAAAGTAATGGAATAGACATTTCTAGGGGAGAGCGGGGCAGGTTGCATCGAGGGTAGGTTGCATCATTGCCTCTAACCCGCATTAACTTTTTATATTATTATTATTGTTGTAGTTGTAGTAGTAGTAGTTTATAGTAGTAGTAGTAGTAGTAGTAGTAGTAGTTGTAGTAGTAGTAGTAGTAGTAGTAAGACGATGTACATGTGATAACATGCGAGTTAGAGGCAATGATACAACCTACCCTCGATGCAATCTGCCCCGCTCTCCCCTACTCATCCCACTTTTCGTCTTCCAATTTTTTCCTCTCTTATTCTGCCTCCTCCTCTTCCACCCAGTGATCTTCTTTCCACACTCACCTTACAGCATTGCATAAATTTTCGAATTCAATCATTCAACAAAAGTGTAACGTCACCTAACAAGCTTATAAATCCTGTTAATCTGATCAAGCCACGTCTTCACCCCTTGCATTGAGGCTCATTGCGAGGAGCCACAACACGCAACGCAGGTCGTTCGAATCCGTCTACTTGTGAATGGTCTCTCAAAGCAGATGAAGCTGCACTATACTCCAATGTTCTGGTCTATCATAACATTTTATCATTTTTCTTCTGAGTCCTCGCCTATTTCATAGTGTTAGACCATCATTTTATTAATTCACTTGGCCTTTACTGTTTCATCTACTGCCTATCTCTGCATTTATTTTTACTTATGCGCCTTTTTATACTTACTGTCTGCTACCTAGGCATTTCGTAGCAGTGTACTACATTTCCTACACAATCATGCATCATTTTTGCTCTCATTATGGCCAAGTTAGTACGCAATACGACGACTCATTCATCTGTGATCTCAAAAGTCTCATGTTTCTCAGTCCTATCAGTCAGTCATCTTCTTGAAAACTGGTTGTGGTGGCAGCATTTTCATGGAACCCAAAAGGAATTGTATTTAGCTCCGTCTTCTGCACTGATACACTAAGGGGACGAAAGAAAAACCTCATTGCTCTCGTTAGAATAGTGAAAGACTTGCGTTAAGAAGATAGGAGTATCTTCTTAACGCTGTCCAATTCTTAATCACGGCAACTTACACGCAAAGTAAAGGTCTTTGATGGAAAAAATAGAGAAAAAATATATGTTTGAACAATTGTATTCTTAAACCTGATTCTTCAGTATAGCAAGTAAGAAAAAGAAAATTTCGTTGAGGACATCATCCACACATATCTAATTATGTGTGTTACAGACAAAACTAAGACAGTCGAGGTTTTTCATCACGTAGTAGTTCAGCAATCACGGAAATCATTCTGCTACAAAAAAATACACGGCAGAATAAAATAAATATAAAAGACGTGGGAATCATCGAAGAATTGAAGGAGGAAGGGGAAGAAAGAGGAGGAGGAGGAGGAGGAGGAGGAGGAAGAAGAAAAAGAGAAAATGACTAGCCAGGCATCGGTGAAGCATGTCATCGGTCAGACCATGAGAAGCAGGGGAAGAAGATGATGATGGTGATGATCATAATGAAAATGTTGAAGGATAAGATGAAAAAAAAAAGAGGAAAAATAAGTAAAAAGATGGAGGCAAAAGCAAAAGACAAATAAACAAACAGAAGTAAATGAACCGAAAAAGAGCCGCTAACTTCTTACTTGATAAAAATCCCAAGGAACCCAATAGGGGGGGTTTAAAAAAAGAAAAGGAGGGGGAAGAGGGGAAAAAGAAGAAGAAGAAAAGAAAAAGGAGGGGAAGGAGAAGGAGGAGAAGGAGAAGGGGGGAAAGGGGGAGGGATTTTCATAGCATTACATAGGAAATAAAAAACACCAGGGGGACCTTGGTCCCTAGCGAGGGGATCTGCTGAACTACATACTACTTTAAATATCAAAATACTTGTAAGAAAAACCGTTGGAAAAAAGATACCATTCCCTAAAGAAATAGGAACCCGGAAGTTTTATAGTGCAGGAAGATATGGTATGAAAAAAAACTAAAATACAACTACCACCCACCCACAAAATAATCGATACGGGGGATTTAAAACGAATTTGCAAATATCAAAACCCAATTTTCTTTACAGGCGCGCAGTCTGTTTTTGAATGTATTATTTTGTTGGGTCCGACAAAAATTTTCTGGTAACTTGTTTTCCCTCGATCAACGGGGCTCCAAAAATTGAAATAATTTTTACGGGAATCGGGGGGATGCAACCCTTGACCGTTGGGGAGGTTTTTAAAACCCTTATTTTGTTGTCCCCTTTTTGGGGGGAAAGCTCGAATAGGGTTTTCTTGATTAATGACCTCAAAACCTTTTTGGATCTTAAAGGTTTTATCAAGTTCCCCCCGGATTCTCCCATCCCTTTTTAAAAAGGGAAAAAATATTAAGTTTTCCACCCAAAATCTCTCTTTATAAGAGAATTTCGCAGAGATGGAATTTTTTGGGTTTTCTCTTCTTTGCAAATGGGTTCCAATTTGGGTTGATCTTTTAAAAGAAAAAAGGGGGGACCAAAATTTAACGGGATATTCAAGGGGGGGCGGGCCCCAAACCAAAACGGTTTAAAAATTTTTGGAATTTTTCTTTTGGGGGTTTTATGTTCCCAAAATTTACGTTTAAAAAGCCCCCAAAAATCATTATTGCCCTTTTTTCTGGCCCGCTAAAGGGAAAGCCAAATGGTTTTAGATCATTACGGGTGTGACACCTAAATCCTTTTCCCCGCTGTAAATTCAGTTAACCCATTTTTTTTCATTTGAAAAGTTATAATTTTAGGTTTTTTTCGTTGCCTATATGCAAATTTCTTTTTCCCTTTATCGGGAATTTAATTTTAATAGCCCTTTTTCACTCCAATTGATAGTTTTTCCCAGAAACCCTTTGGGATGAGTTCGCAGTTTTTTTCTAGTAATATGGGTTTTTCCCCCAATTTTGGGGTCCCTCTGCAAAATTTTTATATTTTTTGGGTCCCAAATCCCAGTCCAGATTTTTTGATATATATTAAAAAAAAGGTAGGGGCCCCAAAACCCAGCCCTGAGGCACCCCACTAGTGACATCTAACCCAATCCCCAAGCCTCCAAAACCCTTTATTACACCCGTTGTTTACGATTTTAAAACCAATCGCCAATCCATGAACCCTAAAATTTCTCTCCTTGCCATGTGGGCCCCTTGCTTTGGGGGAACCCGTCGCTTTTTGTGGAACTGTTCGAAAAGGGTTTTTGAAAATCAAGGGGATATTACATCCGAGGGGAAATTTTGGTCCCAAGTTTGAAAAAATGACAAAAAAAAAAATCCAGTAGGTTTGGGTTAAACGGGGTCTCTTATTTCGAAATCCCTGCGGGGGTCTAAATATAGAGTTATTTTTTATCGGGGGGGAAAAACACTATTTTTTTATTCCCCCCAAAATTTTTTTCAAAAAGTTTAACAATACGGACGTTAACTAATTGGGCGATAATTACTTGCAGGCTCTTACCCCCCTTTCTTGAAAAATCGGTTTTAACCAATTTGTAATTTCCACAAAAACTAGGGAAATTTTTTTTTTACCCTAGGGGGATTTATTGAAAAAAAATCTTTTAAAGGAGCGAAATTTGGGCTGTGAAAAATTGCGAAGTAGTCGGGGGCGGAAAATTTCGTCCCCCCCCCCCCCACGGAAATTTTGCTGGGGGGCAGGTTCAGCAAAAAACTTTTTATAATTTTCTCTACTGTTATCTCTCCTATTACCATTTTATCCTTTCGGGGCCCCGCATACAGTTTTCTGGGTTCTGGTTTTGGAAATTTCGTCGGTTTTTTAATAAAAAACCCCCATTAAAGTATTCATTTAGTAAAAGGGAAAGCCCAAAACTCTTATTTTTCCCTTTTTCAAAAATTTTTATTATTTTCTTTCAGGGGGTTCCCAAAATTGTTTTGACGTTTTTCCCTTTTTCGAAAAGTATTGAAAGAACCTTTTTGGGTTTTTTTTGGATTCCTTTGCAATTTTTTCTTCATACCGGCTTTTTAGACTTAAAATTTGTCCTTTCAGCGGGGCGTTTTTTTCGGTTTTTGGGGATTCTCCCAAATCGGGAGTTCCCGCATTTGATGTTTGAAACTTTAAACCCCCCCCCCCTCGGGGGCCCTTTTTCCAAAAGATTTGTTTTGGGTCCCCATTATTCATCCAAATGGGTCTGTTTATGTTATTCAAAAAAAATTTTCTTTCCCATGGGAAATGTTTTTTCCCCCACCCATTGGAGTTTTTGTGAATAAATTACCATGGGTTTTGGGTTTTTACCATTTAGTAGGGCTCCCTTCAACTTCGCTTAAATTTAAAACCCGCTTTATCCCTTTTGGGGAAATTCCCTTTTTTAAAAATTTGGGGGCTAAAACCCATTTTCCGTGATGTCTACATTTCAATTTATGCCGGGACCGGGTTAGCCTGGATCCCCTGTTTCCAATTTACCTATAAACGTGTAAACAAAACAGTTTCCCCAAAGGGGCCCCCCCCCCCGGGAAGTGAAAACTAAATTAGGGTATATTATCCCCTTTTAGGCTCCGGACCACCTGAAATTTAAATAACTTTTGTTCACCATATCAAAGCAATCCATACCTTCTCTTTTCGCAGGAAAATTTTTATTCCATTTAAAAGGGGGTAGGTTAAAATCCCCAAATAATTTTTACCCTTATTATTGTTCACAACGACTTTTCTCGTCATACAGGGGCAAACTACTTCCGCATTTGATTTTTGGGGGGACATAAAATTTCCCAAAAGTTAGCAAATTTTCCCTTTGCTTAAATTTTGGGGTAGACTGAGTCATAATGATCTTTGTTTACTTTAAACTTTCGTTTTCTTGCCAAATTTTTTTTAATTTAAAAAATGACACCCCCCACCTGGGTTTTTCGTGCGACAATTTTTGGAAAGTCTTATTTGCCTGGAATGGGGATTTTAGCTAAAAAATGTTTATCTTTTGTGTTGACCCAAAAATCTCAGGATCGCGATACTGGCGTTTCGGCAACCCAAAGTATGCTTTAAAAATTCGGTTTTTGCTTTAAAAAAATGCTTCTGGCAAAATTTTTGTAAGTAAAATTTAAATTCCTTTAAGTTTTTGGGAACCCTTTCGGGGAGGGTTTTTTCCGCAGGGCGTCTTTCGGTTTACTGTTTCGGGGGCTTGATTAAGTTACTTTGATTAGGATTTTGGGAAACGGGACGTGACCCCCGGGGTTGTGTGGGGTAAAAAAAGGGGGTTTAAAGGGGGGGTGCGTACCCCCGTCCGCCCCGTCGTTTTTTGCTGTAAGAAAAAAAAAAAACTTTTAAATTTTGCAGACGTCCCAATGTGCCCTGGGCCCACGTGGCTGAGGGGGAGTCCGTCATCCCCAAAAAAGGGTGGGGAAATTTTAAACCGGATGAGACCTTTGTAGAAAATTTTCCCCCGGGAAATTTGGGAAAATCTACATTCTCCCGTGACAAAAAAGACCTCCCCGTCGGTTTTTTGCGGGTGAAAGCCCTTTTCGTAAAAAAAAGGCGGCCCACTCCTAGTTGGGGAGGAATTTCCCTTTAAATAATGATATGAATTTGGGTTTGTCGAATTTCCCCATCAACTTCCGGGACTTGTCCCGAATTTTTTCAGATCCGCTACTGTACACGTCGTTTGTTCCTGCATGGATGACATAGAGAGTGTTATCGTTAGTGTTCTTTGTGACGTCATCGCAGGCTGCAGTGATGTCGTCGAGTCTTGCTCCTGGGAAACAGAAGCGCTTCCTTTTGTCACTCGTGACCCTACCACAAAACTCCACCAGTTGTCCTCGGAGAATTGAATCCCCGATCAATCTGGTCTCGTGTACGTCTTCCTTCATTTCGCCAAGAACCTGAAATTTGTTGTAAGTTTTGATCGTTAGGGGCGCCTTGACTGCTGTTGGTCGTCGTGCTCCTCGCCTTACGGGAGCAAAGGGAGCAGGGGAAGGAGAAGACGAGGGAGCGGGGGAGGAGGAGGAGGCTGGTTTAGAGGAGGGAGGAGGAGAGGAGGAGGAGGAGGAGGAGGAGGAGGAGGAGGAGGAGGAGGAGGAGGAGGAGGAGGAGGAGGAGGAGGAGGAGGAGTTGGAGGCGGAGGAGGAGGAGGGGGAGGAGGAGAGGGAGGAGGAGGAGGAGGAGGTGGAGGAGGTGGAGAAGGAGGAGTAGGAGGAGGGGGGAAGGAGGAGGAGGTAGAGGAGGAGGAGGTGGAGGAGGTGGAGGGGTTGGATGAGATAGAAGGGGATGTGGATACGGTTGGGCCGGGTAGATTTAAGGAGGTTGAGGATCTTAAGGTATAGGGGTGTGCGGGGGAAAATCTGA
>JACEEZ010006319.1:125000-127500 GCA_016584305.1 Chionoecetes opilio | reverse complement strand
TGTGTGTGTGTGTGTGTGTGTGTGTGTGTGTGTGTGTGTGTGGGTGTGTGTGTGTGTGTGTGTGTGTGTGTGTGTGTGTGTGTGTGTGTGTGTGTGTGTGTGTGTGTGTGTGTGTGTGTGTGTGTGTGTGTGTGTGTGTGTGTGTGTGTGTGTGTGTGTGTGTGTGTGTGTGTGTGTGTGTGTGTGTGTGTGTGTGTGTGTGTGTGTGTGTGTGTGTGTGTGTGTTCAAATTCAAGTTCAAGTTCAAACATTTTATTGCCATAAGAACACACATAAATATTAAATCCATCATTAATCTTTCGTGGAAAAGTCTGCTGAGAAAACTCTCGTTAGCAGACCCAGTTAATAAGCAAGGTAATATATGCACATTCCAGAGCGAAGACTATTATATCATCTCTATGTAGTATTCATACAAAACATCTGTAAATATCCTTAAACTCATACTAACGTATACTATCTATATAAACACACACGTACTCATACATATATACATACCATACATATGCACAAACATATAAGTATATACGAGCGTACAGTAAACATATTCATACATATAAAATAGATGAAACCACACACATACCATACACACACACGCACACACACACACACACACACACACACACACACACACACACACACACACACACACACACACACACACACACACACTCATCCACACACAATGGGAACATACACAACATAATCATTGAAATTTACTTGAATTATCTAAATATTAACAAAGTATACAAGTTGACCCTTACAATACGATATCATATGTGCAGTAAAAAAAGAGCTCAGATATTATATGTATTCTTTCATTGTGTTTGTGAATGCAAAAGATACTTTTTTATTGTATACTTGAAGCTGTTAACGGTACAAACATAAATATTGTTTCTTACTAGACTAGGTAAGGAATTCCACACCTTAGGACCGAGACACAGGATAGAATTACTGTATAGTGTTGTTCTAAATGGAGGACATACTAAATTAATTTGATTTCTTCTGGTATTATGAGCATGATCTTGCACCTGGAAAATGTTATCATTCTTTTTTATAGAATTAAATATAGTTATCAACATGAAGTATTTATGGATAAAAGGGACTTTTAATAAATTTAAAGATGAAAATATCTCCTCAGTTGCATCAACTTTTTTCTTGAAGGTTAGAACGCGTAGAATTGCCTTCTGAGCCTTGAACACGCTGTATAAGAATGATGGCCAAGTGCAACCCCATATTGATATGCAATACATCATTTTTGAATAACAAAGTGTATAATATATGGTTAACATTGCTTCAGTTGTGAGTTTGTAACGAATGCGATACAAGACACCACAAATCTTGGATATACTAATACAAACATGAGAAATGTGTTGCTTCCAGTTGAAATACTCATCTATTATGACACCTAAAATTTTTGTCGACTGTACACGGTTAACAATTTCACTACCTATACCTACAGGGTCCAAGTCATGCACTAAAGACCTGTTCTGGAATAACATAAGATGAATTTTATTGATATTGAGTCTTAACTTGTTGGCTTTAATCCAGTTGTTTACATTAGTTAATTCATGAGTTAGTCTATTGTGAAGGGATAAAAGACTTTTGTCTGTGACTATGAAGCTTGTGTCATCTGCGAATAAGGTAAAAGTAGCACTATTACTTGCATTAGTTTTGTCATTTACATATATCAGAAACAAGATGGGGCCTAAAATCGAACCTTGTGGAACCCCTTGCTTGATGGACTTACACTCAGAATACTCGCCATTGCAGAGAAACAGATTGCTTGCGATCAGATAAGTAGCTCACTAATAGGCTATAAGCAGGTCCCCTCACACCAATATTCATTAGTTTAGCATGTAGTATGTGATGGTCTAATGAGTCAAATGCCTTTGATATATCTAAGAAAACACTTGCGACATAATATTTCCTATCTAGATTAGTATACACAGTGGAGACAAAATGTAGAAGAGCAGATTCTGTGGACCTATTTTTCCTAAAATCATATTGACAGTCTGATAATAAATTATTATTTTCTAAAAAATGACAGAGCCGGTAAGCAATTGCTTTTTCAAAGATTTTAGTAATTGATGGTAGAATGGATATTAATCTGTAATTATTTATTTCATCTTTACCACCAGACTTGTGAATAGGAATCGCTTTAGCTATTTTCAACTTATCAGGGAAAATACCATGACTAAAACATAAATTGATTATGTGTGCAAGAGGAAGTGTTATATATTCATAAGTTTTTTTTAGTACGGCTGCAGGAATATCATCATAGCCAGTTGCATTTGATTTTAAAGAATTGGTAGGCTTTGATTTCAGACTGATTACAGGGGAATAGGTACATAGAAAAATTAGAAAAGTTATGAAGATAATCCCTATAACTTATATCGACACTGTGAGAATAATCGTTGGCAATATTAAGAAAATGACCATTAAATGCATTAGCAGTATCAGGGGAAGAAATAAGATCTAGGTTAATAAGCATGTTATTTGA
>JACEEZ010006319.1:105000-120000 GCA_016584305.1 Chionoecetes opilio | reverse complement strand
GAATCGAACCAACTCCTTAGCGGGTAGATGACGAGGTCTCATAAAGGTGTTTCAGGTGGACAGTTATCTCGACGTAAAGCGGACCCGGAAATGCACTGTAATTGACTTGTAAAATTATTGGTTTTACGTCGATGAGCAATAGTCAACTCAGGTCTGTCAGGGTTATCGCCTCAATGAAACTCAGTCCCTCTAAAAATATTACATCGTACCATTGTTAAGCAATTGATATGTTTGCTTTCGTCCTCTAGCGTTCTATCCGAGTCACTGGTTTTGTTTCAGCGTTACGACTCTGCGTTACTCATTCCTGAGTCTGACCAAGGCTTTAATAAAATGTAGGCTATAAGTCCATGGCGGAGGGATGTGAAAAAAAGTGTCTTGATACATAAATGCTATAGGAAGGTCAATTATTAAGGAAAAATATCTTAGATTCGTATATGTTTGCGAACATACCACAACATGCCATCTACAACTATAGTGTGTTAATGATGGTGAAAGTACTTTCACTGCTTCAGAAACGCTGTCAAAAAGGTCGTTTGCATTTTGATGTTATCATCCATGGAGCCAAATAGGAAATACAAAAGGATCCCTTATATAGAAAGACAGAATTATTCTTTTCTGCCGCTGCTCTTGCCACTGTCATCTTCCTCAACCATCATGAACAGACAACGAGAACTATGCAAACATGGAGGCAGCCTCAGCTTGGGCTTCTAAGCGTTGTCAAGTGAGATGCGTATCTCTGGGGAAAACACTTCCTACACGGCAGAGGCAGCCCCGCGTCCCCCACACCCGCCTGTCTCGCACCGCTGGCTGCCACCTCCATGGGCGAGATTTCATCTGCACCCAGTCGGAGCAGAGATTCAGTGGTTGAGAAATATACAATCTGACAAGGGATCACAGTTTGCGAGACGTTAGTGATATTTCTTGAGTAATAATGTCGCTACTTCTACTCCTGTCCAGTGCTGTATAGTACTGGGTGGCCGCCTCTCACCGCAGTCCCACACATGCACTAAAACCTAAGATCTGGAGGTGAATGAAGAAAAGTTTGTCTTCTCAAAACAGGCTTGTATGGAATGGCTTTTATAACGAGAGAGAGAGAGAGAGAGAGAGAGAGAGAGAGAGAGAGAGAGAGAGAGAGAGAGAGAGAGAGAGAGAGAGAGAGAGAGAGAGAGAGAGAGAGAGAGAGAGAGAGAGAGAGAGAGAGAGAGAGAGAGAGAGAGAGAGAGAGAGGAGAGAGAGAGAGAGAGAGAGAGAGAGAGAGAGAGAGAGAGAGAGAGAAGAGAGAGAGAGAGAGAGAGAGAGAGAGAGAGAGAGAGAGAGAGAGAGAGAAAAAAACTTTTAAACTGGAATTAAATAATGTTCCGTTCAATATCAAATGGTAAAGGTGATACACGTATGATGTTTTAAAAATAGAAATACAAGTGTGGATTCTAGTGAACCTCAAGAACGTATTTCAACAAACTGTTCTTTGTCCATGTTTGTCCACGACCCTTAAACGAGTTCGTATCAGCCTGTTGATGCTGCATAATTATAAGTTCTGTCCTGCAGGGCTGAGGTTTGCAAGAATCAACAGACACCCTTGGTCCTTGGCTGATATATGATTGATGATGATACAAGGAAGGGCGTCCATTCTACGATCTGTCTAGCACGGTTCTGATTGCATATTTGAAAACTGAAGCTGGGTGAATGTCTGTACAATGTTGTCGCGTGTGTACTTATCTGGCAAGTATTTATCAAAGGAGATATCTATAAGGTGGCAATATCTATTAGGGGACTCTTATCTGACAAGTTTTTATCAAGGTAGATATTTATAAGGTGGTAATAGTGAACGAATATAGGGTAGCGTACGCAATAATGGCATCATGTTGGATACATTCAGATATAAGAAAGATATAAGCTGGAACTGGAACACTAATAGAATCATGGATGAGTGGATCAAGTTTAGCAGCTCAGTAATGAACACGAGTACGATGGTCAGCTTTCTGAGAAGGTTAGATAATCAGCAAATGGAGATGAGGGATGATCGTGGGTAAGCAGAGTTGCCTTGGGTACACCGACTTGTCTTTTTGCTGATCCCCTTATGTTCTTATGCTCTCACATTTTTAAAACATAATTTCTTACATTGATATGAGACTCGTTCCCTATTGTATGAATGTTGATGATATTTTGCAGAGTCTATTATCACTTTAATTTACTTCTTTCTGGTTGTATAATAAGGATATTATATGGTGGTATATAGCTGTCTGTTCTTCCTTTCTATTGCTGTATGTTCTTCCATTGTAGCTGTCTGTTCTTCCTTTCTATTGCTGTATGTTCTTCCATTGTAGCTGTCTGTTCTTCCTTTCTATTGCTGTATGTTCTTCCATTGTAGCTGTCTGTTCTTCCTTTCTATTGCTGTAGTTCTTCCAATTGTAGCTGTCTGTTCTTCCTTCTATTGCTGTATGTCTTCCATTGTAGCTGTCTGTTCTACCTTTCTATTGCTGTATGTCTTCCATTGTAGCTGTCTGTTCTCTCCTTTCTTATTGCTGTATTTCTTCCATTGTAGCTGTCTGTTCTCCTTTCTATTGCTGTATGTTTTCCATTGTAGCTGTCTGTTCTACCTTCTATTGCTGTATGTTCTTCCATTGTAGCTGTCGTTCTTCCTTTCTATTGCTGTATGTTCTTCCATTGTAGCTGTCTGTTCTTCCTTTCTATTGCTGTATGTTCTTCCATTGTAGCTGTCTGTTCTTCCTTTCTATTGCTGTATGTTCTTCCATTGTAGCTGTCTGTTCTTCCTTTCTATTGCTGTATGTTCTTCCTTTGTAGCTGTCTGTTCTTCCTTTCTATTGCTGTATGTTCTTCCTTTGTAGCTGTCTGTTCTTCCTTTCTATTGCTGTATGTTCTTCCTTTGTAGCTGTCTGTTCTTCCTTTCTATTGCTGTATGTTCTTCCTTTGTAGCTGTCTGTTCTACCTTTTGCTGTATGTTCTTCCTTTGTATTTCTGTCTGTTCTTCCTTCGTAGCTGCCTGTTTTTCCTTTGTAGCTGTCTGTTCTTCCTTTCTATTGCTGTATGTTCTTCCTTTGTAGCTGTCTGTTCTTCCTTTCTATTGCTGTATGTTCTTCCTTTGTAGCTTCGTTCTTCTTCTATTGCGTCTGTTCTTCCTTTGTAGCTGTCTGTTCTACCTTTTGCTGTTGTTCTTCCTTTGTATTTCTTGTCTGTTCTTCCTTCGTAGCTGCCTGTTTTTCCTTTGTAGCTGTCTGTTCTTCCTTTGTATTTCTGTCTGTTCTTCAATTTTGCTGCCTGTTCTTCCTTTATGCTGTCCGTTCCTCCTTTGTATTCCTTAGCGTATTCCTTTGTATAAAATTACTTACAGGCCACATACAACAAGACAGATCTCCACTGAGGTACTGTACATACACAGGCCAGCATCACAACTATATTATATAACTTTGTGCAATGTTTGTGCCCCAATTACTTACGAGCTCTTCACAGTATCAATATCCGGGTGGCCTCAAGGCAACAAAAACATTGGATAAACTTTATATAAATTTATAAATTATACAGTATTGATGAGGCTTGATTCTACGCAAGGTAATTAATGATCAAAGTTACGTATCTGTTCTCAAGCGTGGATAGCGCCAGTTATTCCTTCATGGTAATAGGGTAAGTCTTCTTTGGTCGAACAAGACGAATTTAATCAGCGCATATCTTCACAAGAAACAAACTTTAAGAAGCTACGCAGATAATCAGTTAACATGATGATTGGTTTTAGTAAGTAACTGTTACAAGTAATGCAACAATATCCATGATATCTTAATTTTCCTTAATTTTTTTTTTATAGTAAGATTCCGGATTTTACATTTGCGTTGCTGCGCTAACCAAGTTGTTGACAACCACGTAAATGCCAGCTTGCACTGCCCTCGGCTGATCCTGTGGACGCTGTGTACATTCCAGGCTTACCACAAACCCGCTGCTTCAGTTCCTCAGTCTTCCATTTCCCTGCCCGCTGCCTGCCACACGTTCGGACGCTCCAGCACCTCACCACCCACCTAATGGAAGCTTGTCATGCACCTTAACATCGCATGTACAGTCAGCCTCTGCACCCTTAGACATAGTGACAAAACTTCAGTGATCACTATCTGGGTATCACTTTAGCACCACTCTTCTGTTGTTCATTGAGATGGCTAAGGCAAGCCTCCGCATCACAACCACGATGAGAGGAATGAGACGGTCGACGCGAAGAATTTTTGAATCCAACATACACAACATTCTTGCCTTGCAGTGGTATGCAGTAGATACAACACACACACACACAACACACACACACACACACACACACACACACACACTCCTTAAGGGTAGTACTAAAAGAGAGTACCTTAAGGGTACTCCGTGGTGTAGGGGTTAGCATGCTTGGCTCACAACCGAGAAGTCCCGGGTTCGATCCCCGGGCGGAGCGGAAACAGATGGGTTGTTTCCTTAAGACCCGAGCCCCTGTCCATCCAGCAGTGAATGGGTACCGGGTGTTAGCCGGGGTTTGTGACCTGCTCTCCGGGGTGCTGGCTTCGGCCAACACAAAGCACTAAGGATGAATGATAAAAATGTTGATATGGAGACGGGGCCACACGAACATTGCTCTGGCCCTGTAAAATACAACTAAATGAATACAACTAGATGAATATACACACACACACACACACACACACACACACACACTGCCTGCATGGTACAGCGGCCTTGACTTAATACTTGACATGCATAAAATCAAACCCAGCTCAAAGCTTGAAAATTTTTTGAGGAAAAAGCGGGTAGTTCCTTTCTCCTTTGAGGATGGGTGTGTGTGATGTGCGAGATTCTGACCTTACACACAACTCTGTGTTATGAGCTCTTAGCTCTTTCCGGTAGGATAAGAGCTGTCGATCGCAGGTCCAGTACATGATCAAGACCATGGGTGAATCACAGCTTCTGTTCCTGCCATACTGCCTATATAAATTGATTGACTTCTATACCTTGTTGGTGAAGCAGATATGCCATGCTTGAAATCACGCAAACTAGGTGGCGCACAGCAGGCCAGTGCCTCCATTTCACTAAGAGTTGGACGATAATGAAGAACAATTATTACTGCGTCATGAGGGGAGGGGGTTCGATTGATGCAAGCCATGGCACACGCACATCACGGTAAACAATGCGGAATTTTCTTCTCGTAATAATTGATGTATGTGATGCAACAAAACCGATTTGTTTTTTTTTACTCAAAATTGCCGTGGAAGATCAATATCAAGGAACAAAGACTTTATCTAGTACTGTAACAAAAGGATGCCAAAGAGATAGAAGCCCAAACACATTCAGACTGAGGCACCCACCTAAAGTCTCGCCATAACCAGTGCATCCCCCTCCCCAAGATAACCATCCAACTCGTAACTTAGCTGCTCAGACTCATCATGCTAACATATACTGTGCTTACAAGGTCTGTGCGGCTGACCATCTTTGAAGATGTGTATCAGGATCATACTGTAATCAATTTTCCGGCGAAGTTAATTTGATATCTGTTATTTCAGTAAGAAAGAATACTTATCATTACTTCACTATAGAATATGATTCTTCAAAGGATAGGTACTTTTGTATAATATTTAATACAATGACATTTATTCAGTAACAGGTGACTGGGGTCAGCGAAAACAGTACGTAACTATTTGAAAATAATGTTAAGCTCGAGCAAGCTTCTAGCTCAAAAGATTATTCCTTCCACTGCCGTCTAAATACACATTGAGTCCTATGTTTACATGAAGTATTGCCTTCATCCTACTCTTCTATAGGTGATAACCTACCCTTAGCAGTACCCTAACCTGACCTGGCGGGGATAACAAGGCGAGGCACAAGAACAAAACGACCACGGAACTACTCCTAATACTAGGGGAGACTAAACACGCCTGATATTCATGGAGCTCGTTATTTCTCACTCGATGATATCTCGAAATTTATTTTCAATTTGAGATGCAATAGGTAGTAATGTCATGTAAATGTTACAATCCGAGGCGATTTAGTGGTCATAACGATGGAATCTTTCTACTGACTGTCTCTCATCGCGCCCACCCCCGAGGGCGATAAGATGCCTGGCGGTACATACTGGTGTGATGGCATGGCGCTAGGTGGAGGTGTCAGAGTGGGCTGTGTGGATGAAGTGTGGAGTGGAGTGGCGTTAAGATGAAAGCGTGGTCTGGTATTAGGGTGTAGTGTTTGGGAGTGGTGTCAGGAGGTGGTGCTAGACTGCAAAGTTATAGATTTGATCCCATAAACAACGTCTCCTGTGATTACAGCAGCTAGATACGACGACTTCAAAAGAAGGTCTAAAACATACGATTATCTCCACTCCCTGTTTGAGTAAAAGTCAGTGGGAAGAGTCTCCTTTCACTCCTTCCACTGACTCTGGTTTGACCTGTAAGTATTCGCGACGACACCCGCTATCACCGCCCTGTCACCTATAGTTTAATTCATCACACGGAACTGTCATAAGCGATTCATTGTGTCATCGCACTGCCGTCACTCCCACAACAAAATTTACGCTACCAGTTCGATTATTTCCCAATACAAGTATTTTTGAGTATTTTAAC
This sequence comes from Chionoecetes opilio, assembly GCA_016584305.1. Taxonomy (NCBI): domain Eukaryota; kingdom Metazoa; phylum Arthropoda; class Malacostraca; order Decapoda; family Majidae; genus Chionoecetes; species Chionoecetes opilio. Next base: position 113,413 of record JACEEZ010006319.1, on the reverse strand, counting down.
AATCACACCTTTTTGACAATTTTAAGTCACAATCGAGTATTTGACTATAGCAACACTATGCCATCTAACAGAGCACACCACAGCCGAACCACAACAAAGCACGAACAACATACCACTCTTCACCACCAGCCACTCCACATTACATAGTAGGATCTGAGCTTTTCTCTTTAAAAACAGCTTAACAATTGAGACATGTTCGCTATTATCTTTAGAATCCAATTGGTTGTGGGGAGGGGAATCTTATCTGCCCTCCTTGTGCTGCGCTCTCTGCCGTCACCTGTATTAACTTCAGGGTAGGTTTCTTCCTATATTTTTTGTCAAGGGTTGGATGGCGTAAGGAGGGTTAATCCAGGTGTGTTGTATTAGTGAGTATCTCTCAGCTAGATTAATTGACTTAAACTCATTAACAACGTTGGTGATAGAGAAGGGTGTTTGTGATAAGGATGGCGGTCGTGGAGGAAGAGGAAGAAGACGAGGAAGAGGAGAAGGAGGAAAAGGAAGAGGAAGATGAGGAGAAAAAAAGGAGGAAGAGGAGGATTAGGAAGAGAAGAAGGAGATTTAGGCGAAGGAGAAGGAAGAAGAAGAGACAAAAAGGAGGAAGAGGAAGATTAGGAGAAGAAGGAGATTTAGGAGGAAGAGGAGGAAGAGGAGGATTAGGAGGAAAAGAAGGAAATTTAAGAGAACGAAGAGGAGGAAGAGGAAGAGGATTAAGAAGATGAAAAGGAGAAACAAGAAAAAGAAGGAATAGCAAAAAGAGAAAACTAAATAAAACGCAATTAAAGTTTATATTTTTAAACTCTCCTCACACACACACAATACATTCACATCTTTATCTTTTCCTCCCACATTTTTTAAGGGGGAGAGGGGGTGAACTGTAACATATATAACCTCAACTTCTTCCATTAATGAGGCCTGCAAAACCCGAGAAACAAAGTACACATGAAAAGATAGCGAAGCCGATCAACGAGAGACGCATCATATTTCAGAAACCTTCGGGTAGAAAACAAAAAAATAGATCTAATTAGGTGGAGTGAGATATCAAGTATCGGCAGAACAACATATATCAATTAGCAAGGCAGCGGTCCCTTCCCTAGGCCGCTGGAGGCTCAACGAAACATGCCGGCAACCTCACCTCCATTTAATCAGCTGTCGATTGCGAGGTCTCGAACGTGAGGTGAATTTCTGTCCTGACTAACCAGTGGCCTTGCGATGCTCCTTCTTCTTCGTGGCGCTGTATATATTTACCTAGCCGAGCCTTCGTTACCTGTGTGGCTGCGTTAATTACTGGTCAAGGCAATCCACCGGTGCCAGACAGTTAATTAAAGGTGTAGATGCAATTAATGGTATACAAGACTGCAGGAACGGGACGGAGAATTAAGGGACAGGTGAGGATGGGGACAAGTCGATAACTAGTGTCAGTCTTCGTGTGACTTCCCGACCACCGGTGACACCTCGACTATCTGCTGTTGTTGTTGCATGCAAGGTCAATAGAGTGTTACAATTATTATTATTAGTAGTATTATGAGTATTATAGTAGTAGTATTGTGATACTGTATAGACCTTGGTTGCATGAGCATTGAAGAATATTCATCTAGTGAGTTTGTAAAGTGACCAAAAAATAAGGAGACAATGGCATGGAAAGTAGATACGTAGTTCCTATGCTCGAGCGTGATGCATATCTTATAACCCACAGCTATTTAATGGAGGAAAGTGGATTTATTCGCATGGCATCTGATCATTACAGGACGACGACAAGACGACATCGCTCTCTATAAAAACAAAAATGCCGCAAGCTCTGATTTTTTTTCTTCGTAAGATGGTGACGATATGCAGGCAATCGATCGTGGGAACCAATTTGAATATTTTAAAGTATTACGCATTATTTAAAGGAACATTTATTCTGGCGTTCTCTTGTAGCGAATATGTTATCCACTGGCACCTCTAAATCGTTCCACGGCTTCTGTTTATCGAGTACATCGTGGCTGTGCGAACCCTAGTACTAGTCTTTTTTCCTCTCTCTCTCTCTCTTTTTCTCTCTCTCTCTCTCTCTCTCTCTCTCTCTCCTCTCTCTCTCTCTCTCTCTCTCTCTCTCCTCTCTCTCTCTCTCTCTTTTCTTTGTTAAACTGATTCATTGCCATTGTTGTATAGGTGATGGTGATGCAAACAGACAGTAAAAGAGAGAGAGAGAGAGAGAGAGAGAGAGAGAGAGAGAGAGAGAGAGAGAGAGAGAGAGAGAGAGAGAGAGAGAGAGAGAGAGAGAGAGAGAGAGAGAGAGAGAGAGGGCAGGGGGCGAAGAAAATAAGAATAAAGATTACAATGTCTACAACAGTCTATAATCCTTAGGTGCAGCAGCCATCCATCACTATGAGCCGATCCCGCATCCTACTATCCTACCATCCTTCGACCTCTCTCCTTGGGACCAATTCCTACCAGATTAATGGTCTTCCACACTTATCCATATTTTTTTCTTATACATCTCATGCTACTATTTTGGGATTTCAGCAATAACACTAACTCTTCACAAGACATATAGGACCAACTACACGTGTGTGTGTGTGTGTGTGTGTGGTGTGTGTGTGTGTGTGCGTGTGTGTGTGTGTGTGTGTGTGTGTGTGTGTGTGTGTGTGTGTGTGTGTGTGTGTGTGTGTGTGTGTGTGTGTGTGTGTGTGTGTGTGTGTGTGTGTGTGTGTGTGTGTGTGTGTGTGTGTGTGTGTGTGTGTGTGTGTTGTGTGTGTGTGTGGTGTGTGTGTGTGTGTGTGTGTGGTGTGTGTGTGTGTGTGTGTGTGTGTGTGTGTTGTGTGTGTGTGTGGTGTGTTGTGTGTGTGTGTGTGTGTGTGTGTTGTGTGTGTGTGTGTGTGTGTGCGTATGCTCTGGAAAGGTAGCTATATATGAAGTAGTCTGGCCAGCATTCCTACGTAAGAGATTTGGTACACTCGTAATTTCTGTATTAGCTCCCAAGCATGGAAATCGAATATAATTTAACTCTGGCAGCGTCCCGACTGATTTAAACGGAAAAAAGGGCACATCATAAATTTCAAGGTCGAGAGAGAGAGATAGAGAGAGAGAGGAAGGAGCTAAGAACCTGCGGCAGAACTACGACGTCGTTCCGAGAGAGAGAGAGAGAGAGAGAGAGAGAGAGAGAGGAGAGAGAGAGAGAGAGAGAGAGAGAGAGAGAGAGAGAGAGAGAGAGAGAGAGAAGAGAGAGAGAGAGAGAGAGAGAGAGAGAGAGAGAGAGAAAGAGAGAAAGAGAGAGAGAGAGAGAGAAAGAGAGCGCGAGAGAGAGAGAGAGAGAGAGAGAGAGAGAGAGAGAGAGAGAGAGAGAGAGAGAGAGAGAGAGAGAGAGAGAGAGAGAGAGAGAGAGAGAGAGAGAGAGAGAGAGAGGAGAGAGAGAGAGAGAGAGAGAGAGAGAGAGAGAAGGGGAGATATTCAATTTAATCCAACGCTAACTACTCACTAACACCTTCTACACCTTCATTACAACGATCATTATCATCTACTACCACTGCTATTATCCGCTCCACCACCCTCACCACCACCACCACCACCACTACCTTACCCTACACCCTAATCCTCACCGTCACCATCACCCCTGCTACTACCTACTACCCATCCACCACTTCTTTCTAAGGCTGAAAGTCGGCTCATTTTCTGTAACTTAAGCTCTTTACGTGACAGTGGTATGAACGGCGCTTGAGGCAAAACACGAAGAGGAAAGTATTAATTATCAAGAGAATGAAGAGGAAAGGGATTGAGGACGAGGAGAAGCGGGTTTAGGATGTAAAGAAGGAGATGGAAGAGATGGAAAAGGAGGTAAAGAGAAATAGCGAAAAATAAGAGGGTAAAAAGTGCCACGACGTCGCTTGATAAAACTGTAACGTCTTGGGTTCGACTCTTACAAACTCAGAGACGACGATGATATGGTGTGGTTGTTTTTATTTAGGAGGTGGAAATGGAAGAGGAGAAAGAGGAAGAGGAGAAGGAGATACAAAAGAATGTATACCGATATTCCAGACAAAGACAGCCTGCATCGACCCTTCACATCACACACACACACACACACACACACACACACACACACACACACACACACACACACACACACACACACACACACACACACACACACACACACACACACACACACACACACACACACACACACACACACACACACACACACACACACACACACACACACACACACACACACACACAGTCCCATACGATCTGTCCACCAAGTTGTCACCGCTACGGATTCAAACGTCCCTCAGATGCGCGAGTGTCCCTCAGTGTCCCTCAAGTGTCCCTCAGATGCGAGTGTCCCTCAGTGTCCCTCAAGTGTCCCTCAGATGCGAGTGTCCCTCAGTGTCCCTCAAGTGTCCCTCAGATGCGAGTGTCCCTCAGTGTCCCTCAAGTGTCCCTCAGATGCGAGTGTCCCTCAGTGTCCCTCAAGTGTCCCTCAGATACGAGTGTGGCCAGAGACGTGATTTTTTGCCGAGGTTGAAAACAATATTTGTGGGGGACCTGTAGAGTGGCTTGCTATGTGCATACAGGAGGCGGTAAGGGAAAGGAGACGTGATACAGAAGGTTACAGGTACTCGTACAGGAGGTTATATGAGTCTAGTGATAGGAGTAAACACACACACACACACACACACACACACACACACACACACACACACACACACACACACACACACACACACACACACACACACACACAAACACACACCCGCACACACACACACACACACACACACATAGGCATAAACAAGAAGACGATTAAAAAAAAAGTTATTAATGGAACAGGGATGTAAATCAAGGACGCGTAAGAACAAGTGTAAGTAACAAATGCGATTAGGAGGAGCGACACTTATCGAAGACAAAGGCAAGCAAAGAGCAGCGAGGGGATGAGGGAGACGGGTCAAAAAGTAACATTGTGATTGAAAAATAACCAGTGCACGATAATGCTCAGGCGATGTGTTCGATAAGGAAAGGAACACTAAGAATTTGAGGAAAGGGGAAGTGGATGGTGATGGTCGCGATGGTGGTGATGTTAGGGACGATGTGATGGTAGTGATGGTAGTGGTGATAATTATGGTGGTGGTCGTGATGGAGGAGGAGGAGCAGGAAGTGAAAGAGGAAAAAAGAACGCGAGTTACGAGGTTAAGGACGCTAACGACTACGAATACATCAAAGAAATATATACATAGGTAATAACAATAGATCATGATAATTATAATAGTAATAAGATACTGATAACAATAATGATGATGATTATAATGATGATAATAATAATATTTATAATGGTAATGATAATTCAGAATAATAATTAATATTTCTATCATTATCAGTAATATTACTATAATTATTATTGTTGTTATTGTTAGCATTTTCATTAAAATCATCACTATTATGATAATAATAATCCTTATCATCATTGTCATTATTGTGGTTTTATCAATATCATTATCTTTGATACGCCTCCGTGGTGTAGTGGCTAGCGTGCCTAGCCACGAATCCGTAGGTCTGGATTCGAATACCGGCCAGGGCAGTCGGCGGAGATGAGCACCGAGGCCACGCGCAGCTTAGCGTATGGCCTTATTTTTACCTTTACCTTTAATATCTTTGTGAAAATGGTGATGATAAGGAAGACGAAGAGGATATAAATAATGATAGGAACGACAATGTTTATAACAATGAAAAAGGAGAAGGAGGAGGAGGATGGAGGGAGGGGGGGCTCAGCGGGGTCCGTGTACACTGGATTTATGAGGAGTGTAAGTTTGCATAATCTATTGCCGCCTGTGTTATTGCTCGCAGCGGGGCCCTCCTCCTCCCCGCCCGCCCTGCCGCGCTTCGCCCTGCCGCGCTCCGCCCTGCCGCGCTCCGCCCCGCTTGGTGCCTCCCTAAACACTGTGTTTGTAGCGAATTATAATACTTGCCTCATGGAGCGCTGTAAGTTGCGTTCGTCAACAGGGTGTCGTCGAGCGCCGCAGCAGCAGCGCCGACACTTACAAAACAATTTTACGAGGTTCTTGATTATCGTCGTTGATACAGCAAAGTGACATTAGTATTTCCTTTGATGGCTCTGAATCACTAAACTGGCGCTGCAACCCAGAGATCAATTTGTCAAATGTGTTATCTTCTTTCTTATCTCCAGAGCTACAAAGGAGAAACTAGTCTACTGAACTACTGCTATTTCAAAGGGATGATATATAAGAGTACGCACACACAAATAAACACACAAACACACACACACACACACACACACACACACACACACACACACACACACACACACACACACACGTACGCACGTCATGGTTCTGCACAACAGTAGTAGCTATTTGCAGCATGCCACGCACTAACGCTTCTCAAAGTTGTCCGCATGAAAAGGCTGAGGGAATTTAGTGAAACGAGGTGAAGCGTAGCAAAGGAGTGAGTGCAGGGCAGACCTCGATGGGCAAGACAACAACAGGCACTGGATCAAATGACTATACTCTATTTTTTTTTTAACGAGGCAAAAATCCTGACCCCTTACTGCTAATATCTGATGCTGGGAGAAGGGACTATACGGTTTTTCTTAATTTCAGTTGTATTTTATCAGTTACCCTTATTATCAGGTAATAAGATAAGATACTTTGATCCTATCTAGACCCTTTGCAAGTACCAACTACAAGGCTATTATCAGGTAAATATAGGCATAATTTTAAAGCTGAGACCTTAAGATAGAACGGAATTTTCGCCTCGTAAAAAAAAATTGACTATAGGGTTTGTAGGATTTAAGAGTTGGCAGAACAAGTGCAAGGGATGTGAGGAGGATCTGCAATATAACGTCCTAGAGGGGTGAGGGTGCTGAAGGATGATTGTAGTATATGAAAGTAATGAGTGTAAGTCTGATTGTACATCCTTAAGTCATCGTTTAGGTATAATAGTATTTGAGTGTAGTCATGAGAGGTTACGTGCATGGTATCGAGTTACAGAATGCCTGGTAATCCGTCGGTGCGTGTACAAGGTTTGCGTGGGTCGGTGCTTCCAAGGTCAAGATTAAGAAAAACGAAAAGATCGTTCACCTAACAGAGTCCTCATCTGGGTAAAGCGGTAATTAGGTATGTTTATTCGCTCGTAGACGTAATTAGTAGCCATCAACAAGGAGCAGCGGCGGGATTATTCTGCCTCCGCCACAGAAGCTGCCCCGTCCGCTGCACGCCGCCACACACCGGCCAAGGCGCCTCCCACACCAGCGGTATTTAGGGGAAGATTTAGGATGATTAAGATTTTTCGCCATGTACACCTTTTTTTTTTACTTATATATGAATGCATATATCAATAACAAATGAGCTAATATATAAGTAAAAAAGGTGAACGTGGTGAACAATCTTAATCTTCCTTAATTTTTCCTTCAATACCATTGTTGATTTACAAATGTATTAGTTTACTTATCTGCTATCTATTGGGTGTTTTTTTTTTTTTTCTCTCTCTCTCTCTCTCTCTCTCTCTCTCTCTCTCTCTCTCTCTCTCTCTCTCTCTCTCTCTCTCTCTCTCTCTCTCTCTCTCTCTCTCTCTCTCTCTCTCTCTCTCTCTCTCTCTCCAGCTCACACAGGTAGCGTGCTGGTTGGGATGGTGGGTAGACACTGCTAATAATTACTGTTGCTAGACGCTCCTACTAGTCTGTAAAGATAATGTATAAGGTTGCCATCATCTATTTCGAGACATGCTTTGGCAGCCAAGTCTCTACAATTGTGGCTGCTCATATGTTTCTCCCTAAGCAGTCTGCTATGTCGTGTTGGTAATGTTTGGATCTATTTATAAATATAATTCTATTTTGTTTATGTATATTGGTGTTCGGCAACCACTAGTAACGTGAAGTGTACTTGGTGACATCGGAACTGCATGTTGTCTGCACTCGCATGGCATGAGGTTGCTTACGGCATACAAAAGTAATGGCTGCTATAAATGGCAACTGCTGCGTGTCACTTAATTATTTTTTTCTTCGTTTTTCTTTTCTTTTCTACATCATAAAAAGCTGGCCAAGGGGAAAAAAAATAGAGGTAACAGAAAGCCCCAAAAATGCTAGCAGGAGAGTTGAAATCTGCGGCGCCCATTATGTATGTTGATAAATACATGATTACAGGGAGCCGAGTAGCCGATGACCATTGCGAGGCAGGCAGCGGGATATCTATTAGTGTGTGAGAACCGGCATTTCGTACCACACAAATAGATTTTGTTGTACGTGTATTCCCCCCAATTACTCAGGTATACGACATAATTTCATGAATCATGTCATAAATGAATTAATTTCAACTCAAATCGATTATAATACATTAAAATTCATTACAATATGATGCATACTAAAATCGAGAATAATACATACAAATTTATATCTTGAAAAAATGTATCATATTGATGTCCA
>JACEEZ010006319.1:75000-100000 GCA_016584305.1 Chionoecetes opilio | reverse complement strand
CCTATCAGTTACCTTCCCTTGGCTAGAGGGAGGGAGGTCGACAGACCGCCAGAGGGTTTGAGGGGGGACGGGGTCCAAGCTCGGTAAAGATATCCGTAAAGGACTTGTGCGGGAATCGAACCCATCACCTTTTTGTTGACGTATTGAAACACCAACACTTTACCACTGAGCTATGGAGCACCCAGCTAAAGATAATCGAGAAGTTATATTTATTATTATTTTTTATGCTTTAAAAAAAAAAAAAAAAATTTTTTTTTTTTATCTCTCACCGACGTCTCGTCCATCAGTTACCTTCCCTTGGCCAGAGGGAGGGAGGTCGATGGGCGGTCAGAGGGTGGGAGGGGGGATTAGGATGGGGGAGCTCTCATCCACCAGTTACCTTCCCCTGGCCAGAGGGAGGGAGGTAGGTGGACGGGAGGGGGAGGGGATGGGGGATGTCTATCAGTTACCTTCCCCTGGCCAGGGGGAGGGAGGTCAATAGACGGGGGATGGGGAGGGGGAGATCCTCTCACCCACGTCTTGCCTATCAGTTACCTTCCCTTGGCCAGAGGGAGGGAGGTCGACAGACCGCCAGAGGGTTTGAGGGGGGACGGGATCCGAGCTAGGTAAAGATATCCGTAAAGGACTTGTGCGGGAATCGAACCCATCACCTTTTTGTTGACGTATTGAAACACCAACACTTTACCACTGAGCTATGGAGCACCCAGCTAAAAATAAACGAGAAGTTATATTTGTACACCTCACCCGAACTCCTACTGTGACTTTTACCTTTAGGCTCATTTTGCCAGGCAAAAACCTGGGAAAACACCTTTATTGCCCGTGTTCTCCTAAGAGCTCCGAGATGATGCACCGAGCTTGGGGCACCGCTACTCTTATAGGGGCTGCCCACCCTGAAGTATGCCTTGGGCTGTATAAGCTCCAAAGTGATAGTGAGAGTAGCGGTACAGTGTAGTGTACTTAGCTACTAACTCCACCCTGAGGACACACGGGTTCCACTTCTCCCTCAGACTGACATCAGTGATCCAAGCTCCCTGCAAGCCTCAAGGGAGAGATCCCTCCTGGTCTATCTAACTAACTCCCAAGCTGGCATATCATCTGGCTAAAAGCGCACGGGTTCGAATCCTGCTCGGCCAACAAACTATTATCATTATCAGCTTGTGAGTGTGTGCATGTGTGTGTGTGCTAATTGTGTGTGTGCGGTGCTGTTGTTGTTTTTTCTCGACCTCTAGTCCTGCTTTCATCCCTCCCTCTCCCTGCTTGCCTGCTTTCCAGGGCAGCAGGCAGGGAGAGGGAGGGAAGGAGGAAGTGGGAGGGACAGAGTTAGGGAGAGAGGGAGGAAGGGTGATGGAGTATGGGAGGAATATATGTGAAGGAAAAAATAAGAAGAGAGAGAGGAGAGAGAGAGAGAGAGAGAGAGAGAGAGAGAGAGAGAGAGAAGAGTAGAGAGAGAGAGAGAGAGAGAGAGAGAAGAGAGAGGAGAGAGAGAGAGAGAGAAGAGAGAGAGAGAGAGAGAGAGAGAGGAGAGAGAGAGAGAAGAGAGAGAGAGAGAGAGAATTTAATTTTATATATAATATATATATATATATATATAATATTATATATATATATATATATATATATATATATATATAGTATATATAATTTCCTTTATTTTTCCTCAGGGTGTCTCAACAATGAATGAACGTTCATTGAAAATCTGGATAGTTTCGTTGTAACAACAAGGAAGCAACGTTGTAACAACGGCAGCAATGTAGAGACGTGAGATGGTGAAGATCTCCAAAATAACAACTTGTTAGTGTGACTAGAAACAACTTGTTCTGCGAACGTGATCACAAGAAAAATTTTGTCACACTGACAAGATCTTGTCACTTGTCAACCATGACAAGATTGTGTTCGTCAACAATGACAAAATTTAACTTGTCTTCCATGACAAGATGCTTCTTGTCATGGAAGACAAGTCAAATCTTGTCATGTTGACGAACACAATCTTGTCATGGATGACAAGTTAAGATCTTGTCAGTGTGACAAGATTTATCTTGTGATTTTAGACATGTTCGCAGAACAAGCCTATTCTTGTCACACTGACAACAGTATGTCTAGAGTGTGGTGTCTTTCGCTCCTTCTGTCCTTCTCTCTCCTTTCCTTCCCTCATTCACTCATCCTTTCTACTCTCTCCTCTCCTTCCCTCATTCCCTCATCCACGTACGTACAGTCACCTGCGCTGATTTTCCTACCGCCTTTGACACTTCAAGACCCTAATTTCGAGGTCAGACGACATATGCCAACTACCCACTGACAGGAGCAGTCATTGGCTGTGACTCTTGTGACAAGTTAATAAGGCCTGCCTCCTGCCCTCTCCCCACCCTCTCACCCTCTCCTCTCTCTCTCTCTCTCTCTCTCTCTCTCTCTCTCTCTCTCTCTCTCTCTCTCTCTCTCTCTCTCTCTCTCTCTCTCTCTCTCTCTCTCTCTCTCAGCCTACATTTAATGAATAACAAAGGAAATAATATGTGTAATTCTTTCAACAAGTCATCAAAACATTCACGGTCCCGTTATAATCAATATATTAGATATTTCAATTCAATTTTTGTGCTGGAGGAAGACAAAAAAAAAAAAGTCAGGTCACAGGTGTGACTTCTCCACCATCCCTTGGGGAGAGTTGGGCACACCCTCACCACGAGACTCGTCTTCATCTCCTCCAGACCCCCTCTCTCTCCCTCTCTCTCTCTCTCCTCTCTCTCTCTCTCTCTCTCTTCCTCTTCCTCCCTCTCTCTCCTCTCTCTCTCTCTCTCTCTCTCTCTCTCTCTCTCTGTAGTAAGCCTTCAGAAAGTGCATTGAAGCAAGTAATTTAACATTTTACGCAATTTGCTTTTGGTGAATAAGAAAATAAAATTAATAAATTCACTCCCAGTCGTCCAAATCAACTGGTTAATTGGGATCCACACATATAAAAAAACCGACAAAATGTTTTAAATATCTGTGGGTGGGAGAGAGACGACAGAGTGTGACGAAACGCCCAGTTATGAGAGGTAATTATGCGTGATATATTTAAAAAAGTCATTGGTATTTAGACTATCGGCCAAGAGGATGTTTGCATGCTGAGAAAAAGTTGGCGCAACGTTTTTTACTCATGTTTATAAGTGGTCAAATTTATCATTAATGGAGCAATAACATGAGGATGATGAAACCCTAATATGCAAGGCGCTTTGACTCAATAGAGACTCAAGAGAGACAAACATAGTTAGTAATGGTAGGATGAGACAAATGGTCTATTTTTTAAACTGATGATGGCGGAGCTGTATTTCTGAAGCTATACACTTAGACTCGGTGCTCAAATAATCGTGAGATCCCCGCCTGCCAGTCATCTGCTCCCGCCAGCCATCAGGCAGCGTTCAGGGTACCTCTGAATACACCTCAACACTTTTCAAGGTCAAATTATGGGGAGAAAAAAGCATTCAAATCAACGATATGTCCTTTTTAAATGACACTTAGATGACTTAGGGATTATATTGCATAGGATTTTTTTCTGAAGTTAATAAACTGAAGTGATGACGCGATTAATTTAAAACCGGATAGAGAAAAACGATCAGGATTATAGCGAAGGACAAAGTTGAAGCTGTCAAAGCTGACATACAGCAAAAACATTGCGTGCCTGCAGGGGTAATTGTGGCATCCTGAGCGTCATTGTGGCCCTCGGCTGCCAAAAATAAAAATTGCACAAACGTGAGATGAACACAATCAAAAAGCTTAAGTAAGGTCAGTAAGGATCTTCAGGCAAACAAAGGCACTAATGCTACCAGGAAAAAAAACATCATAGTGGTTAACATGCAAGTATGTATTACATCCAGTATGTATTACATCCTCTTACGCCCTCCATGCCTTGGCCTTGACCTCCCAAAATCCACCTTGATCTTTACCTAATGCAGGCTTGCCTCTCACCACAACCACCGGACCGGAAAAAAATATTGATACTATGCTACATAGTATCTACATACTAGTATAGTATGCTACATAGCTATGTAATCATAAGATGAAAAGTGAGTCTCTCTGAATGACTTGAGGGGAAGGCGCGATGGAAGCTGAAGGTAAGGAGGAGGAAAAGAAAGGCTAAAATGATCCTGTTAGCATGCAGAAGCTGCAACGCACCTGAACCAGTGTGTAATCAAGGCAAATTATCCATCACATGCAAAACTTGGGGTTAAACTCACCAAGTGACCCCTGTAGCGAAGACACACACACACGCACACACACACACATATTTATATATTTATATATATATATATATATAATATATATATATATATATATATAATATATATATATATATATATATATATATATATATATATATATATACACACACACACACACACACACACACATGCTAAAATATTGTAAAGAGATAAATGAAAAAACCCTTTAAAATTCATATAATTTTATAGATTTTTAAATAAATATTTCAATAATATCTAGTCTAAAATTCCTTTATTAATTCTTCCACTTTACAATCAACTCTTTGATACAATGATAGACGATCTGAACCATGTGCTCGTATATCACCTATATGGTCTTCCTTCTAAAAAAAGGATCACATAAAATTCGCCATAAAATTTCAGAGGCAAACAGACACGAATGCTGCCCTCCCACACACACGAGCACACACACATACGCACACACTCGAGCACACACACATACGCACACACTCGAGCACACACACATACGCACTCATAAATGAAGCAGTTAGAGGAAAAAGAGCTGTTGAAGGGGGTTGGGGAGGACATAACTAGTGGAGGAGGTGAGGTGAGGGAGGCAGCACGCTCCGCCTCTCTACACCTCCCTTGGTGTACTGGGTGTGTACCATGAGTGGGGGATTCCCTTTCCAACATAAGAAAAACAAAATCTTATTATACACCCTTTACACTGTCATACCCTATTAGTGAACACTTTAGAGAGGAGTAGCTTATAATGGAAGTCTTTAAATATAATAACTAGAAGGGTTAACGAGTATATTGCATTATCTTGGTAATCTTGGTTTAACAGAATTTGAGCAAAATATTTACTTTACTTGTGTTTGTTTTTCCGCAAACCAGTTGTTGTCCATGAGGCATGATGAAAAAAAAGCTAATTACCAAAACAATAATTATTTTTACATCAGCAAACAACTGAGAATAGAATTAGAACACAGCAAATTGTGTTGATTTGAAAGATAGGAAGTTTTGACAAAATTCTTCTTTCAAAACCAAACCCAAACCCAAACCCCCCAACCCAAACCCAAACCAACCAAACCAACCCCAACCCAAACCCAAACCCAAACCAACCAACCAACCAAAATAAAAAAATTTAAATAAATAAAAAAAAATAAAAAAAAATAAATAAAAAAAAATAAATAAATAAATAAAAAAAAATAAATAAATAAATAAATAAATAAAATTTAATATTATATTTTTTTTAAAAAATATATAAAAATATATATAAAATTATATATTAATATATATATAAAAATATATAAAAATATATAAAATATATATATATTTTTTAAAATAATATAAAATTATTTTTTAAAATATATATATATATAAAATATATTATTTTTATTATATATATATATATATATATATATATATAAAAATACTATATATATATTATATATATAAAATAAATTATAAAATATATTTTTAATATATATATAATATATATATATATATATATATATAAAAATTTTATATATATATATATATTTTATATATAATATATAAAATTATATATATATATAATATTATTTTAAAAATATATCCAAATATAATATATATATAAATAATTTAAAAAAAATAAAATAATATATATCTATATTATATATATTATTAGATATTATATATAATAATATAAAATTATATTTCTGTTTTCTCTCTTTTGGCAGTGGGGATGTGCAGGTTTGTTTTTGGGTGTGTGTGTGTGTGTGTGTGTGTGTGTTTGTGTGTGTGTGTGTGTGTGTGGTTGTTTTGTGTGTGGGGTTGGGGTGGGGTGTGTGGTGGGGTGTGAGAGGTTAGTGGGTGGTTTTGGTTTTTTTTATTGGGTGTGCAGGGGAGATATGTTCGAGTTTGTTCGCATAACGGGCAGATATATATTATTTTATAAAATAATATATAAATATATATAAAAGATATTTAAAATTTTTTTTTCTCCCCGTAATCATCCAAATCTTTACTTCAACTTCCCAAAAAAACTTTTTCTTTCATAAAAAATTTAAATCTTTCTGAATAAAATTTCCCTCTCGTGACTTCGGCATCAAAGAAAATAACATCTCTAACAATTTTTTTTCCTTCATTTTTCCCCCTCCTATGCTTACCCAGATGGCTCCACAGCTTTTATCTATTTCTAAAGCTAAAACTCTTCGCTCAAACCTTTGCAAAAAATTTCCCAAATCGGGGTTGATGAAGGGCTTGCCCCTTCCTTTCTCCCCCCCACCCTCGGACTAAAATTATGCCTGTCATTAAGATTTTCGTAATGAGTTTTTTTACCCCTTTCGGGCCTAGATCCTCGGAAGGCTTACGGTCCTGACGGATTTCCCCCCCTATTTTCCCCAAAAAACTGTGCTTGGTGCTTGCCCCCTGCCGGTCAAACTTTTCCGTTTTTGTCTATCTACTTCCACCTTTCCTTCGGGGGGCGGGAAAATTTTTTGCTCACATAAAACCTGTTTCAAAAGAAGGGGGGCCCGTTCAAACCCCTTTCAAACTCCCGGGCCTATAGTTTTGCTTCTTGCCTTTTTTAAAGGGTTTTTGAACATACAAAAAAGAAGATTCTTAAGCATCTTTTGGTTCACACTCTTCTACTGATCTCAGTACATTTTCCGAAAAAAGGGCGTTTTACTGGCGATCTTCTAGCTTTTCTAACGGGAATCTTGGTCCCCCCTTTAGGGGGTTTCGGTAAAAAATTTTTTGCTGTTCCCCAAACATATCAAAGTTTTTGGAAAAGAGCCCTGGCACAAATTTTTAATTTTCCCAAAATTTAAACCCTCATTCGGTTTTTATCCTTCTCTCTTTCCCTTCATTTTAAGTTTCCTTTAAAACCTTTCCCTATTGAACCTACTGTAGCCCGGACATTTTTTCTTCTCCAAAAAATCTATCAATATTGGTTTTTCCCCCGGGGTTTCTTTTCCTTTCACCCCACTCTCTTTCTATTATTCATTAATGATCTTTTAAATTTTCTAACTCAAGGCCCTATCCACCCCTACGCTGATGATTTCCCCTGCTTTTTTCAACGTGGGATTATTAAAGTCCAACTCAAAAAAGGAACTAAGGATTCGGGGGAGAGATGTCACCGAGGGCCTAACTTCTGATCTTTCTATAATTTCCCTGTTTGGGGGAAAAAAGCAAAACCTTGTTTTTTAAATGCCTAAAAAAACCCAATTTTTCTTCCCTTTTTCTACTCGACAAAACCTACCAAAATAACACCCCTTCTTCTTAAAGGGCACCCCAACAGTCTCCTTTTTCTACAATGAACATTCTGGGGACTATCTTTTACTAAAAATCTGAACTAAAAAATCCACATCTCATCTCTTGCTAAAACAGCTTCTAAGAATTTAGGTGTGCTGGGGGTCCTGCGCCCTTTTTTTTTCTCCCCCCAATTGCTTGCCTCCTACGGGGCCTTTCCGCCCATGTTGGAAAGTAGGTCTCACATGTTTGGGGGGGATCCACTAAATACAGCTTTTCCAAAACCGGGGTTTTGGAGTAAAAAGTTTTGGGTCTTACAACTCCTCTCCTCGGGCTGACTGTCTTAAAAATCTTTAAATCACCGCCGCAAAGTTGCTTCTCTGCTCTTTTCCCTAAAAGGTTATTTTCATGCCCCCACTGCTCTTTTTAAAACTTGTTTCATTCATCTTTCCACCATCAGGGAAAGGGAATTTAAAACCTGGGTCCCCAAACCAAACTCAAACATACGCGCTAATCATCACCCAAAAGTTTTCTTTAGAGTTTTTTCCCGCCGAAACCCCACACCTTGCATTTAAATTTTTACGGGCGAGTTTAATTACTAAAATAAAAAAAAAACACACACACTCCAAAAAGTGAAAACCACGGGTAAAACGCATTGTTTTGGTAATAAAAAATTTCTAAATTTGCACGGTCTATGCCCTTTAATTTTTTAATTTTTTTGTGCTTGTTTTTTAAATTTAACGAAAACTTTGTTGTTATTTCTACTATAGCATCTCGTGGCTTTCCCCCCCTTTTTTTAAAACTGGAAAAAAGGTGGGTATTTCCCACTCATTTTTTGAAAAAAGTATTCCCTGGGGACAGCCCAAACCCCATTTGCCCTAAACCCGCTCCCTCCTTTTTCATCCTGAGAGAGAGGGGAAGGGGGAGGAGAGAGAGAGAGGGGGAGAGGGGGAGGAAAAGAGAGAGAGGAGAGAGAGAGAGATAAAAAAGAGAGAGAGGGGAAGAGAGAAAAAATTAGAGAGAGAGGGGAAAAGAGAGAGAGAGAGAAGAGAGAGAGGGAGAGAAGGGAGAGGGGGGAAGGGGAGGGGAGAGGGGGAGGGGAGGAGGGGGCGCGCCACGTTCCAACAGATATAACAAAAGGGCGAATACGAATAAAATCACTTTGTTTTAAAATTTTTCATTTTTTTGTTTTTTCGAGGTTCCCCGTACATCTATTTAAATCCCGCAGGCATAATTTTTTTAATTTTTTCAGCATCCTTTTCCATTCTACGCAATTTGTCGGGTGTGCAGGGGAAATTCCCGCCCCACGGGTATTTCATCAACTCCCCCCCCTTAGCTTTTGTTTTGTCAAAAAAAGCAAGAAAAAACCCCGTTTTTTGTACAATGATTTTAAAAAATCAGACAGTCTCCGTGAGATTTTATGACAGTCTGGGAAAAGGCGGGTTGCCATCTTTTTCTCCCCCCAAACCCACACCTCCCATCACCTCGCCCCCTCTTCTCCCTCCCCCTTCCCTTTTTTCCCCGCCCGAGTAACACCTCCTTTCCCCCCCTTTCCTCCTCATCCCCCTCTCCAAAAAAATTTTCCCCCCGCACCCCCCCCTATACCAAGACCCTTTCCATCCTTTAAAAATCTCCCCCGGCCCCAAAACCCTTTTTTTTACCCACCCCCCCCTTTCCTTTTCTCACCCCAAACCCATCCCCTCCCCACCCCCTCCCCCTCTATCCTCCTCCCCCCCTTCCCCCCTCCTCCAAATCCTCCTTTTCCCCCCTTCCACCTCCCCAAACCTCCTCCCCCCCCTTCCTTTCCTTTCCCCCTCCTCCCCTCCTCCTCCCCCAAATCCCCCTCCTCCCCTCCTTCCTCCCCCCCTTTCCCCCTTTCCTCCTTTTCCCCCCTCCCCCTCCCCCCTCCCCCCTTTCACTCCTCACGCCAGCCTCCTCCCCCCTCCCCCGCTCCCTGGCCCTTCTCCTTCCCCCTGCTCCCTTTGCCCCCAAAGGGCCCGGGGAAACACGACACCAACAGCGTCAAGGGCCCCAAAACGATAAAATTTTTTAAAAAAATTTTTCCGGTTTTTGGGCAAAATTTTAAGGGAAAAGAACGAAATAACCAGATTGACGGGGACCATTTCCGGGGACACATGGGGGATTTTTGGGGTGGGGAAAAACGAGTGACAAAAAGGAAACGCTTCTGTTTCCCAGGGAAAGACTGGGACAAACATCACTGCAGCCTGCGATGACGTCAAAAAGAAAAACAAAACGAAAACACTTCTATGTCTTTCCCATGCAGGAACAAACGACGTTACAGTGCGGATCTGAAAAATTCTAGACAAGTACGGGGAAGTTGATCCAAAATTCAAGACAAAAACTAATCATATCATTATTTCGGGAAATTTTCTCCCCGGGACTAGGAGTGGGCCCAAACGTTTTTTACGAAAAGGCCCCGTTCAGCGAAAAAATAACCGACTGAGGTCTTTTTGTGCAAAGGGGGAATGTAGATTTCGAAAATTTCCCTGGGATTTTTCCTACGGGGACCCCTCCTGGTTGAGGTTTCCCATCCTTTTGGGGATGACGGATCCACCTCAGCCCCGTCGGCCATGCACGATTAGGACCGTCTGCTAAATGAAAAATTTTTCTTCTTTACATATCAAAAAACGACGAGCGGGACGGCGGAACCCACATCACCTTAACCCCTTTTTTAAACCCCACAGCAACGGGGGTCACGTCCCGTTTCCGCAAAAAACTAATCAAAGTAAACCTTAAACCCAAGCGCCCTAAAAAAGGGGAAACCTTTTAGACCCCTCCGGTAAACCCTCACGAAAGGGTTCCCAAAAAACTATAAAGGGAAATTTAAAATTACCCCTACACAAATGCCAGAAGCATTTTTTTAAAGGGGGTAAAGGGAATTTTTAAAGCATACTTGTTCCAAAAACCCCCAGAACGTCGTATAAATGAGATTTGGGTCAACACAAAAGAAAACCTTATTAGCTGAAACCTTCCCCGGGGCTATAAGACATTCCTAAATTGTGCACCATAAAGCCGGTGGGTTGGGGGCATTCTTTACATTAAAGAAAATTTTTGCCCAAACAATCGAAAACGATAAAGTAAACAAGATCATTATACTCAGTCTACGCAAAGATTTTAAACTTTAAAAGGTAAATTGCTAAATATTGGGGGCCAAAATATCCCTCCTCCCAAACTAAAAGGGGAAATAGTTGTCTCCGTAAGACGAAAATAAAGTTAAATTGTGAACAATAATAACGGGTTTCAATTATTTTTGGAGATTTTTAACCCCACCTCATAAAACTGGAATAAATTAATTCTGCCCGATAAAAGAAGGTATGCGATTGCTTTATATGGGGAAAAGAAATATATTTAAATCAGGTGGTCCGTGAGCCTACAAGGGATAAAGTATCCTAGATTTTTTTTTCACTACCGACATTTTATCTGGGTTGATTAAATGCGATATAAAGGGAAAATTTGGGAAAAAAGGGGATCCAAGGGAAAACAGAGCGGCATAAAATTTCCTGTAGACTCACAAAAAAACGGTTTTTAGTCCCAAATTATAAATAAAACAAATTTAAAGAAAGATCAGGGAAGGGGTACTAAGCAAGTTGAATGGATTGACCATTTAAAAGGTTAAAACGCCGAAAAAAAATGGGGTAATGTATTTACTAATAAAAATCCCAAACGGTGGTGGAAAAACCTTTCCCAGGTAAGGAAAAAAGTTTGAAAAAACATAAAACAGACCCAGTTTTATGAAAATGAGATCCAAAAAAAACCCTTGGCAGAAAGCGCCCAGGGTATAAAGTTTTCAAAGATTTAAATGAAAAACGGGGAAATTTTAAAAAAATACAAAGACGTTTAAACGCGCTGCAAAGGACTAATTAAGTCTAAAAAGCGCAGTATGAAGAAAAAAATTTCAAAGGAATCCCCAAAAAAAAACCCGAAAAGGGTTTTTTCAATTCGTTCAAGAAAAAAACGGGGGAAAACAAATATTTTGGCCACTGAAGATAAAAATAATATCTTGGTAAATGATAATAAAAGTATGGCGTTTGACTCAAAGAATACTTTAAGCGGATTTATTAAAAAAGACGGGAAAATCCCTTTCCCCGAAACCCGTAAACATGTATGCAGGAATCAAAGGGAAGACTTTGGTTTAAAAGGGGAGATAACAGTAGACCCAAATATCAAAGTATTTTTCTGAAAATTTCCCAGAAAAATCCGTGGGGGGCCGAAAACTCGCCGCAATACTTCGCGAATGTCACAGTCAAAAATTTGCTCCCCTTAAAGATTATTTTTTAATTTAAAACGCTAAGGGGAAAAAAAATGTTCCTAGTAGTGGAAATTAGCTAAAGTTACACCGATAAATTTAAAAAAAGGGGGGTAAGAGGGGTCGCAAGTAATTATCGGGGCCCCCTTTTTCTAAAAAGTCCCCTTTATTGTTAAATATTTTAGAAAAATATTGCCCGGGGTAAATAAAAGTTTTTTTCCCCGATGAAAATAACTCTATACAAAATCCCCCGCATGGATTTCGAAATAAGAGATCCTGTTTTAAAAAACCTACTGGATTTTTTTTAAAGTCATTTATTCCAAAATTTGGGGCGCTAAAATTCCCCCCCCGGGGTGTAATATAAATTTATTTTTAGAAAAACCTTTTGATAACAGGGCCACATAAACGACTGTTGGGCCAAGCCCAAAAGGGGAAATGGCATAGGAGAAACAATTTAAAGTTTAGGGTTTGGGGATTGGGTTTCAAATCGTAAAAAAACGGGGAGGGAAAAAAATGGTGAGGCATTGGGGGTTGGGTTTGATGTAAATAGTGGGGGGCCTCAGGGCTCGTTTGGGGCCCACTTTTTTTGAAAATAATCAAAGATCTGGACTGCGGAATTTTATCAAAATAAACAAAAATTTTCAGATGGGCACCAAATTAGGCGGGAAAGGAATATTTCTAAGGGAAAAATGCGAACCAAAACAAAGTGATCTCGACAAAAATATCAATTGGAGGATAAATGGCTTATTAAAAATTTAATTCCGAAAAAGTAAAGTAATGCATATAGGCAACGATTTAAACCCCAAATATAAAAAAATCAAATGCAAAATAAACGTTAACTGAAGTACAGCAGGAAAAGGATTAGGTTTTTCCATCCCTCAGTAAAAGATCTGAAAACATTCGCATTGCCCAGCTGCCGTAAAAAGGGAAAAAAGGGTGTTTTTGGGTTTTTAAACGTAATTTGAACAAAAAATCCCCCAAAGGAATACCCCCAATTTTACACGTCCTTTTGGTTTTTTGGCCCCCACGGGGAATTTTTGCCCTTTTAAAATTTTGGTCGCCTGTTTTTGTTAAAAAATCAAGGGCCCAAATTGGAAAACAGGGGCCAAAAAAAGCAACCAAAAAAATTTTCCTCCTGCGAAAAATTTTTTCTTATGAAGAGAGAATGCGGAAACTTAATATGTTTTCCCTTTAAAAGGGTCGTAGAAACCGTGGGGATTGATTAGAAACCTTTTAAAATTCTAAAAAGGTTTTTATGTCATTAAACAAGAGGACCTATTTGAGCTTTCAACTAATTACCCCAAAAAGAAATAATGGTTTAAAAATAAACGGAAAAGTTGCCCCCAAACCCAATTTCCCTTTTCAAAATTTATTTCAAGGTTTGAGTCGGTTTTATCGATGGAACAATTTACCCGCAAAAAGTTTCGGGAGCCAACAAAAAAACCCACATTCAAAAAAAGACTTGACGCGCACTGTAAAGTTAAATTTGGGATTTATAGTGGGGAATTCGTATCTATTCCCCCCAACGATTTTTGTAGTGGTAGTTTGGGGTTTTTTTTTTGGGAGTATTTTTTTTTATCCTATCATTCTGCCATGAAAAATTTTATGTTCCTTTTCCCTTTTTGGGACATTTGGGATAAATTTTTCCCCAAATGTTTTTTTTAAAAAGTAGTTGATAGTTAGTATATGTAGTTCAGCAGATACCCCCGCCTTTTTGGCCCATAGGTTCCTTGGGGGGTCTTTACTCCTTGTAATCCCAGGAAACTGCATGCCTCCCCACCCGCGGCCCCGTGCACAAGACTTTCTACTCATTCTCATCCCTATTCCCGTCCATATTCCTAAGCAAAAGTTTATCAGCATCTTTTCTCTTTCATCCCTTTCATGGTAAAATCGGGAAAAATCCTTTCCCGTTTTTTTTTTTCACTTTCCTATGACTTTAAAACTTTTCAAAAAAAAGAGTAAAAGACACCTCCCGAACTAATTTGGCTCCGCCCTCTTTTTTAATTTTATTATCTTACTGGGCTTCTTTATAGGGGTGGGAAAATAAGGCCCCGGGGTTTTGGTTCCATTTTTTGGTTTTGCCCTTTTGGACAGTCCTTTTTAGATGGGGAAAAAAAAAAAAAAAAAAATGTATGAGCGTGTGTGTGTGCGGAAAACAACAACAAGGCATGTAGTGCAGTGGCTGTTATTGCTTGGCGGCTGCAGGAGGCGGTGAAAGGGGTGAAGGCGGTGAAGGGGGTGTGGGTGGGGCGCCGTGTGGATGATTTAAAACCCCAAAGCAGCCCCCCGGGGGTAAGTTTCAAAAACTTTCGTACACCCTTTCAAGATTTTCGTGAATTTTTTTTTTAGAATAAAAAATTTTTCCCAATTTTTAAACCCAAAATTTTTTACAAAAAAAGCTTTACCCCGGTTTTTTTAAAATCATGCGTTACAAAAAATAACACCCCACGATTACCTAGCAAACTTGTCGCCTCTTTAATGGATAGAACTATAATTTCCCCACAACACTGGTCATTTTTTTCTTAGTTTCGTCAAGGTAACGGAGTCAGATTTATAAAGAATTTTCATGTTCTCGGTATCGGCTGGGATCTACCCCGAGGGCGAGACTGTAAGGACCATTCCCGGTCAGGAATATGACAAAACGGGCCATGTTTCAATCAAATCCCCATCAGACCCTGAGCTTCCAAAACCCTTTTACACAGTTAAAAAAATTTTCATTTTTTGTAATGTAAAAAGAGCCAGCTGGCAGCGGCCTCAAAAAGTCGAGCGTTAAATTGAAAGGGGGGGTCCGGCTTTTTAACAAGGGGAGGCAGTCTACATTACCCACCAAGGGCTGCAAGATTCTCCGATGGTTGTTAATACTAAGAATCCATGGAATTTACTTCGGTCTTCTGCTGCTCACCGTCCTCAATGGCTGGTCGAAGCCGCTACGCCAAACAAGGCTGGCTGGCTAAACTGATTCACCGCACCGCACTAAAAAAAACGCCCCCCCCTCTCTCTCTCTCCCCTTCTCTCTTCCTTCCCTTCCCCTCTCTCCTCTCTCTCTTATTGCTGACGCTTGAACTAGTACTCCTACTACTATTAATACCACTACTACCACTAATGGTAATGGGAATCATAATGATAGTAATAATGAATAATGCTATTCTTTTCATAATTATCACTTATCATTATTATCAATATCATCCCTATTTTCTATTTATTGTTTAATGATTGGGTTTTTGTCATTTATCATTATTTCTAACCTTTAAATTTTCACAATTTTTATTTTCATTTTTTTTTATCATCATTATTATTTTATTGTTAATATTATTGTTATTATATATCACAAAATATTATAACAACATTATTTTAATCCTTTAAAAAAATTTTTCAGGGGTTTTTCCATTATCATAATCATTATCATTATTACTATTGGGCTCATTTTCAAATATTTTTAAACAAACCTTCTCCCGGGGTTTAAAAAAACAGGGATAGTCCCTATATGTGCTATAAAAGAAGTAGCAACAAAAGGCCTTTTGTAATTTTTGTAGGATTAGACGAGTAAAATGTTTTAGAAAAAGTAGAGTGGAGTAGTTTAAAGATAAAACCCGCAGTAGAAAAGTATAGTAATAATAAAATTTTTGGGAGTAGGGGGTAGAGTAGCGGTAGTAAAAGGGGGTATTTGTAATAATATTAGTTTGTAGAAGTATAAGAGGGGGAAGAGGGAGGGGAGGAGGAGGAGGAGGGGGAGGGGAGGAGGAGGAGGAGGAGACACGCGTCTAATCAGTTCCATCAGGTGGACTCCTAGCACTGGTTGGGTGAGAATTCCACACGAGAGAGAGAAAGAGAGAGACTATGAGGTGCAGGGTTTGGGGGCGGCACTTGAGAGAGAGGGAGGGGAGAGAGAGACCCAGGAGAAGGGAGAGGAGAAAAGAGAGAGATAGAGAGAAGAGAGAGAGAGAGAGAGAGGAGAGGAGGAAGAGAGAGAGAGAGAGAGAAAAGAGAGAGGAGGGGGAGGAGAGAGGAGGGAGGGAGAAAAGAGAGAGAGAAAAAAGAGAGAGAGAGAGAGAGGAGAGAAGGGGAAGGGGAGAGAGAGAAGGGGGAGAGAAAAGAGAGGAGAAAAGAGAGAGAGGAGAGAGAGAGAGAAAAGAGAAGGGGCGAGAGAGAGAGAGAGGGGAGAGAGAGAAGAGGAGAGAGAGAGAGAGAGAGAGAGAGAGAGAGAGAGAGAAGATGGAGGAGAGAGAAGAGGAGAGGAAGATCAGAGAGAGAGAGAGAGGAGAGAGAGAGAGGGGAGAGAGAGAGAGAGAAGAGAGAGAGAAGGAGAGAGAGGAGAGAGAGAGAGAGAGAGAGAGAAAAAAAAAAAAGGAAAAAGGAAGAAAAAAAAAGCAAAAAGGGGGGAAGAGGGGGAAGGAAAAAAAAAAAAAGGAAGAAGAGAGGGGGAGAGAGGGAAAAAAAAAAAGAACAAAAAAAAACAACCCTAAAACGCCGGCAAAAGATTTTTTTAACGAAAAATTCAAACCAACCGGGGGGTTTGAAAATGGGAAAAAAAAAAAAAATCCCACAAAACCCACAAGAGAAAAAAACAATTCATACTAGCAAAAAACTCCCCCCGTGGGAACCGGGGTTTTCCCTTCCCAAAATTTTCCCCTTAACCCACCCCGGTATTCCCGGGGAAAAGGGGGAAAAAAATGACAAGGAAACCCCCCCTATTTTTCCCCAAACCAACAAAGGAAAAACCCAAAACCCCCGTTCCGGGGTCAAAATTTTAAAATTTGGGGGTAAAATTTTTCCGCTTAAAAAGTTGTTTGGGAACCAAAGGGGGGGCCCCCCCTTTTGGGGAAGGAAAAAAAAGGAGCGGAAAAAACTTAAAGAGGAAAAAACTTCAAAAATTTTTAAAAAATTAAAAACCCCCAAGGGGCCCCCAAAACAAAAGGGGAGATTTTTTGGTTTGGGGGGAAAAAGTTTAGTGGGAAAAAAGGAATGGGGGAAAGGGAAAGGAGGGGAAGGGGGAAGGGGAAAGGAAAGGAGAAAAGGAACAAAATAAAAAGGAGAAAAAAAAGAATTTGAATAAAACAGGAATTTAAAAAAAAAGGAGGAGAGGAAAAGTTTTGAGGAGCCGGGGAAAAGGGGGAGAAGACGGACGGGAGAGTAGACGAGACGGGGGAGAAGAAAAAGAAAAAAAGGAATTTTCGGGGGAGGGGGAGGAGGGGGAGGGGAAAGGAGGAGTGAGGAGGAGGAGGAGGGAAGGGAGGGAGAGGGTGAGGAATTTGCAGGTCAGGATTAAAAAAGGAGAAAAAAAAGAAGAAAAAGGAAAAAAAAAGAGAGGAGGAGGAGAGAAGAGAAGAGAGGAGAGAGAGAGATTTAGAATAGAGAGAGAGAGAGAGAGAGAGAGAGAGAGAGAGAGGAGAGAGAGAGAGGAGAGAGAGAGAGAGAGAGAGAGAGAGAGAGAGGAGAGAGAGAGAGAGAGAGAGAGAGAGAGAGAGAGAGAGAGAGAGAGAGAGAGAGAGAGAGAGAGAGAGAGAGAGAGAGAGGAGAGAGAGAGAGAGAGAGAGAGAGAGAGAGAAAGAGAGAGAGCGAGCGAGCGAGAGAGAGAGAGAGAGAGAGAGAGAGAGAGAGAGAGAGAGAGAGAGAGAGAGAGAGAAGAGAAGGAGGAGCCAAAAGAGTCTGAAGGTTACTTCTAGACACAGATTTGCAGAGCTGCCCACCTGCCTGCTTACCTTGAATGGCGGTGTGACGGCCGGTCGGGAAGCAGCTGGCCACCGCGCTGCCACTCATTAATATAGAGGCGGGCGACAAGCACGCACCCAGGGGCCAGACAAACACGCCAGATTTATTCCCAGCCTCCCCACATTCTCACCCCGATCTGGTCATCATTACCTACATCCATGAGCCTCCTTTTTCTTTCTTACACAGTACACCTACCTACCTACCTTTCACTTCTTATAGCTTCTCAAGACACCTTCACCCCCTTGAGATTCTCGGCGTTCACTTACCCACGGCGGCTTTTCAGGTTCTTGCAGCACCACTTCTTCAGATGCGTTCGAGTTTCTTTACGACACTATAAAATATCACACGGATGTCACAAGCAGGACTCGGTGATATGTGCGACCTTCAGAAACTCCTGCAGAACCTTTCGGACACGTTGCTACCCACAGCTCTTTATACATTTTCCAGGTTTATGTGTAATAACCTTACAATTTCTAAATCTTCATTAATGACACATCAATAACAGGCTTGCATTTTCTTTTAGTTCTTACTCTTTTGTTATCTTATTGTGTCTTTCTGCATCATTAAGTTCACTTGCCTATTTATTGCATACCCACCCTCTTAGCGTCTCTCTCTCTCTCTCTCTCTCTCTCTCTCTCTCTCTCTCTCTCTCTCTCTCTCTCTCTCTCTCTCTCTCTCTCTCTCTCTCTCTCTCTCTCTCTCTCTTTCTCTCTCTTCTTCTTTCTTTATTTCTTCTTTTTTCTTTTGTTCTTACTCTGTGTGTGTTTGTGTGTGTGTGTGTGTGTGTGGTGTGTGTGTGTGTGTGTGTTGTGTGTATGAGGTCTTCGATCGACTGAGAGGCAGGTGCGGGTGTATAGTAGGAGGGTAGTTAGGGAAGAGGGGTGAGCGGGAAAGAGGGGAGAGGACATCGTTGAGGGATATCGAGCGAGGGTAAAGCCACACCTGCCACGTGACTCATCCTAATTGCCTAAGAAACAACGCAAAACACACACAGTAAAATACGGGGCATGATTAACCAATGATTCCCCATTCACGGATATTAACTGACGACAGGATGACACGAAATGGGGGAAGTAGATGACGCTGGAGGGTTACGAGATAGGAAGGCAGGGTACTTGGGGGGGGAGGGGAGAGGAACACTACAAGGATCACCACTTTCCCCGCATTTAAATTTCAATATCTATCGGTACACTATATTCTTTTAAGTCATGGCACCTGATTAACATATCTCCAATGGCTTTATAGTTATGTCGTTAATCCTATCAATTGTCATCATTTGTTGCATCGTAGAGCCAATCAGCACGTCTCTTCATCAAGACTGTCGCATTCAACAACAACGCATTTAAACGACCTCAACACAACGACCCGGCGTCCATGAGAAGGGCGTCATGCGGCTTTACGCGATATCGAGTGTTTATGAGTTGGCAGAGTCGTGTCTCTCCAGTCGTAAAATATCGGGCAGTAAAAGTTGTCGTTAAAGAACAAGTAATGTTTCCATGCCAATCGATTATTGACCCGCGACCACCTGCAGGATTCCCGTCTCATCCCCCGCAGTGGCCGAGAGCAGAGACGCGTGGCTGTTGCTGTAGGAGTAGTGAGGTAGCGACAATCAAGTAGGCAACAGATTACCTATACGAACTCTGAGCTGTAAGTCATGATAGCCGAAGGAATAGCGAAGTTTTTTTTTTGGAGAGATAGCAAGCAGCGACGAGAAATAAAGATGATAAAGCTTACTTGTCAGACGATGATCGGCGAGGGCTCTAGAAACCTGGTGGGGCGACCGTCGAGGATGAAGGTATGTGCTGGAGGTAGGTTTGAGGCGGTGAGGCATCAGCTGGAAATGAAATAGATAGATATATAAATATTAATACAAAAGAGAGAGAGAGAGAGAGAGAGAGAGAGAGAGAGAGAGAGAGAGAGAGAGAGAGAGAGAGAGAGAGAGAGAGAGAGAGAGAGAGAGAGAGAGAGAGAGGAGGAGAGAGAGAGAGAGAGAGGAGAGAGAGAGAGAGAGAGAGAGAGAGGAGAGAGAGAGAGAGAGGAGAGAAGAGAGAGAGAGAGAGAGAGAGAGAGAGAGAGAGAGAGAGAGAGAGAGAGAGAGAAGAAAAATGAGAGGGAATGTGAATTATTGAATATAAGAGATGGATTCCTACTGTGATGGTAAAACAAATAGAAAGTGTAAGTTAACATATAAACTCTAGGGGTTGAGCGCAGCATGTTTGGGTTTCTGACGCTCCTTAGGAAAACAAAGATTTGTTTGCAAACATTTGTGTCAAATGCCCGAGTGCTGGCGAAGGCTTTGGTAAGGAGAGAAAGTGAGGTAATGACAAGCTGGAGGAGACATTAATAAGGAGGAATGATGAGCCAACCATGGTTAACGCGATACAGTATTCGTAATGTGACATCAAGAAGAGAACTATATCCTTTCTGGCTTGGCAAAAAGAATGATAATCCTCACGATCCTGATTCTATCGTACTTCTAAAAGATTTTGAGGTCGAAGTCTTAAGAGAGCTTATGAGTCTTCGGTGGGAGTGCCAAGATTATTATATTATGATGTGTTTGTTACAAGGTGCGTCTTATGAAGATTTTAAGCTACTGATTTTTTTTGTAAAATTATAAGAATATATATCAAGTATAGACGTCCAGCCTCTGGCCCCTTTGCTTTTGGCTCAGTTCTTGCGGCTGGAACGTGACAGCGAGACACGTTCCAGCCAATTAACTCATTACGTGAATTACTCATTAAGGGCTTGTTCTATGCAAAAAGTTTGTTCTACAAACCCCCATTGATTTTGACAGCACTGCTTTGATGTCGAATTTTAGCTCAATCCGACTATAATTATGAGTAGTTTACGCTAATTACTCATTAAGGGCTTGTTTTACGCAAAAAAATTCTTCCGACGACCCCCATTGATTTTGACAGCACTACTTGCATGTCAAATTTCAGCTCAATCTGACAATATTTAGGAGTAGTTATACACTTTTTGGCGGAAACTTGGTTCCACGGGTCTTATGGTAAGCGACAGCGAGCGAAGCTCGCTGTCAATAAAACATCAATGGGCCGTAATAGACTATTTTGATTATCTTCATGTTTTCCTGAATCATCTCATGAAGCACCCGTTGATGAAGCTACTCAAATCAAAGCAACAGGTAAGGGTGAGATTTTACAGCATCCCAACACAACACATATATAAAAAACACATAACTATAATGGATTCTCTACTCTTAATGTTCCTTTAATCAATTCACTGTAGCCGGTAAGAGACGACTTATTGCCACAAGGAATGGCAGTGTACGTGTTGATGGAGAGTAAAAATGCAACAAGTGGGCTTTTACGCTCCAATCTGGGCTGTAGCTGAGCGGGATTAGTGAGAGTTCTGGTTCCCCCTCTATATAGTATTCGCCTTGTAAAGTGTGTTGCCTCCTCTATCTGGCTGATTAATGTGCGAGGCAATGAAGGGCAAGGGCCGAACAATGCAGTGGAATTCAACGAGGAGGAGGAGGGCAGTAGTGGTGGCGGCCCAAGGCAACAATTATCGGGGTTGCCTGCGGAGAGCACCACACCCCGGCGCCGCCACACGCACGCCGCCACCTGGCCAGCTGGTGTGGCTGGCGAGAGCACGGCAGCGGTGGCCCGCCTGACCCCCACACCCCGCCGCGGGCACGCTACCTGGCCCCTCCCCCGACCGCCGCCCCTCCCACGGTCACAGCCCCGCCCACGGTCACAACCCCAACGCCTTATTGGTCGGCGGGGTCACGTGATCAGCGTTGAGGCATATAAAGGTGACGCGTGGCGGGGCAAGGGTCAGACCACTGTACGAGACGCCACTAGACATGTCGGTGGACTGGTACTTCCCCGTATCTCATCCGGGCTACTCCAGCCCCTTGGACCACGCTGCGGCATACTTGGAGCAGTTAACTTGTCCCACCTCGCCCTTCAATACCGGCGGCTACTCACTTCCCGCGCAGTGCCCAAGCAATGTCTCCTCCCAGGATAGCAGTTGGTGCAACTCAGAGGAGAACCGCCCCAGCCCGTCGTGTTCACCCATCAGCAGCTGTGAGAGCATGGAGAGCAGTTCATCGCACGGCTGGGGCAATCAACAGAGTGGCCCCGCGTCATGGTCCTGGGGCGCCCCTGGAACCACGCATCCTGTCCTCGCTGCCGTCTCGGACCTTAACAACCCCAACTGTTCCCTGGCAGTGTCGCGTGGCCGTCAGGCAAAGTGTCGCCGAAGACCTCCAAAAACTGTAGGCCGCGAAGTAATCAAGAAGCGTCGACTTGCAGCCAACGCGCGGGAGAGACGTCGGATGAATGGACTAAACAGTGCCTTTGACAGACTGCGAGAACACATCCCCGCACTGAGTGGTGACCAGAAGCTGTCCAAGTTCGAAACTCTACAAATGGCGCAGACGTACATATCTGCCCTCGTGGACCTGCTGCAGTAGCGGACACGCGCCGCACGAGTGACATCTGGTCAGCTTCCCGCGACGTCCACAGCCCGTGACTCTCAGTGCCTTGAGTGACAAAATACACAGTGAGATGATTGTGATCGCGCTCATCCGATGGTGTTATCACGTCGCGGGGACAAGTGACGGGGAACGTTTTTATGGGTTCTCGCCTTCCTCAGACTGTGATTGTGTTC
Source organism: Chionoecetes opilio (assembly GCA_016584305.1). Taxonomy (NCBI): domain Eukaryota; kingdom Metazoa; phylum Arthropoda; class Malacostraca; order Decapoda; family Majidae; genus Chionoecetes; species Chionoecetes opilio. Next base: position 77,959 of record JACEEZ010006319.1, on the reverse strand, counting down.
TGTCCTAAAGTGCTGGAGCTGTCTTGGAGCTCAGAGTGAGTCCAAGATCAGCAAGTGGATGTTTGAACACTGAGCCCGCTCACGTTTGGGAGCGTGTGTTCACATGTCTCGCTGTGAGGTGTGTGTCGCGTTAGTGCTCACGGGTGTGCCTCTGGGGCAGCGCGGCAGTGCCAGACAACCGTCGTCACAATCTGGCACTCGCTGCGTCTAGGGGCATATGCAAGGGATTACCAAAAAGTGTATATTGCTATTGCTAGCAGAAACTGGCTCAATTTAGTGTTTAGTCTACAGCTACAAATGTGTGTTATGTATATATAAATTATTTTGTTAATAAATCTTGAGAAATATACTCATTTGCTTCACTTCAGTTCCTGCAGCCACTATAAACGAAGCGTGTTGTGCCTCCTTGGTGTGGATGATGAACCAGGTTACAGGACAGTTTGAGTGTCTATTGAGTTTTGATTTTGCTGACCACTTGAATGCAACAAAATTGCTTCAATGCATATTTTGCAAGTAATATATCCAACATTCAGCTAAAATTATATCATTTCAAACAGTCCTGCATCTTCGGTAAGGGTGTAAGCTTAAACTTTGATAAGGAAAGTCGAGAATTCAATCAAAGCATTGAAGCATTGTTGAACACTATATCAATAACATCAATCTGGTCAGCTGATTGCAAATTTCTTTATAGTGCAAATATTGCGTTATTTATTTCTACTAACGAAAAAAAATATGAAACAAAGTATAAAAATTATATTGATATAAAAATAAGGTTCAGATGAAAATTAAATATTGGTCTTCATTTAATATATTCATCAAAGATCAGCGGAAAACACACCACAAGTAGACACGTAGAAACACGAAGAGTCTTACGAAAATCTTTTAGAAAGTAAGAAGCTCTAACTTAACCGCAATGAGCTGAACACAGAATAATTTCTTACTCTGCACACCCACCAACTGACATCCAAAACACATTCAATATTCTTTGGACTTCGTAAGATAAACCATCATCACCACCACACGTCTTATATAGAAAAGAACATAAACACAACCCTCCATCCACCCTTCTGGGCCACACAAGGCTTCACGCGCCTCATACATCACCCTAACGGCCACACTTCTCTGCAGGAAACAACACAAGCTCACACACCATCCCTACCGCCTTACCCCCTAAAGTGCCAAAGCCATCGCCTTCTGTGTCTTTATCTCAGCAGCGTAAAATACACCGCTGCGTAACCCAAGGCTGGGGAAGATTGAAAGAACAGATACTTAAGAGCTGGATATCTATCATGCACCTACATCAAATATTACATGCAGAAAACCTGAGGGCAAACCACACCCTACGCGTGACAACCTTTATAAAATGTGCAAAAGGGAGACGGTCAGAGAGTAAAAAACACAAAAATTTAATATAGAATGAGAGAGAAAAGAAAATGAAGGTACTGAATGGGGTGAAAAGGAGACGGTCAGAGGGTAAAAAATATAGAAAGAGAGAGAAAAGAAAATGAAGGTAATGAATGGGGTGAAATGGAGACGGTTAGAGGGAAAAACACAAACTTTAATATAGAAAGAGAGAGAAGGAAGAGAGAAAAGAAAATGAAGGTAATGAATGAGGTTAAAGTTCGCAGAAAAGGGCAGAGCTGAGCCGTGGAGTGGAGCCGCGCCCCTGTGACCCAGTGGCCGCCTCTTCTGTCCCCGTCTCCCCGTCTGCGGTCAGGGAGGGAGAGTTTGACGGCTTTAACCCCCGGCCTCCCGCGGCTCCCTCACGTGCCAGGGCTGCGGGGACCGGCGGCACCAGCGCTGCTTTGTGAATGAAGGTAAGGATTTACAAGTATTCTGTGTGTGTGGGGGGGGCGTGTTTGTTGTGTGTGTGTGTGTGTGTGGTGTGTGTGTGTGTGTGTGTGTGTGTGCGTGCGCGCGCGCCCATGATATTTCTGAACTATTATCAGGTTGGTCCGTGGTTTTATTCACATGTTCGCTAATAATGATAATAATGAAAATAATGATAGAAATATTATAACTAATTCAACCGATAGTAATGACAAAAATCAATAATAAAATATTGATGATAACAATATTAGGAAAGAAACATAATAACAATAATGGCAACATTATAAACAAACAGCCAGCACAGTAGTATTACTAGTACTCTATCTAGTAGTCGCAACAGCCAGCACAGTAGTATTACTAGTACTCTATCTAGTAGTAGCAACAGTCAGCACAGTAGTATTATTAGTATTCTATCTAGTAGTAGCAACAGCCAGCACAGTAGTATTACTAGTACTCTATCTAGTAGTAGCAACAGCCAGCACAGTAGTATTACTAGTACTCTATCTAGTAGTAGCAACAGTCAGCACAGTAGTATTACTAGTATTCTATCTAGTAGTAGCAACAGCCAGCACAGTAGTATTACTAGTACTCTATCTAGTAGTAGCAACAGTCAGCACAATAGTATTACTAGTACTCTATCTAGTAGTAGCAACAGCCAGCAGCAGTAGTATTACTAGTACTCTATCTAGTAGTAGCAACAGCAGCAGCAGTAGTATTACTAGTACTCTATCTAGTAGTAGCAACAGCCAGCACAGTAGTATTACTAGTACTCTATCTAGTAGTAGCAACAGCAGCAGCAGTAGTATTACTAGTATCTATCTAGTAGTAGCAACAGCAGCACAGTAGTATTACTAGTACTCTATCTAGTAGTAGCAACAGCAGCAGCAGTAGTATTACTAGTACTCTATCTAGTAGTAGCAACAGCCAGCAGCAGTAGTATTACTAGTACTCTATCTAGTAGTAGCAACAGCAGCAGCAGTAGTATTACTAGTACTCTATCTAGTAGTAGCAACAGCAGCAGCAGTAGTATTACTAGTACTCTATCTAGTAGTAGCAACAGCAGCAGCAGTAGTATTACTAGTACTCTATCTAGTAGTAGCAACAGCAGCAGCAGTAGTATTACTAGTAC
>JACEEZ010006319.1:62500-70000 GCA_016584305.1 Chionoecetes opilio | reverse complement strand
GTGTGTTGTGTGTGTGTGTGTGTGTGTTTGTGCGTGTGTTTGTTTTCATTCATATAGACATTAATTTTATTATGACCTGACAAAACGTATAAAAACAGGGGATGAAGGAGACACGGCCTGGGAAGTGAGTAGTTTATTCCTGACTAGTTTCGCCTCTACTGGGCTTCATCAGAGGAATCATTCATCTGATGACTTCCAGTAGAGGCGTAACTAGTCAGGAATAAAGGAGACTCACTTCCCAGCCCGTGTCTCCTTCATCACCTGTTTTTACGCCTGTCAGTATGTCTACACAAAACGTATAAATTCAAAACTAACGATAAAACATTTTAACAAGCATTAAAATAAATGCTCCAGTATATTTATGAACATCTATCAGCAGTTGTTGTGGCCGCCACAGTGGTGAGGATTGATGTGACCTTCCCGTAACAATAAATCGATAGAGAAAATGCTCCTTTTTAATCATGCATACGCTTCTTGCTTCATTTAATTTAATTGTTTTACAAATACCAAACTGAGTCATGTAGGTTTATCAGACTTATATATCAAATAAAGTTTGATATTCACTCTTCAGCTCTAAGTTCCTAACTCATACTTTTTTAAGATGATAACTGACAGTCTTTTAATTAAATTTTTTTCTTCGTCCCTCTGCAACGATGAGCTTTGCATGGAGCAGCCTGAAACCAGTATGGACGTTGGTATTTTCAAAATATTACCAAAGCTATGCTGTCCACCATGTTGCCTCCAAAGAAAGTCAGAATGAAAGGTAAAGTCAGTATGCAGGATGCCGGTGAAATGCGAAAAGCGGCACTTCCAATCATTACTCAACCATCAGTCGTGTCTATTCACCTTCCACTACTTATTGATTTTGACATCCAAGTAGTTCATAATAATCTGTTTCAGTCTTCCAGTCCACAATGTAAATGTGACAATAATTAATCCTTCAATGGTCATGAAGTCCGTCTACTTGTCCTCGTCGACTTTGGTGTCACATATCCTGCCATATTCCCGCGTCCTGTTCAGCCCTTCAGTCATCTCCGAACTGTCAGACAAACAATGATTCCGAGTGAACAAGCTCGGCCACGGCCAGCGTCACTTTCGGCGAAGTGCTATATAGATAATAATGAAAGAGGAACATGTATAAAGATCAATGGAAAACTGGTATAACTACGAGGCCCGGTCACCCGTGCAAGGGGTGAGTGAGCTACTCGAACTGTTACTGCATCCTAACACGCCTCTACCTAACTTATGCAGGTGCCTTGTCCTCAGAACCCTATTTATGCATGCATCACAATCTCCTTTATGCACGCCCCTTAATGTTTCACACTTCATTCCACCCATTGACAGTAACGATCAAGTAATCACTCTGTCCTGGTCGCCGCGTCGCGTCTCCACACCTAAGTGCCCTTCGTCCCGGCTCACCCACCGCCACCTTGCATCCTCCACACGCCTCCTTGTAACCTGAGTCACGAGCGGTTGGCCAAAGACCTGCGGTTAGACTTTTCTTCTTTCACTTTTTTATGAAATATAACAAGGCCAAGACATGTGGCTCCTCCTCAGGTCAGGTTGAATGGTCGTTATCGTGTACGCTGCGTGCAATATATAATACCGAAAACGGACAAAAAAGTTAGATGAGCAAGATATGCATGATGCTTTGAGCTTTATGCATAAAATACTATTTACTCATTCAGACAATCCGGCAACTTTTACGATCGGGGCATCGAACTAATGGGATAAAAGCGATAACACTCGATCTTTTGGGATTTACGAGAGCTACGTGCGTTGGTCGCTTATTAGTCAAATTAGCCTGCGCTGCCCCTGTTCAGGAGAGAGCTGGCTCTCGCGCGCGATAAGACATAAAACTGACCCACCTCGCCCCGCCCAGCACGCCCCTGTGTGTCTCCCCGGGGCAGGGGGGAGGGGCACCATCCTTTTCTCACAAGAAGAATTACCTGAGACTCTGTGCTTTCGCGGTCATGTGTTATTTTCAACCCGACCTTCTCCCTTCCACCTCCTCCTACTCCTCCTGTTCCACTTTTTCTCTACCCTATAGTGATACCTTTACTTAAGCATTTATCTACTCATCTCCATTTTGCATACGGCTATATATTTTGTGTATAATTGGCCAAATTTTCTTTGCCTCTTCTGTTCTTTCTTTTTGATCAGTTCATCCTTTTCCCATCTACTATTCTTGTCTCTCCCATCGCCTGCGGTCTCATTACCCTACTACTTAACCAACATCTTTTACTTCACCTCCTCCCTAATTACTCGAATAAGATCCTAATTAAAGTTGAGGAAGACATCTGCTTAACCTCGCCATACCTACAGGGGTGAGATTCATGGGATTTTAGCCATGACCTTACATACTACTGTACCTTCCTCACTACCGTCACAACCCACACCTCTCCATCCGTCCACTAACATCCATGGTGCCTTCATTTTAACATAGAGTGGTTTAAACTTAACACAAGACAAACAGGAGTCCTCTATGTCATCTGAGACCATGAGGCTGCATAAACACTGACTTTTCTTAGTGTTGAGGGTAAAATTAATCCTGAGTGGCGAGGTATAGGTCGGTCAGGGGTCAGGATGAATTTTTCTAGGATATGAGTTAGTGAAGCAGGAATGCAGCTAAACTGGATTATAAGGGGAGGAGGAGGAAAGAGGAGGTGGAGTGAAAAAAAAATGGAGTGAGCACTGCAAGAGAATATTGTAAACTTAACCCGAAATCAGATCTATATTCGCAGGTTGGAGAGGAGAAAATTCAGTCTCCTGAATTCTAAGAAATCGTAATGGGTCGTGCTGAGAAGATTCCAGTTTCTTTCTTTCTTAATTTAAAGCTGCAAGCCAGACTGAGCGCTCCTTAACCTGATCGGATGACTCACATTAAGCCACTGTAATAGTTTTTTGTCCAAATCTGATATTGTCACTTAAACCTCTTGCGCATATTTGCCTTTCACTGCCTTGGATATGAACACCGCTGTGCCTTAACTGTGTCGTCTACTTTTTGACAGCGTTCTGGACTGAGCAGCCTCATAAAAAAGGTGCTGATTGCATTTCACTCTCTTTTGGTCACTCAATATAAGTTTTAGTGGAAGGGAGACAGTGGAAGGCGCACGGACCTCACTGACAGTCATTCTTTTGGTAATTTATTGACGTTCTTGGCACAGACGATCCTGTTGGCATGTTGTTTGGACGTGTAATGTGAAGAGTTTAGAGTGTACATGGTAAAAGTTGCTGTAATGGTTTAAAATGAGACACAAATTTCCTACACCATCATCATCTTGTAATTCATGATCACTTTCCTATTATGTTTCGCAGGATGAGGCTCTCAGGCTAACAGCCTTACAAGAAAGAAAATGTGTTCTCATTCAACAAGTCTTGAATGAGTCTGTCTGCCTCGGGGTGATGGTGGACAGTCTGAAATGGTAACCTCAGGATATGTGGCAATGTGAAACCCATCCAGACAACCCGAACATCAATACCAGACTCACTCAACGTGTCAGGAGACTCGTTGATGGGAAAGAGTCAACCTTTTTGGTGATCATGGCTAAAAAAAAAAATGCGTTTTTCCCTAAAACGGAGAGTGAATGCCTACAGAGAGGCAAACTTTCTAGAAATGTAATCACTTCTCCCTTAATGGACACACAATAACATGAGCTGATGCACCAATACTTCGTGCATTGACAGGACAGCATGTACGATTTTTTTTCCGTAATTTGTTGAAAATAATAGACGGTGATTTCATTCCTGCGGTTTTGCAGTGATGCCATTGAGCAGCGCAGTGTGAGTGTTGTCGTGACGCCAGAGAAGACACACCGGGGCCGCCATGCCTTCAGCACAGAATTACAGTCCCACAATGACGCTGCCTCCACCTCTATCACTTCTATTAGCCAACACTGACTCGTGTCATAATTATGTAGAGTTACACAATTGACCGCTAACTGCTGCACACTGTAATCAGGTGGGATAATGTTGGGCCTGGTTAGCCTCACCGTGGGGAGGGACGCTCCACCGCGGCTCCCGTGCAACAATAGCGAAGGTGCCGAGACACAGACACAAAAATGAGAGTCACTTCACAGTCCCGGAGAATCGGTGAAATTCGCGTGAAGGATTGATGGATTAGTGACGTGTAGATGGGAGACAAGGGGCGGGCTCTGCCATGTCTCCCCCTAGACATTCACTGTGATCCTTGCCGCGCCCCGCTGATCCGATCCGCTGATAAGGAAGTGTTGTCTAGTCATCTTAGCGAGATCGTGATGCAACAGTTAGCTTCCTTGCCATGCACTCGACAGACAGCCACTCTCAGCGTCACTCACTGAGACCACAGCCCTATTTGTCCTCCGGGTAGGTGGTGGGGCGCATAGTGAAAGGGCAACACTCTCCCGCCGCTCCTCCCTGGCTTCCTGTCGCTACTCGGGTTGGAAGGGATAACTTATAGTCTTTTTTTTTTTAACGAGGCGAAAATTCCATTCTATTATAAGGTCTCATGCTTAAAATTATGCCTATGTTTACCTGATAATATGGTTAACTGTGATAAAATACAACTGAAATTTAGAAGAGGCATAATATTCCCTTCTCCTGGCATAAAATATTAGTCACTAAGCAGCAAGGGGTCAGGATTTTTCACCTCGTAAAAAACCCAGAGTATAGTCCACCCTCCAAGCAGCTCCTGGTTCTCGCCTTCCTTGCTCAGAATGGATCACCCTTCATAAAACTCATTCAGTACCTTTACACTTCACATGTTTTTTTTTTTATGTTCCCATTTGCGATATGGCTCAGCACAGGTACTCGTATAGGGGCAGCGAGGCGCGGGCTGGATTACAAAGGCAAGCGTCGGTATTTATGGTAAGTGTGATAACAATTGCGAATAAAGGATTTTCTAACCTATGTCATGCATGGAGCAGAAATATTGATATTCTCTCTCTCTCTCTCTCTCTCTCTCTCTCTCTCTCTCTCTCTCTCTCTCTCTCTCTCTCTCTCTCTCTCTCTCTCTCTCTCTCTCTCTCTCTCTCTCTCTCTCTCTCTCTCTCTCTCTCTCTCTCTCTCTCTTTCTCTCTCTCACTCTCTCTCACTCGCATACACACACGCACACACATAGGTTGAGATATTTTACTATGACCTATAATTTTTTTTCTATAAAGGAATCACGAATTGGTCAAGAGGACAACACGACAATAAACTACGATTAGCCTTGAACGAATAAACTTAGGCTTGGTGTGTGTTGATCTGAGCTTTATAGCTGTTTACTTGGACATGAATGAGGCGTGAGAGAATAGAGAGAGAGAGCATAGCAGTCAGACACGGTTGAAAGGCAGATGTTCACGGCTGGATAAAAACAGACAAGGAATTATGTTAACAGTCATCGGACCTAGTACTTCTAATTGGACATCATTTATTTCCCTCCAACTAAAATTCATAATATCAAAAGATTGAGCCTTAATATCCTATCAATAAAGGTCAGTACGCTTTAGGGGAACCTTCTGGGAGGGTCAGACCGGAAATAAGATAAAGTTTACACGTATGTATTGTGTTAAAAAAGCTAAAAGAGTTAAAGCTAAAAAAATGGACAATGCAGCCCTTATGACTTTTCTTTTCTTTTCGTTGCCTGAGAAGCTAACGATTGCAATGGATAGATATATCATAAAACGCTTATTTGAACATTATGTAACCAATGAATGATATAATTAGGGGTAGAGGAAATATTGGGTTCAGACGTAAATATACGCGCATATCACGTTAAGAAAATGATATGTGCATGGACGCCATCAGAGTTAGGCTTTATGATTATGGTAATAAAGCAGTTACATAATCAAAATATAGCAGCAAAGAATATGTCAGAGGCTCATTAAGCTTCCTGAACAGAATGCAACTGGTCAATTAAGTAAGACAAGCATCTTAAGCTGCCAGCTAATGGAAGGGAACGTACTGATGGAACCACAATTAGTTGCAAGAGAGATAGATATATAGATAGAGAGAGAGAAAGAGAATCCGAGAAATAAATAAAAGGAACATTACTTGGCCCATGAAGGTGTGTACACCCTCATTACGCCACGCCCCAGCCAATTATCATAATTAGCTACTAGTTATAGAGTGGTTATCGCCACATCAATGGAGGAGCTTCCCGAGACAGCATCAGGCCTGACGTAGATAAGAGATAGGAACACAAATACTCTCACTGATACCGACGTCTCCTCACACCTAACTCGACCACCAGTAAAGCCTCCCTCCCTCCCTTACCACTCTTAACCTACCCGACCCTTCTATCCCAACACCCTTTTAACAGTACTTCTCCCTCCCTCCCTACCCTCGCCCCTCTACCCTATCATCCACATACCCGCAGTGGATGGAACGCACGTAAAACTCCTTAATCTCTCCCTACACACATCTGTTGGCCGTTAGTCGGTAGTTACAATAGTCTCGCAATCCGTCCTTAGATACGAGATAAAAGAACTTCCTCCCGTGGCTGCTGTAGGTACGCTGGTGGGTGGTGGGGGTGGTGGTGGTGGTGGTGGTGGTGGATGGAATAAAAGTAGTTGTGATGATGGTTGTGGTTTTGTTGAGGATGGTTAGGACTGTGATGACGATGGATAATTTTAGAGATGTAAGGATGACTGTCTGGCTAAGTGAGACACAATAATGATGGTAATGATGGTGGAAGTGGTGGAGGTGGATTGTGCAGGTGGATCAGGATGGTGGAGGTGGTGGTGGTGGTGGCCCATTTGGAGCAGTAAACATATGTAGTCAAGGCGAAGTGCTGCAGCTGTATCAAGACCTGAGGCATAACAAGGTGGTCCTGTGTGTGTGTGTGTGTGTGTGTGTGTGTGTGTGTGTGTTGTGTGTGTGTGTGTGTGTGTGTGGTGTGTGTGTGTGTGTGTGGTGTGTGTGTGTGTGTGTGTGTGTGTGTATGTGTGTGTGTGTGTGTGTGTGTGTGTGTGTGTGTGTGTGTGTGTGTGAAACTGTGTGAATGTGAAGAGAATCAGACAAGGTGGAGCAAAAGGTGAAGGGGGGAAGGGGTTAGGGTGGGTGGGCGGGTTAGGAACAAGTCAGAGGGGAGAAAAAGGGGCGGTAGAGGCCAGAGATGTGGAGGTGTGCGGCAGGGAGCAGAAGGTGTGGACACAGCCTGAAGGCCAGGGGTGGAGAGGGCGGGGCAAGGGGCAGGAGGTGAGGGCGGGGGGCAGGAGGGTTACATCAAGGTCAGAAGGTCGGGTTTGCTGCTGTTGTTCATGCTTAATCTGGTCCCGCTGTTGTCCGTCCTGTCTGTCTGTTCCTCTCCCCAGGCCACTTGTCCGGGCCGCCCCTCTCCCCCCCCAACACCCTAGCCACCCCCCAGCCCCACACCCGCACCAAACCCTATACCTACCCTGTTACATATTTTACAGGACACGTCAGGAAGCATGCTGTTTTATTCTTCATATCAATTATCATAATCTTCTGTTCTAACTCTTCTTATCATTAGTAGAAAGAGTGGATGCCAAAGAACTTGCCGTAGCAATGCATCAA
>JACEEZ010006319.1:55000-57500 GCA_016584305.1 Chionoecetes opilio | reverse complement strand
GCAGCTCCTCCGAGGGCGTCTTATCTGTATACCCAAAAACAGACCCACCTCTCTTTCTGAACTTATCACGGGAATCAATAACGTTTATGCGGTCGAGGTGGACACGAAGGGCGGCCATAAGTCTGCCAAGATGATGGGAAAACACACAGCAGTTTCAGTGTAATGGCTAGATCGCGGAGGGAAGCGTCGGAGGGAGTGACGGCCAAGAGTACCTTGTAAGTTGTTGATCTGCCGATATTGATCTCAGAGATGATGGGAAGATTGGGACTCCCGGGAAGATGGAAGAGGAAGATGCAGAGGAAAAGGTGTACCAAGTTAAAGACAAGAGATAAAACTAAATTTGGCTGGAGGAGGAAACTGTATTTACTCGTAATATATGTAGGCAGAGGAGATAAGAGCAGTTTGGGAAATAACACATTTAAATGACATTTGTGCTGCAGCTGGTATAAAACAAGAGAGAAAATAGGATGAACAAAATTGAACATAGAGTAGGGGAGAGGGAGAAAGAGGAGGAGGGGGAAGAAATATAATAGAAGGATAATAAGAGAGAGAAGAAGAGAGGTAGAAAGTACAACACCTGAAGGCACAACTACTCCTCGTCAGGTCCAAGGGAGAGAAAATAGGATGAACTAGAGTAGGGAGAGCGATGAGTAGGAGAAAGAGGAGGAGGAGGAGGAAAAGAAAGAAGAGATAGATGGATAGGACGAGAGTGAAGAAGAGAGAAGACAGTACAACACCTGAGGGCACAACCACTCCCGTCAGGTCCTCAGCGCGGCGCCGTCCCACCTCGAGCTCAAGTCCCTCCACCATCGCGTGCACCGAGACAAACCAGTGCCTCTGCAGCGGGTCGGGCGGGAGGAGGGAAGCCGCGCTAGGTATTATTCCCTAAAATTTGCATCTGTAATCAGGTGATTCGGAGACCAACATCAGGTTGAAGTGTGGTTGAGGGGTGAGTGACGGATTCCAAGTGGCCGAGTCAATGACAGGGTCTTGGCTGGTCTGGTGGGGATCTACAGCCAGGAATGGTATTACAATGGGCGGATGGCGGCGCTCGCTACTAACTCCCAGGAAAACAAACACATGTATTTTCTACTCGACCGACAGTATTTGCATTTCCTGAGTGGAATGATAATGCTGCTCACCCTCTGACTTAAATCTTATGTTTACACCGGTTTACCCAGGCTTCTCTTCCTCGTTCGGGGCCTCAGCTGGTTACCTCAATTGCCTTGGTGCCGCGAAATCAAAGCGCTCAAAATGAGGTCACAGTATTTATTTGCTGTTCCATAATTGTGCATTAAATAATAATCACGTGGACCACCATTATCATCCTGACTGCCTCTCCTTCCCTCGATCTCACACCCGGCCTGCCTTCTCCTATCGTTACATCCCATCACATCTGGATACACCATCACCCCTTGACCAGCGCCTATGTAGCAACGTGGTTCGTGGCCTATATAGCAACGTGTGATGTTTTTAGTGAAGATTCAGGCACGACTATGTTACTTACGTGGTAGTTACACCGTCAATAGCTAAAAAATCATCTGTTTCATGGCAATTATGATGTTAAGTAGATAGCTATGGGGGATTTAGAAGCAGGTGCGGGCTATTAAATCAACAGGAAGCTTTTCTCCGCCAGTGGGCGGTGGAGGTGCCTATTAGATCTTAAGGTGTGAAGTGTTATTAAGAGGAGCGTCCTAACAAGCCTGATTGCCGGACTATGGGGCGAACGATAGCATCTTGGATCGCCTGATTACTGTTGTTTCCTTATCGCATCTCACACATATTCTTCCCGCTGAGGCACACCAATGGATAAGTGGGAGACTACATATGTGTATATTTATTAATGCATAAGTAGCACCTCCGAAGATATTCCTCGATTCCTCCTTCCCCCAACTCTCTCTCTCTCTCTCTCTCTCTCTCTCTCTCTCTCTCTCTCTCTCTCTCTCTCTCTCTCTCTCTCTCTCTCTCTCTCTCTCTCTCTCTCTCTCTCTCTCTCTCTCTCTCTCTCTCTCAATATGTATACATATTTCTCCCTATCTCCCCAATTTATATCTCAAGTATAACTACACAAAATATCTTTACTTCTAAAGCATAACTGCTCCATTCCACCGGCTTTGCTGCTAATTTGAGTGTTGGGCAGTCACCGAAACGAAAATTACAGACTCGGTGTGTCCTTACCTGGTCATCTACACACCTTCGTGACGATCACTCATAACATAACTAATAATTAGAAGCATTGCTCAGTGCTTGATGTGTGTGTGTGTGTGTGTGTGTGTGTGTGTGTGTGTGTGTGTGTGTGTGTGTGTGTGTGTGTGTGTGTGTGTGTGTGTGTGTGTGTGTGTGTGTGTGTGTGTGTGTGTGTGTGTGTGTGTGTGTGTGTGTGTGTGTGTGTGTGTGTGTGTGGTGTGTGTGTGTGTGTGTGTGTCGGCCTTCGTCTCATGTCATGGCTCGCAATAGAACGTATACGAACTAAACTTATGTGACTCCTGAACTTTTCATT
>JACEEZ010006319.1:35000-50000 GCA_016584305.1 Chionoecetes opilio | reverse complement strand
TATGATGGGATTGTGCCACGAAGGGCGGCACCTATCGCGGACACACACACAGACACACACACTTTCGCTTATATTATTATAGATATAATTTTTTTTCTATCACAAAGGACTAGCCAAGGCTAAAGAAAAAAGTAACAAAAAGCCCGCTAGCTGCCAGTCATATAGTTTGATAATTATTTACATTTTCTGTTCATGAGTAACATTATCACATCTTCATCTCGATCGCCTGTTTTTTTTCTTTTTTTTTTCTTTTACATCACAAGGGACTGACCAAGAGCAAACAAAATAGTAAATAACAAATAAACAAAAAATAAATAACAAAAAGCCTGGGAGCTGCTGTCACGTGTCATTAGGTGTCAACAGGTTCAGGTTATTATTATTACTAGTCCCATTAATAACATTACGGTAATTGTTATCACTTCTCTTATTACTTGAAAGTGATCAGTATGTCAATGTATATCGATAGTCCACTCTAGTTCACGAAAGACAACGAAAATATCATGGCATGAGGTCCATAAAAGAGCTTCGGCTTAATGGACCGTGGCTTGTATGACTGTATGATTGATTTTGAACATTATTTTATTGCGCCAAGCCGAATAAACTATCAAGTACCAAAAAAAAATCAAGTCCTCATTTCACCTACGTTAATCTGGTGTCTGGGCTGAAAAACCTGCGTGCCAGTCAACAGTCTAGAACGGGGCTCGAACCCTGGCATTTTAAGGTGAACTGGTTTTAAAAGACTTATTCCTTTCTACCACCACAGCTGTGTCTGCAAACCACTATTAAGATTATTTGTCTAGTTGGTCACCATTTATTTCTGACTAGCCGCAAAACTGCCCTCCGGGCGAACTTTTTGGCTAGCTCCTGCGGAGGGCTATTGGTGGGCCTTCGGCCCACCAAACACAGCTTTCTGGAGAGTGTGTTTGGTGGGCCGAAGGCCCACCAAACCTGCAGGGCCTGCAGAGCCCTGCAGGGCGCGGCGAACCTCAACACTGTGGAGGACCTGCTCGACGACGCCCTCAGGCTCCACCAGGCCTCCAACGCAGTGTGAGGTGGATGGAAAAATATACCGAAAAAGGAAAAAAAAAGAAAAAATGTTATTTAAAAATGGCAGGGTTGCTTCCCCACCCTAGACAGAGTATGTCGTTTTTCTTACTTTACTTATGAATCCCATGTTTGTTTTCCAACTACTATATTATTATTGAACCTCAAATCTCCAATACTATACAGTATTATGCTACTACTATAACTGCTACTAACTTAGCTGCTATTAGCTGCTGCTGCTGTTACTTGTAGTACTACTATTAGTACATCTATTACTCTCTCTCTCGTGTGTCTTGCTTTTTCCCATTGTGGTTTCTTCCTTTCCTATACCTCAATATTTTTCCTTTTTCTAAATCTCATTTCGTTTCCATTCCTTTTAATCTTTCCTTTTGTTTTCGTATCTCTTCCTTTTCAAGCCTTTGTGTTTCTTCTCCCCACTATCTCCTCCTCTTCTTCGTCTCTAATGTTCACTACATGTATAAAATGTTGACCTTGGGAAATTATTGTCACCTTTGTTGCATTGACTTAAGTACAGGGCATTATACTGACCACCACCAGCCATAGTTAGTATCACTCCAAGGCACGACAACTCCGTCTTTGAGGGTAATGGAAACATTGCAGGCCTGAAAGTGTACAATATATCGTATCAGCCACTGGCGAGTACTTAAAAAAGTTTACCAGCCAAGAAAAAAAAATACTTGCTAGAGGAAAACTAACAAATAATTATTGATTACGGCAACACTGAGTGTGAGTGGCAGCACTGCTGAGTGATGTGTGTGTCACAGCGTGGGGTGTCAGGTTACCAACCAGTTAGATGTTCCCACAATTGAGTTGCTAATTAATTCCCACACTGATACGTTCCCACTATTATGTACATTTGATTATATGATAAGACCATATAATTATACGAACGATTCGTTTCTTGAGGACAAAACAATGAGTTTGTGTATATCCCTATAAGTTGTGGCACCGTTTCTCGTGCGACGTTTTCAAGTAGGGTAACCAGGTCACCGCGCTTGACCAGGTCATTCATTCATTCGAGGTTATCCACCATAGAAGCTTCCCCTACAACTCGCTCAAGTGTTCTCCACAGCCAAGCCAAGGAAATTATTTACAACGTAAATAAATAATTCTTAGACGTGTAGGCAAATAGAGGACCTTTAGGAGGGGGGGAGGGAGAGCGGGTGAGAGAGGAGTATTGTTTATAGTAGGTGGCGGGGATAAAGTGGCAACACAGCTAGCAATCATACGCCTCAGGCGGCCACATCTAAAGTGACTTAATAAATTAGAAAGACTAAAGATACGTGGTGTGAGGATGAGGCCGTGCAGGGGGGGGGGGTGCGCTTTGGAGCCACGTGGGAGGTGCGAGGGTGCCTCGTGAAGGGCTGTGTCCCTCGCCACTGACAAGTAGAAACATTATTTTTACACTCGCCGCTGGCGAGTGAGAATTTTTTTTTTACCTGCCATGATATTTATTTACTCGCCATGGCGAGTAAAATACTCGCAACTTTCAGGCCTGTCTGAACTGCTCTTTACCATCCATCAGTGTGGTTATAATATACATCTGATGTCCTCTTGTTTTCCTCCTCCTCTTTCTATTCATTTTCTTTTCCTATTCCTTCTTTCTATTCCTCGTTCTCTTTCTCCTCTCCGTCTTCTAGTCTTTGTTCTTCAGCTTTTCTGGGGGTTTTCTTCAATTTTCTCTTCTACTACTTACTTCTACTACTTACTTCTACTACTTACTTCTACTACTTACTTCTACTACTTACTTCTACTACTTACTTCTACTACTGTTCTTCTACTACTTACTTCTACTACTTACTTCTACTACTTACTTCTACTACTTACTTCTACTACTGTTCTTCTACTACTTACTTCTACTACTGGTCTTCTACTACTTACTTCTACTACTTACTTCTACTACTTACTTCTACTACTTACTTCTACTAGTGTTCTTCTACTACTTACTTCTACTACTGTTCTTCTACTACTTACTTCTACTACTGCTCTTCTACTACTGTTCTTCTACTACTTACTTCTACTACTTACTTCTACTACTTACTTCTACTACTTACTTCTACTACTTACTTCTACTACTGTTCTTCTACTACTGTTCTTCTACTACTTACTTCTACTACTGTTCTTCTACTACTTACTTCTACTACTGTTCTTCTACTACTGTTCTTCTACTACTTACTTCTACTACTGTTCTTCTACTACTTACTTCTACTACTGTTCTACTACTTACTTCTACTACTGTTCTTCTACTACTTACTTCTACTACTGTTCTTCTACTACTTACTTCTACTACTGTTCTTCTACTACTTACTTCTACTACTGTTCTTCTACTACTTACTTCTACTACTGTTCTTCTACAGCAGCGCCAATATCGAAAGGTGGCGGACAAGGAGTGAGGAGGTTGCCATCATTTGATCACTAAATTGATCACTCAATCGTTTACGCTCTCAGGATCATTTATATCCATCCTTTCTTCGTTTCTTTCATCCTTTGTATCCTCAACATTTTAAGTTATTGCTGTACACTAAAATATATCTGTTATCAATGTTTATTAATGATCTGAATTGGGTTTTTTTCTACCTCTTGTCGTCAACGTAAACCAACTAAAGATTTTCCTTTAGCCTGCTTTTAACATCTCGGGATTCCGGGAGAAAAGTTTTTTTCCCGGGATCCTGGGACTTCCCGGGTCCGGCTGTAATGACATTTAAAATAAAAGTATGCACAATCTTTATTGCATTGAAAGAGAGTAACAGTATGTGTAGTTTCAAGCAAGGGTGTGTTGTGTGCAAAGTACCATGTTTACCATTGCACATCTCAACCATGTAGAATTGCAGACAAATAAACAGGCAGATAGGTTAGCCTATACTGCCAACAGAGCTGGGCAGTATTTAAATACATTTGTATTTAAATACGTATTTAAATACATTTGTGTATCTATAACTGCATTTATAAATACATTGGTTTTCATGTAACTAAATACAGTATTTAAATACTTTAATGAGTATTTCAATAAATGTATACATACAATACACATAATATACAAATGTTAATACTTTTATTAGTTAATTACTCAATAATCTCAATTTCTAATCTTAATTACTCAAGTTAATTAATACATTAATTAAATATACAATAGGAATGTATCGTTTATCATTTATCAAACATTTTATATTGTCAATCATGAATTACTGAATACATGTTAAAAATTTTGCGCATTTAAAATGTATTTACAAATGTATTTAAGCACAATTGATGTATTTAATATTTAGTATTTAGATACATTCGTAAAATGTATTTAGTATTCGGTATTTATATACATTTTTCCCATGTATTTAGTATTTAATTACATTCAATGTATTTAGTGCCCAGCTCTGCCTGCCAATTCTGTCAATGAATGAAATATGCTACAAACGGTACACAATACACACTAGGTACGCATGTACTACGTATCCTCCCGAGGGCATGGGTTATGACAAATTACATAGGTGATTTGTAGCTACATAGGTCACTTGTAGCTTCTGAGGGCCAGGCTTGGGGGTACGTACGCTACATGGTGCATACACGTTTCCTACACGAACTGAACCTGAACACACACACCCACACACACACACTCTCTCTCTCTCTCTCTCTCTCTCTCTCTCTCTCTCTCTCTCTCTCTCTCTCTCTCTCTCTCTCTCTCTCTTTCTCTCTCTCTTAAATACTAAATAAATGCAAAAAGACAACGTAAAAATATGGTGCGGTAATGTCATATAACCCCCTAATCTATAGTGTGCTTTAATTAAGAACATCGAGAAATCCCGGGCATAATTTTCCCAGATTTTATATGTAGCGTATTACAATAATTATGCACTAAAAGTGAATAAGAGTGTATGCAGTAAGAAGTATGGGTGAGTAGAATGCAGTGTATCATGTGTACCATTGCATACCTCACTCTCAGGGAGAATGGGCAATGTATATCTTCATCAATGTTTGCATGTCTGTCTCTTTTACATTCTACTCAATTATGTTCTTTATGGATATTACTTAATTAGAAGTCACTCGCCTATACCACAGCCAGAGTCCATATTTACAACAGCCATTGAAAACTTTAGAGAAGGAAATATGAAATGTTGACACACAGATATACGTAAGTACATATACATAAATAAATGTATATCGTCTGTCGTATATTATATTGTATATTGTATATTGTATCGTATTATTATATTGTCGTATATTATATCATATATTGCCCCCTTCTGCCTTGGCAAACCAACAGCTTCGTTACTGTGTAGGGAAGCCTAAACATTTGTATCAGATTCACGCTGCGGTAATGGTAGCTGCGCAACCATCCCTTTTCTTCTCATGTGATAAACATTGCTTTTTGGGACATTGATTGATACCAAATGGAAAATTGATAAAATTGATGATTGATAAAAATTGATCCAAATTGATAAAATCATATGGAAAAGCAAACAATTATGAAAGCAATCTGTCTCCAGGTGTCCCTGGTGACCGTGTTCACCTTGGTGGTGGTGCAGTGGCTCGAAAAGCCAGACGATAAAGTAATTTCCGTTGAGAAAACAGTTGTGGAAGTATATGACAATGGTCAGAAGGACGCCGATTCTTCTGGAGTAAATGGTCAGGTATCCGAGCGATCTGTACCTTCAGCGGAAGATGCAGGTGTGTCACTTCCACATGGCATCACGCAGTGCGGGGATGTGAAGGAATCAGTCGAGGATCATAATGTATATCTGGCCCTACAGGAGCCTCAGTGCAGTCAACAAGACGAAGAGGCTCTCACAGAAAGGAAAACGATTCGCATAAAACGGGGGAAGAAGACTCCCACTAAAGATGAGGAGACAGTGAACGAGTCCGGCGAGTGGCACACTGCCGGCAACACTCGGAAAAAGTGCCAAAAGGAAGTAAAATCCGAGGAGGTGCCTGAAGGAAGTTCCCAAGAAAGTGCCAAGAAAGAAGGCACTAAGGGCATGGAGGCAAGCGTTGCACCTGCCAAGAAGCGTGTCAAGGCTCGGCGTGAAGCAGCCTCAGGGGACGATTCCTGCGTCTAGGTGAGGCAGTCGTGGAAGGAAGAATCTGTGAAGGTGTTGCTGGCCGTGCCACCGGGCAGACGGCAGCACGTCATCGGGCCGCGGGGGGACACTGTCCAAAAACTGCGGAAGGACTTCCCCAACGTGCGCGTGACGGTGCCCCTGCCCCAGGATCGCACCGCCAAGCACGTCAGCCTCGAGGGCCCTAAGAGCCAGGTGGCCGCCGCCGCCAAGGACATCACCGGCCACCTGGAGGTTATCGAGGCACAGTTACGTGAGGCAGCCGAGCGGCGCAAGAAGAACAGAGTAAAAGTGGTGGTGGATGTGGCACCCAACACGCGGCACCACCTGGTGGGCCCCAGGGGCGAGGAGCTCATCAGGCTGGCTCAGAAATACCCCAGCGTGAGGGTATCGGTGCCCCCCGCCACCAACACTCACTCTCGTAACGTGAGAGTCGTGGGCCCGCCCTCCGAGGTGGCCGCCGTCGAGGCCTACCTGAAGGCCTGCTTGCAGGCGATGGAACGGAAGCGACAGTTCTTGAGAGAATGGCGACAACAGCAGCGCCAATATCGAAAGGTGGCGGACAAGGAGTGAGGAGGTTGCCATCATTTGATCCCTAAATTGATCACTCAATCGTTTACGCTCTCAGGATCATTTATATCCATCCTTTCTTCGTTTCTTTCACCCTTTGTATCCTCAACATTTTAAGTTATTGCTGTACACAAAAATATGTCTGTTATCAATGATTATTAATAATCTGTATAATAATATTTAAATAATAATATTTAAATACGTATTTAAATACACTTGTGTATTTATAACTGTATTTATAAATACATTGGTTTTCAGGTATTTAAATACAGTATTTAAATACTTTAATGAGTATTTAAGTAATGTATTTAAATACTCATAATATAAAAATGTAAATACTTTTATCCGTTAATTACTCAAAAATCTCAATTAATAATCTCAATTACTCAAGTTGATTAATAAATTAATTAAATATACAATAGGAAAGTATCCTTTATCATTTATCAAGCATTTATATTGGCAATCATGAATTACTGAATACATGTTAAAATTTGTGTGAATTTAAAATGTATTTACAAATGTATTTAAATACAAGTGATGTATCTAGTATTTAGTATTTAGATACATTCGTAAAATGTATTTAGTATTTGGTATTTAGATACATTTCTCCCATGTATTTAGTACTTAGTATTTAAATACATTCAATGTATTTAGTGCCCAGCTCTGCACACAAGGCATTTGATACCCCATGAGAGGCTACTTTGGAAATTGGAAAATATAGGAGGAATCAATGGGTTGATCAAAACCTGGATGGAAAGTTATCTGAGAGGAAGAAAAATGAGAACAGAAGTAAAGGATGAAAAATCTGAATGGAGAAAGGTATTTAGTGGGGTACCACAAGGATCAGTGCTGGCACCAATAATGTTCATGATTTATGTCAATGACATGACTGATGAAATAAAAAGTTATATTAGTTTGTTTGCTGATGACGCAAAACTATTAAAAAAGATAAAAAGCTATACAGATTGCGAAACACAAAAAAATGACCTGAACAAGATCTACGAATGGAGCAGAAGATGGGATATGGAATTTAATGTGAATAAGTGTCATGTGATGGAAATTGGAAAAAGCGAAAAGAGATATAAATGGCCATATAAAATGGAAAATTAAGTAATTACAAAGGTTCATGAAGAAAAAAAGGACCTGGGAGTGATAATGACAAATAATTTACAACCTGAAAAACATATACATAAAATATTTGGAGATACGTACATGATGTCGGAGAATATTAGAGTGGCATTTCATTACATAGACAAAAATATGATGAGAAAGATAATTAATTTTCTACAATGATCCGACCAAAAATGGAATATTCTGCCATTGTATGGTCCCCATATAAAAAGCAGCATGTGAAAAAGTTGGAGAAAATACAGAGAATGGCTGCAAAGATGGTACCAGAGCTAGAAGAACTTTCTTATGGGGAAAAGTTTAAGGAAATAAAATCACCAACACTTGAGCAGAGAAGAGAAAGAGGAGACTTAATAACAAGTTGTAAACTGATAACTAAGATGGAAGAAACAGACAATGAGAGACTACTGACTCGGAAACAAAGAGAAGGTCGATACACAAGAGGACATACAAAACAATTGGGAAAAGGGAGATGCCTGAACAACATAAAGAAGTACAGCTTCCCTTCTAGAAATGTAGAAGTTTGGATGGACTAAATGAGCAGGTGATATCGGCACATAATGTGCACCAATTGAAAGAAAGACTGGATAAATGTAGATACGGAGACGGGACCACCCGAGTGTAGCCCAGGCCCTGTAAAACACAACTAGGTAAATATATACCCACATATATAAGCAGAGTCTTATTGCTCCATATCATAACATTCTATGTATAGTATATTCGGTACAACATTATGAATACTTAAATGATACCGTAATCAGTGCAATCTATATCCTATGTTCTTGTTTTACAGGCATCAAAAAAATAAATAGCATAAATAAAGTTTTGACTTGTGATGTGGATTTGTGATGCATTAACAAGGGCTGGGCAGCGACGATACAGGTATACTGCAACTGTGAGCGCGGTGGTGAGGGCTTGACGGAAAGGGAAGGCAGGACAAAGGAATACAGGATTAACTCTTTTCTCAGAGTCAGATTACTGTACCTTATTTGAAAGTAATATACTAAGGTCTAGGAAAGTTTAATCATTGTTTTGTTTTATACTGAAAATAAATATAAAAGAATTATAACGAAATTATGAATATTGTGTTCTCTAATGCATTTTGCACATTCTAGAAATCTCGTGACCCCCCAGAAGACTTTCGTGACCCCTCGAGGGGTCGCGACCCCCAGTTTGAGAACCCCTGGATTAGAGAATGATCGTGCTAGGGAAGTAACGGATGGGCACGTGGCGGATGGTGGATGGCGGATGAAATGGGAGTCATGTGAGGGTAAAGGAACAGTGATGAGCATATAACAAAGACGGAGAAGATGCATGAAGGGAAACATACAGGCGATTTAGAAGTGTTCTTAATTTCTGTGTCTAAGAAGATTCTGAAATATCCTGGCGCATATATGGGGAAGAGACCCTCTGATGCCGCTTCTTCCTCGCTCTCTTTGCAAACCAGATGTAAAACGCCGCCGGTTATTGGAAGAGATAAACATCGTGGCCATTCTGTGTTTTGTTTATCTGCGGGAGGGACGAGGAAAGAGGATGGCGCTGCTGATTTGTTGTTTATGTGTCGGGCGGAGGAACTTAGGGACACGAGGAGGCGCTGTGGACGGGTTGCAACATAGTAATCGTTGGGTGTTTGTGTACCGGAGATTTCTTCCTCGTAGATACCGTAGGTCCCTCACTGCCATTACTTAGCCTTTTCACCCTCATCAACGCTCAACCGAAACGTCATAAAGAAGCCAACTTTATTGCCATATTAGAAACGCTCGTGGGTGTGGCTGGAGTGAAATGACCCGAAGTGGAGGTAGACGAGACCTGGCAAAGCTTTGAAATGGCTTCATTGCGATGGTAGGAGGGAGGAGGTGAGGGTGGAGGAGGGAAGCATCTCGCCCATTACTAACGCTTTATCATTGTCTGGACAGCTATCCATCATCATTGCTTTGACGACGCTAGGCACCGCGCAAACTATCCATTCCAACAGTTCCTCCAAAGCAGGCAAGACCTCTAATGAACAGGCGCGATACTCCTTCTTTGATTGTCCCTGATTACAGATAAACGCCACTAAAACACAGTGGTTGAGAGGCTCCAAGACGGGCCAATCAACCTGCCACTGGTCGCAATGCATCAGGGGGGGGGGGGGGGGGGGGAAGCTAGAATCGAGTAGTAACGATGGGGATCTGTTTTCGACGCATCACCAGCCTCTCCCACCTTCCTGCTAGATCCCACCCCGTGCAGGTTGTCTAGGATTGTTACCTGACAGGTGAGCTAGATCCAAGTCGCTACAGGTAGCTAATTAATTCCTCGAAAGCTTTAATTTGGGGTACGTATTGCTCATTTTTATCTTCCATCATGCGAATTCTATTCATTTTCTCTCTATCTTTTTTTTGTTCTCTCTCTCTCTCTCTCTCTCTCTCTCTCTCTCTCTCTCTCTCTCTCTCTCTCTCTCTCTCTCTCTCTCTCTCTCTCTCTCTCTCTCTCTCTCTCTCTTCTCTCTCTCTCTCTCTCTCTCTCTCTCTCTCTCTCCCTCAAATCATTGCAGCGGTGTACAATGGGATGCCATGTGATCGAAGGAAAAAAGTTGCTGTTGCCGGTACTCTGAGTCCACCGATGGATTAAAGACATCATGTATAGAGACATGTCTGCTGCCGAACACGCTCCATTTGAGGCATTGTTTATATTGGTGGCAGCTTTAATTTTCTGATTGGACTCCCTTTGTGTTTTATCTTGTGAGTACCGAGACTCCTGATCGGTATCCAGTCCCCTGGGAGTTGATTGCCTTTCTGATTCAACGGGCTATTTTTGGAAGGAAAGGTAACAAGTGTCCTGGGATGTGGCAGTGATGGTGGGGTTGTGTTGTCTCGGCTGCTGGGACTCCCGGTGCTATGTCAGATGCATTCTAGTTAAGTCTCCCTTTTTACTACGTGTACTTAGACATCTCGAGGCCGATATATGTGTATGTCGTGAGGATGTATACTTTCGATTATGATTTAGTATCGATTCTCTGTTTCTTCAGTCTTGTTTTTCAGGCTTGTTTCAGTCTTGTGTTTCTTGCGTTTACTAATGGCTCATACTCCAGGTAATAATAATCGCAGTATTTTCCATAAGGAGGTTATCGCTAGTTATTCCTCTATAGTAATATAGTCTTATGTGACGTAGACTGCCGTTGTAATATTTCTTGGCGGCCCATAAGTAGGTGGTCACTAGTCAGACAGAGATACATGAGTGTCTATGCTACGTGCGCACACACAATCACAAACACACACGCACACACACACACACACACACACACACACACACACACACACACACACACACACACACACACACACACACACATACACACACATCGTAAATCAGATCCTCGAGAACAATTGTGAAAGCGAAGTACAGAAAGTCACAAAATAATCACTTAGCGTCAGATATTTGCGATAATGTACATATATCGATTTTCCTTTTATGGCTAGAAGTATGCAAGGCGTGTCAGGTGGCAAGGCGAGACGGGCGGGAGAGGCAAGATACAGGAGGGAGGGGGAGGAGGGGGTGGGGACGTGCTCGTTGTAGACTAAACCAGCAGGGGTGACGAAACGCCTTGTCCCTTAGATTTATATTCGCTTCGCTGACCCAGGAGCATCAGTGAGGGGAAGAGAATGGTTGAGGAAATGGTGGGAACAAGAACCCGTAAAGAAGGGAAGCGAGGGCTGAGATTGTAGCAGAGAGAAGGGGAAGAAGCATTAGGATGGAGGTGATCAGGAGCATGGGAGCGAATATGGGAATGGGAAAGAAGAGAAGAGAGAATTGAAGAAAAAGGGAAAGGCTGGTCAATAATACACCGATGAGTGAGGAGGATATAAAAGTGACGAGTCTTATGAGAAACATATATAAAAGTAGTGAATGAGATGGTGCGAGGCGTTATAGTCAGGCAGATAGGTGTATCCATCATAAAATTTGTGGGTTTAGACGTACAAGCATGAAATTTGGCACAGTCATAGATAATAATCTAATGAATAATTCCAGATATGGACCCACCGCGAAAACGTCCTATGGTAGCCGTGGCGGCCATTTTACAAAATGACCGTTTTGACCGCGATTATTTTCAACCGGACGACACAAATGCTTCTTTATGTTCTAATGAAATGACTCTAGATACACATATATGCCATAATTGTATTCTCCAAATGACCACAATTTGCATTTGTGTTGCCAGCAATGTCAATTAACCCACCAGGGAGCGTAATAAGTGCTGACTCATCAAATTTCGGAACCTCCGCGTTCAGGAGTCAATGTTTCAGTGAAATTACAGGACCAAATTAACTAGTTGACAGGTAAGTACATATTTATTTTAAGTAAACCACTATTATCTATGACTGTGCCAAATTTCATGCTTGTACGTATAAACCCACAATTCTTATGATGGATACACCTATCTGCCTGACTTAAAAGTAACAAATTTAGTAACTGAGCAAATTATTTGGTGGCTAAGAGATAAATACACTTTCGTCATAATTATTAAAATGCCTGGTTTAGTAATATTTATTTGGTTAAGTTGACAAAACGAATATGGTAAATTTAAACAGTTTCGTCTACACCAATATAGTTTGTTAACAATAATCTAAACTCAAAAGTTCTCAACTAATTTCAGCTATGTATATAAATACTAATTACAGCAAATATATTGGACTGTTTTTGTAAACGCATTTTAAATACATTATTCCGTAAGTTGTAAGCATTCAACAAGCTTCCAAGATTTATTTAGAGAGAAATAGTGAAATAATAAATAGGCTCCCCGTATATAGATATGTCCCATCATCCCAACAATATATACCTAATATATATGAAATGACAACAAGTTGCTCTGAACATTGAAGATTAGTGATATTGACATTATTAAGCATGAGTAAAGCACTGTAACGGTAACTTACTAGATAGTTCCAGTTTGATCTTGTTTATACGTCACAATTTTCTCCACCACACTAGCACAAAGCGGTACATTTCAAACTAGCTTGTTTGCACTTGCATCGTCCCTTGCAACCCTTTTTGCATTTACAACAAATCAGCTCCCTTGATGAAGTGCTGGCTTCAGGAAGCATGGACCACAGGGGTTTCCAGTTGTGGGGATCGATCCATCCCCAATCCCCAGGTGAGGGCAGATCCATAACAACCTTGAGCATGTTTCCCCAGCAGTGGCCACCCGTGTACACAGCCCTCTTGATTTGTTGTACCAGGGCTCCTCTGGTAGGGGGAATAGCTTCCATGGCACGTCCTATCTTCGTGAAGAGTGCCTGTCGAGCTTCGTCTATGTTGACGAGATTGCTGGTGCGATCGTAGAGAAGAATGGTGAACCGCTTAAGCACTGCCACAACGTCATCAGAGATGTCTGTTGTCCCCGTGGAGAGATGAACTAACGCTGGCGTCAATTCGTCAAATACTTTCCAGGTGTCCCAGGCTGTCTTCTTGCCCCGTGTATTAAATGACGAGGCTGTGTCACACCCTGTGTATGCATGGAACATGGGGAGGGCCTGTGACTTATCTGGTGCGAGGAATGCTGCAATTTCATGTGGTGGAATATATCTGAAGTGCTGGCCTGTCCCAAAGGCCACCCAAAGCTCCTGGATTTTGAGTTTGGTTGTTGCTGCCACAGCCAATACCACTATATCTGTATCCACCGTACGCAGAAGAATTTTCTGAAATCCATCACGGACTGCATCCGCGAGATGTATCATCATTCGTGTATCAGCCTCCTCATGGTCACATGGGGCAAAGTGACTGGTGTCGCGTGCGACAAATAGGATACGATAACAAGTTGCAATAAATAAATAAAAAATTTATTATCACTCACTACATGGACACTAATAAATGTATTTCTAAAGGTTCATATGCAAAACTCTTTGGTGTAAACAGATCACATTTTAAATGGTTTTATATAAATCCTTGTCCCTCAAAACATAGGTCTAGACACCTTATTTGCTCAGTTATCTGCAATATTGGCCGAGATATAGGCGAATATAGAGTTTTTGGTAATGGAGGCACTAATTTGCATAAAAATGATACGTGGGACATTTTTTCAACTATTGAACATAGCAAATAATTTTCTACACATTGTTTCCTATCTATAGACACCAATGAGAAGTATATTTCGGGGGGGGGGGAAGGGGTGCACGAGACCCCTATCTAGCCACTAGACTAAAAGCGGCCATTTTGTAAAATGGCCGCCACGGCTACCATAGGACGTTTTCGCAGTGGGTTCATATCTGGAATTATTCATTTGACTATTATCTATGACTGTGCCAAATTTCATGCTTGTACGTATAAACCCACAATTGTTACACCTATCTGCCTGACTATTAGGAGTGATGAATGTCTATGCATTTATGTACAAGATTAAGCTTTTCTGGTGACCATAAAAAAAAACAGTTAAAGAAACAGTAACACTAAAACTACAAACTGCAGCATCAGCATCAACAGAAATACGAGGATTAACAGCAACTAACAAATAAATCAGAGAACAGTAACTTCAATGCAAGGCTCAAAATATATAATTGTTCTGATTTTACTTTTTGTAAGGGGGTGTCGCACACGAGGGAGTTGTTGTCCTTGGCGGGACATGTATGACTTGGCTGACGCTTCACCCAATCCACGGCGGGGAGCGGGGCGGGGACGGCGTACACTCATGTCAGTAAGTCAAAGTTGAGCCCCTCGGCGAGACTCAGCGAAGGTCGGCAAGGTTAGAAAAAGCTTAGGTAGGATACGAGAACAAAACTTGATCATAACGTGCTAACATGAGGTAATGTCTGAGAATACGATGAAAGTCAGGATTCAGGCGAAGGTGAGACAGTCATGAGAAACATAAGAACATAGGAAAATAAGGAAGCTACACGAGGCTGCGAGACCTACACGTGGTAGTTCCTGTAAATGTGAATAGAAATGTAAATTCCTGTCATATGGCACTACTACTTCCCGCCACTCCTGTCCTTACCCTCCGTCTGTTAGCCTTCACAGAGGTTCTCACGCACGCTCAAGGACAAAACTAGTGATTTTTTACACAAGTACTCTGAGAGGGAGGAACACTTGAGGTGAATGTCTGCAGGAACCCTAGGCAAGACTGAGGATTAGGAAGACAGGTATGTGCATTACCAGCTGCAACCGTGACCCTCGCAACACAATGCATGGCGAGACGATGGAGGAAGCTTAGGATGGA
>JACEEZ010006319.1:5000-32500 GCA_016584305.1 Chionoecetes opilio | reverse complement strand
GACTGGCTTCCCTAACAATGTAAGGAATGGAAGATGAGCTGAGGGAGAATGAAAGAGGAATAAACAGAGTGATTTAAAGGCGGAAGAGGAGAAGGAGGAAAAAGTTGAAAATAGAGAGGAAAGAGATGACGAAGGATGACAGAAGTAGGAAAAACAACAGGAGAAGGAAGAGATAAGAAAGAATGAGGATGCAATGAGGTGGAAGCGAGGGTAGAGCACGGCCAACCAGCATGAGCAAGTCAGAAAAAGCAGCGGCAAAGCAGACATACCTGTATACATGGAAAACTTGAAACTCCAAACCCTAACTGCATTTCTTCAAGGAGTCACTAGCACCCGGCGACGATCACAAATTTGAGGAATCAAAACATTCTTCAGGCTTTGATAATGTTTTCTGAGGATTTCCAGAGACAGCAAACTCTTCAGTCCGGATATCAAAGCCGTGGATCGATTTCCATAATGCATGAGAGAGGAAGTGGCCATTCTTGCATGCTAATGTGGGTGTTCTGGTTCCTGTATATAGAGAGAGGACTTGCACTGCCGGGGGAAGGAAGTGGCCAGACAACAACAGCAGCTTGCTGGCAACTGTGCCCAAGGCGGAGGCCAACATGATCTGGCGCCTGCTGATACTCATCGGCGTTTGTTAAGCGTCGTAGGATGTTTGTCAGGTTCTGCATCACAGACTTATGAGTGTGTTTCTAATGTCCCTTAATCTGGTGTTTGGTGATGTGCAGATCTACATGAGACAGCATATGTTGTGGTGTGTGACTCCTTTTTGCGGTGTGGCGATGTGGATGACTCAGTTGTGTTGTGTGAAAGCTATGCGCTGTGCTGTGTCATGCTGCGGTGACTGTGTTGCATGGCTCTGTGACGTGCTGTGTGCTGGCTCTCAGTGGCCCTGGTGCTGATACATGCTGCTTGACACTGAATGGCTTGCTTCTGAATGATATTTCTTTATGGTTTGCTTCTGAATGATATTTCTCGTGGCTGATGGTAAAAAACAAATGCTTATTTTATAATGGATTCATGTGGGGTTAATACCATCAAGAAGCGAAAGAGTTGAACATGCTATGAACATTTAGCTTCAAAATATGACTGCAATCAGCAGGCCGGGCTAGAATCTGGTTCCGTAAGATGGCAAATGACACTAGATATCATATTTGAGGAGTCCTAATCATCCTATAGCTATTTTAAAACAATGGTTCATAAGTGGCCGCTGCCAGATAACGCGGAAGCTCACCCAACAACTCAGGAAGTGCAAGTTTTTGTGGCATGTCGGCGGCGCGTCCCAGCTGGCATCTTACTTCCTCTGCCCCAGGCTCTAAAAGTAATGGTCGCCTGTATACAGAAGTAGCTGAGTGGTGTTAAGCATTCTTGCACAGGACACTACAAGCAGCACAGGCAGAGGCAGCACCATCAACATTTCTAGCTTGTTACTATTTCAACACATGTGTGCCAAGCTTTTTTTCGTCAACTTAATACCTTGATTTATTTCACAACGCTAAGGTTGAATACACAGGACATTCATTTCTCACAATTACAGTGGTATGTATACATACCACTGTAATTGTACCATCCGAGCCCTGGGTCACCACTGCCTACAGGCGCTATAGGCACAAATGTAAAAAAAAAAAAAAAAAAAAAAAAAAAAAAAAAAAAAAAAATGTATATACGTATATATATATATATATAGTACATTATATGTATGTACTATATATATATATATATACACATTTTTTTTTTTTTTTTAAACATTTGTGCCTATAGCGCCTGTAGGCAGTGGTGACCCAGGGCTCGGATGGTAGGCTCTGGAGGTTCACTTGAGGGGTGTGATGGTTGGTCCTCGCCCGTTGTGGCGCAGACAGGATTCTTATAGTGACGCCTGTGATTAGAGGCTCATGCTGCCCCCCTGTGTCCTCCGATGCACTCGCAATCGAAGGTAGAGTTGATGGGCAGGGCATGTGGGTGTTCTTAGGCCACTTGACGGTGCAGAAAGGTTTTAGGCTTCTTCGGGGATCGAACTCGGGTCACCGAGAACACCAGTCGGAGACGCTTACCACTCCGCTACCGCCTCCCCCCCAATACATTATATATATATATATATACATATACATATATATATATATATATATATATATATATATATATATATATATATATATATATATATATATATATATATATATATATATATATATATATATATATATTTATATATATATACCTGTATATATATCTGTACCTGTATATATACGTATCTGTATCTGAATATAGCTTTATTATAGTGGTCTTGTATTCTATACTTTATATCTCACTCTCTGTTTTCTTGTCTTCTAATGGTTTTTTTTGCTAGTCTGCATTATTCTCGGATTCCATTAACTACCTACACTTTCCAGAGATAATGATATTGGCAACAACACTTTTCTTTGTCAGGCAAAACCCTTTTCCTCCCAGTCTGCCCAACTCAAGCAAAACAAAAAATTAAATAGTCGGTAAGTCTACTTCTTTATTATCGTTGCATGCGGCCACATTTTCCTCAGCCAATCTCGTTTACAACCTGCCCGTGCTTTCTCCTCGCGTTACAACCCGGTATCAAAGCCCGGCCAGTCCCTGCCTCCTCCACCACCACCACCATCATGATGATAATCGCAGAAGCGTGCTAATTTCGAGAAGGACAGCGGGCGAACTCGTATTTCCTGTTCCCTAGCCTTAGAGGCACTGTGCTAGTACACTATCAATAAACTCAGACCATGATCAACAAAAATCATTCTTCTCATGAAAATGATGCGCAAAATTATAACAATGAGAAGTTTCCAGGATCGAGTGCCTTCCATCATAACTTGGTATCTCAGTGAGCAAACAAAATCAAATGAGTTACCGGTACTGATTTGCAAGTATCTGACGAAAGGACATAATTTTTTTTTGGGTATGTGTGTATATTCATCTAGTTGTATTTTACAGGGCCAGAGCGACGCTCGTATGGCCTCGTCTCCATATCAACATTTTTATCATTCATCCTTAGTTCTTAGTGTTGGCCGAAGCCATCACCCCGGGAGGCGGGTCACAAACCCCGGCTAACACCCGGTATCCATTCACTACTGGGTGGACAGGGGCTCGGGTTTTTTAAGAAGACCGCCTGTCTGTCTTCGCTCCGCCCGGGGATCGAACCCGGGACTTCTCGGTTGTGAGCCGAGCGTGCTAACCTTTACACTACGGAGTTTCCCTAGGAATAAGGGGGAAATCCCCTTACACTACGGAGGTGTGTGTGTGTGTGTGTGTGTGTGTGTGTGTGTGTGTGTGTGTGTGTGTGTGTGTGTGTGTGTGTGTGTGTGTGTGTGTGTGTGTGTGTGTGTGTGTGTGTGTGTGTGTGTGTGTGTGTGTGTGTGTGTGTGTGTGTGTGTGTGTGTGTGTGTGTGTGTGTGTGTGTGTGTGTGTGTGTGTGTGTGTGTGTGTGTGTGTGTGTGTGTGTGTGTGTGTGCGTGCGCGCGTGTGAGCGCATGGGTGAGTGTACACCCACATATTCGTAATATTCGTACATATTCGTAAAACATGGGAACAAAACATAAGTCAGAAGAATATCTGTGAATTAACGAGTTAGGGGAAATGGGAAGACGAGACGAACAGGTTGTGAAGCAACAAAAATAATTTAATGAATGAAATGGTGTGAGAACAGAAAGCAAAAGCAAACAAAAATAACAAAATACAGATGGTCTTTATGAATGCAGGACGGAATACAGACTTACACCCCTACGAAAGGAACGAGGGAACTAGGTGAAGATATAGAGAATTGGATGAAGCCCGAGGGAGGACCAGAGATGAAGGTAGTGTGGGAGGGAGGGAGGAAGGGGAAAGGGAGGCGTAAGATGGGAGTAACGAGGGATAATGAGGAGACAGCGAGGAGTGGAATGACGTGAGATGAGGGAAAATGAAAGAGGACGGGAGGGAAGATCACAATGAGAAAAAAAAAGGTAAAGGTGGGAGATGATGAGGTGGTCAACATTCTCACATCATCATTTGGCATGTGACCCGTGAAATCGCACCACACCCAATCGCACCCGACCCTCGCGGAACCCAGCAGCGTGTCGGGGTCAGAGGTCCGTGTCGGCGAGGCGTCTAAATGGCAGGGGAGGAGGGAGAAAAAAACATAGATAGAGGATGATAAGGAGAAAGGAAGGAGGATGGAGGAGCGAAGGGGAGGGATGAAAGGAGATGGGAAAGGAAAGAAAACAGAGATAGAGGATGATGGGAGAAAAGAGGGAGGATAGAGGAGCAATGAAGTTCCCGGAAAAAAAAAAAAAAAAAAAATTAGAATGAAAAGTAGGACGCTGGGATGGAAGGATGAAATGGGTTGGGAAAAGTAAAAAAAACAGAGGAAAAGAGAATGGGAGATAAGGATCTGTACCAGAACATCGGTGCATTGACAAGTATCACATCCTTTAACGTTTAGAATCTAGTATGTCGAAAAAATAAAACTTCACAGAAACTCATCGTTAAAGATTAAATTCATAAAAAAAGGAATATTAAGTAAAGGGAATTAAATCGCCAGCCGGGAAGTCAAGGCCGTGAGGTGCGGCGTGTCGTCAACCGAAACATAACTGTGCATTCGACATACCTGTTCTTGCCCTTCATCTGCACTGCCATTCTTACCTGCAGGAAAAAAAAGACGAACAGTGATCAGCGAGGTGTGCAAATGTATCAACTAAAAAAAAAAAAGACATCGACAAATCATACTTTATAAGGATGAGAGGTTATTAAGTGCTCTCAGGCCCCGGTTAGAAAAAAAGAGACACTTATTCAGAGAAGCAGAGCCAACCATAAACTATGATAAGGAGTGGTAAGAGTCAACAGGGAGATACATCAGTGTCACCTCCAATAATGTTCCTGTTCCAGCTAGCCACTCGTGTTATAACGTCATCTAAAACAATGCTACATGGCTGCCAACCTAATATCGAGAAAAAAATTCGATGACACATAAAAAACATCAATATCTTTCGGTTTAATATCCCATATCATAGTTTCCTCAATCGATACTTTTGCATAAACGACAACTAAAGACGAACAGTATCAAATAGCCAATGAGAGGTTTCTATTATATTATGAGGTCTGAGCGGTCATGCATCTGGTAAATTTGAGGCCACAAAGCTCTTTAAAGTAGCTGAAGAACAGGAGCCTCAGTATTTCGTTGAGTCACTAATGTCGATGCTAATTCAGTTTACTCCAATGACAACCACTAATCACAAATCAGTGCCAGCATCAATACGGACTGGCACTTCCTGAGCGTGGGAACTAGACTCACCGTGCAAGGAATTGTGAGGCTATGGTGGTGCCTCATGTCAAATGGATGTGTGAGAGAGAGAGAAGAGAGAGAGGAGAGAGAGAGAGAGAGAGAGGAGGGGAGAGAGAGAGAGAGAGAGAGAGAGAGAGAGGGGAGAGAGAGGGGAGAGAGAGAGAGAGAGAGAGAGAGAAGAGAGGGGAGAGAGAGAAGAGGAGAGGAGAGAGGAGGAGAGAGAGAGGGGAGAGAGAGAGAGAGAGAGAGAGAGAGAGAGAGAGAGAGAGAGGAGAGAGAGAGAGAGAGAGAGAGAGGAGAGAGAGAGGGGAGAGAGAGAGAGAGAGAGAGAGAGAGAGAGAGAGAGAGAGGGAGAGAGAGAGAGAGAGAGAGAGAGAGAAAAAAAAAATTCTACAAATACCACCATAAAAGAAAGTTGCGGCGGGAAGTTTTGCGATATTGGTCCGATATTTGAGAGCAATTACCTAGGCTTTAATGAGAAGCGATCATGTCAGATTCTGGAGGTAAAAGTCTTTCATTCGTTTGGTTTTGCCGCCACTTTTAAGCGGTCTCATTAGCCCGCCGATGAACAACGTAATTTGCATAATGATCATTACTTTACTAAATTCTACACTGCCTGGTGGGCGACCGGCTAAGACAACCAAGTGAAGGGAAAACACTATACATACCGGTCTGGTCTGACAGGGAAAACAGGGAGGGCGAACCTGATTTCCTCAAGCCCGGTTCATTTACTGATGCAGGTGGCAGGAGCACACCCACACAGCCTCAAGATAACACACAAACAAACAAATAATTCGTTTATCAGCTCTAAGGACCAAAGGGCAGCTACTTAACGCTTACAGTCTGTCAGGATGCATATATGTATTTTTTTTACCCAATTTGATTATAATTTTTAAGTTAGAGTGTTCACTTATTTTTTGTCCTTTTTAAGTCAGTACTGCGTCGTACATAAGTCAAGAGGTGAGCCGTATGCGTTCAAGGTTCGTGGTAATGACCGCCCTGCCTCCTGACAGCCAGACATCGATGAGAGATTTTACAATGGCAGGGGAAAGGTGGCGCCACAATCCTGCTGCCACCTCACTCTCGCTTCCCTCATTCGGCCGCTTTTTTAAACTTGGACTAGGGAGAGTCTAACGTGGAGCTTCCATGTTAGACTCTAGTGGTACCAATGCCACGAACGCGTTCTTTAGACACCATCTTGGAAAGCTAACATAGTCTTATGTTGATCCACGACTGCGTTTGGGGTTGGAAACCCCTGAACCAGGGAGATCATATATTGGGGGACGGAGAGCGGAAGTCAGTTGTCTCCGCGCCCTGCTACCGAGAACAACAAAACACACCATACCCCATTATTGGGAGTAAAGATTGTCATGGTCATGTTATAGTTATTATTTAGTTGCACAACTAATGATGCCTTAATCACTAGTTGATAGTTGAAATTCATATCAGGGCAAACCTACATATTAAATATATAATCGGTCGACTTTTTGAATCAAACGTATAGTTCATCATACAAGTTTGGCCGTTTATAATGATCCGGGTGGTGGTGGTGGTATCAAATATCTGACGTACTAGTACACACGCACGTTTTACACACAAGAAAGGATATTATAAAGTTATACTTTCCTTGCACACAAGTGTCACGTGTGTCACAGTGAGGTGTTACCCCCCCCGTGTGTCTTGTCTGACCTAAAGAGCGAACGCGCAGTTCTCGTCCACTACAACAGAGTACCGCCAGGGCCCGGATACGGCATACGTACCGGCGAGGGCCAGCAGTGGTCTATAGATACTAATTTCCGGGCACGCAAGACTCGAACCTATGATCAGCGCATCAAGGTATACCCTGGGTACGTCTCTGTAGTAATCAGTGGAGAATATTACGCTGAAAGGCTAATGTGGCAGCTATGTATTATCGTAAACATTTCTGGCGATAGTAAAGCTAAAATCGGCCCTATTTCGGAAATCAGCCGATCTTAGCTCAACACCGGAAAAACATAGTTTTTAGGTTTAGGTTAAGTTATGTTTAGGTCTGGTTTAGGTTAGGAAAGGTTTATGATAGGTTTGTGTTAAGTTTTGTAGAGTTATTTAGGTTAAATAAGCGTCGCGGTACGATTTCCAAAAGGGGCCCGGTGACGGCTCGGTACGGGCATCTCCCTCAGCCCACCCTCGTAAGGTTATTGTAGCCAAAATACACTCGTAAGTTGTCCCTTACGAGGGTTTTTCGAGCATCCCTCCCGGGGTGGATAGATGTGTGGAAAGGGGGGAGACTTCTGCCGTGGCCTCCCCGTAGAGGGATGTAAGGAACCGCTGTTAGCGTAGACTAGACTATTATGACCAAAAAGAGAATAAATGTCTCCTCTGTTTTCCATTAATTAAATGCAAGTGCTGCTGTATAGTCGTATAAGTGAGTGCTATTATATTGCAGATAGTCTGGACTCGGCGGGCGAGGAGAGATAACAAACCCAGATTTCCGTAGGGCCAAACGCGGTCTTTAAAAAAATATTTCAGATGCTTCATAATTTTGCAGTAGACGCATGTATATACACTCATATTTTGCCCCAACAGAGCATTGACAATACCGCTACTTTGTCTTAGCATGGGCATTGGCATAGTATCGTAAATATCATTAGACTCAAGTGTTGGACAGGGTCCTGGGTGTCTAACATTCCAATCCCTATTCCTCGTTAGTTTTAGACCAACTTAAGACTAATCCCCCCCGGAAAATTTTTTAGAAAACGGAAAGCCTGTCTAAAGCCACGGTTAGTCTTAGGTTAGCCGAAGTCCACGTTTAAAGAATCGGCCGATTGTCACAACCAACACCGCCACACGCCACACGCCACCGTACGTCCTCCTTCTCTTGTTCTTTATCTTCACTCTCCTCCTCCTCCTCTTCCTCCTCCTCCTCCTCCTCCTCCTCCTCCAGTCCGCATTGCCTAGCTGCCAGTAAAAAGGCGAATATGATGTTGGGCTTCATTAAACGCAACTTTGAACATAAAACTCCGAAAGTAAGGACACGATTATACATGTCTTTGGTTAGGTCGCACTTAGAATATGCCGTTCAATTCTGGTCGCCTTGTTTCGTAAAAGATCAAGCCAAATTGGAATCAGTGCAAAGAAGAGCAACCAAACAAATTCCATCGCTGCGAAATTCATCTTATGAAGAGAGACTGCGGAAACTTAATATGTTTTCCTTAAAGGATCGTAGAATCCGTGGGGACTTGATAGAAACCTTTAAGATCCTAAAAGGATTTGATGTCATTAATCAAGAGAACCTATACTATTCGAACTTTCTCCTCAAATGACAACAAGAAATAACGGTTTAAAACTAAACGGTCAACGTGGCATCACAGATCTCCGTAAAAATTATTTCAATGTTAGAGTTGTTGATCGATGGAACAAGTTACCAGCAAATGTTGCCGAAGCCCCGCACAATAACTACATTTAAAAACAGACTTGACGCACACTGTAAAGTAAATGGGTATTGATAGTGCCCTGCGAATTCATATTATAGTCCCCCGGATCGATTAGTGATAGTGATAGTTGTAGTTAGTATATTTCATATCCTATCATTCTTCACTACGAAACTTCCATGTTCCTATCTTCTTTAGGGACATGGTATCATTTTCCAACTGTTCCTCTTACATGTAGTTGATAGTTTGTATATGTAGTACAACAGATACCCTAGTTATGGACCAATAGGTCTCCTGGTGTCTGTTTTTCCTTTTATTCCTATGTAATTTATTCTCCCCCTCCTCCTGCTTTCCCCCTCCCCCTCCTCCTCCTTAACCCCCCCCTTTTTTACCCCACAGGGAACGCTGGGTCACGTCCCGTTTCCGCAAATACTAATCAAAGTAACTTAATCAAGCGCCCTGAAACAGTGGACCGTAGACGCCCTGCCGGGAACCCTCACGCAAGGTTACCAAAACTATCAAGGAACTTAATTACTCTACACAAATGCCAGAAGATTATTTT
This sequence comes from Chionoecetes opilio, assembly GCA_016584305.1. Classification (NCBI taxonomy): domain Eukaryota; kingdom Metazoa; phylum Arthropoda; class Malacostraca; order Decapoda; family Majidae; genus Chionoecetes; species Chionoecetes opilio. Next base: position 23,244 of record JACEEZ010006319.1, on the reverse strand, counting down.
AAAGCGTAACGAATTATTTGCATACGTTGTTGCCGAAACGCCAGATATCGTCCCGTATCACTGAGAGTTTGGTCAACACAAAAGATAAAATTTATTAGCTGAAATAGCCATTCCGGCTATAAGACATTCCTAAATTTTCGCACGCATAAAGAGGTGGGGTGTCATTCTTTACATTAAAGAAAATTTGCAAGCAATCGAAATCGATAAAGTAAACAAAGATCATTATGACTCAGTCCCACGCAAAGATTAAGCTAAACGGTAAATTGCTAACTATTGGGACAAAAAATTTGTCCTCCCAAATCTAATGCGGAAGTAGATTGCCTCCTGTATGACGAGATAAAGTCAGTTGTGAACAATAATAACGATACAATTATTTGTGGAGATTTAAAACCCACTCATATAAACTGGAATAATAATTCTGCTGATAGAGAAGGTATGCGATTGCTTGATATGGTGAACGAAGTATATTTAAATCAGGTGGTCCGTGAGCCCACAAGGATAATAGTATCCAGATTTAGTTTTCACTACCGACATTGATCTGATTGATTACTGCGATATAGGTGAATATTTGGCAAACAGTGATCAAGGGCTAATCAGATGCGGCATAAATTGCAATGTAGACATCACAGAAAATCGGTTATTAGTCCCAAATTATAAATAAAGCAGATTTTACGAAGATCAGCAGGGTACTAAAGCGAAGTTGAATGGATTGACCTACTAAATGGTAATAACGCCGAAAACATGTGTAATGTATTCACTAATAAACTCCAATCGGTGGTGGAAAAACATGTTCCCCTGGTAGAAAAAGCGTTTGAATAACATAAACAGACCCAGTTGGATGAATAATGAATCCCAAAAAATCATTGGCAGAAAGCGCCGAGCGTATAAAGTTTTTCAAACGACAAATGCAGACTGCGATTCTAGAGAATACAATGACGTCAAAAGTCGCTGCAAAGGACTAATTAAGTTTAAAAAGCGCGAGTTATGAAGAAAAAATTGCAAAGGAATCCAAATCAACCCGAAAAGGTTCTTTCAATACGTTCGAAGTAAGAAAAAACGTCAAAACAAGTATTGGGGCCACTGAAAGATAATAATAATATCTTGGTAAATGATAATAAGAGTATGGGGTTCGTACTCAATGAATACTTTAATGCGGTATTTATTAAAGAAGACGAAACTCCATTACCCGAACCCTAAACAGTATGCAGGACTCGAAAGGGATTAGACTGGTAATAGGAGAGATAACAGTAGACGAAATATCAAAGTATTTGCTGAAACTTGGACCCAGCAAAATCCGTGGGGGTGGACGAAATCTCGCCGCGATACTTCGCGAATGTCACAGTCAACTTTCGCTCCCATTAAAGATTATTTTCAATAAATCGCTAAGTGAAAAAAATGTTCCCAGTATGTGGAAATTAGCTAATGTTACACCGATTTCAAGAAAGGGAGTAAGAGCCTCGCAAGTAATTATCGCCAATTAAGTCTAACGTCCGTGATTGTTAAAAATATTTGAGAAAATATTGCGGATAAAAAAGTGTCTTTTCTCGATGAAAATAACTCTATACTAAACTCCCAGCATGGATTTCGAAATAAGAGATCCTGCTTAACAAAAACCCACTGGATTTTTTTAAAGTCATTTATTCAAAATGGGGCGCTAAAATCGCTCGGATGTAATATCCTTGATTTTCAGAAAGCCTTCGATACAGTTCCACATAAGCGACTGTTGACCAAGCTAAGGGCACATGGCAAAAGGAGAGCAATTATGTTCATGGATTGGCGATTGGCTTTCAAATCGTAAACAACGGGTAGTAATAAATAGTGGGGGCATCTTTATTGGTTAGATGTCACTAGTGGGTGCCTCAGGGCTCGGTCTTGGGTCCTAAATCTTTTTTTGATATATATCAACGATCTGGACTGCGGACTTGTATCTAAAAAATCAAAATTTCAGATGACACCAAATTAGGCGGTAAAGCATATACTAGAGAAAACTGCGAACTCATACAAGTGATCTCGACAAAACTATCAGATTGGAGTGACAAATGGCTATTAAAATTCAATTCCGAAAATGTAAAATAATGCTATAGGCAACGATAACCTCAAATATAACTATCAAATGCAAAAAAAATCGTTAACTGAAGTACAGCAGGAAAAGGATTTAGGTGTCCATCATCCAGTAATGATCTGAAAACCAAATTCGCATTGCCTAGCTGCCAGTAAAAGGCAAATATGATGTTGGGCTTTATTAAAAGTAAATTTGAACATAAAACTCCGAAGTAAGACACAATTATACACGTCCTTGGTTAGGGGCCCCACTTGGAATATGCCGTTCAATTCTGTCGCCCTGTTTCGTAAAGATCAAGCCAAATTGGAAATCAGTGCAAAGAAGAGAACCAAACAAATTCCATCTCTGCAAATTCATCTTATGAAGAGAGACTGCGGAAACTTAATATGTTTCCTTAAAGGATCGTAGAATCCGTGGGGACTTGATAGAAACCTTTAAGATCCTAAAAGGTTTTGATGTCATTAATCAAGAGAACCTATTCGAGCTTTTTAACTCAAGTGACAACAAAAAATAATGGTTTTAAAACTAAACGGTCAACGTTGCATCACCGATCTCCGTAAAAATTATTTCAATGTTAGAGTTGTTGATCGATGGAACAAGTTACCAGCAAATGTTGTCGGAGCCAACACAATAACTACATTCAAAAACAGACTTGACGCGCACTGTAAAGTAAATGGGTATTGATAGTGCGAATTCGTATCTAGTCCCCCGTATCGATTAGTTGTAGTGGTAGTGGTAGTTGTAGTTAGTATTTTTCATATCCTATCATTCTGCACTATGAAACTTCCATGTTCCTATCCTCTTTAGGGACATGGTATCATTTTCCAACTGTTTTCTTACAAGTAGTTGATAGTTAGTAGTATGTAGTTCAGCAGATACCCTCGCTATGGACCAATAGGTCTCCTGGTGTCTGTTACTGAGTGTTACTCCTATGTAATCCTATGTAATCCTCCTCCTCCTTTTTCTGTTGCTGCTCTACTAACGGAACTTCACTTCAATAATTGTCCCCTTCTAGTTATACACTTATAGATCGTAGCATTCTTACTACCGCTGCTCTTACTTTATTATCACTACTATTACTACTACGACTAATAATAATAATAATACAACTAAGTAACTGCTACTATTATTATTACTACTACTACTACTACTACTACTACTACTACTACTACTACTACTACTACTACTACTACTACTACTACTACTACTACTACTACCACTACTACTACTACTACCACTACTACTACTACTACTACTACTACAACTACTACTACTACCACTCCAACGGTTTTTTTTTACATATAATCTTATGAATGATACCTCCGTCTCAAGCCTATCTTTGGGTACACGCAATGTCTCTATACCATACATGTACATGCGTATACACACAAAAAAAGAGGGAAAAAGCAAATCACTACCGTCTATCATGATCAACACTTCGCTTGCTACTTTTTATCCTCCACCTCCTTCACTACCACTATCAACAACAACTACCACCACCATCACCACTCCTAACAGGGAACGCCACAAACATCAAATCCACAAGACAAAAAGCCATCCACACAACCTTGGCAAAGCTGTCGCGCCGAGATTCTCCAAAGGTAACAAAGAAATACCAACAATTTGGAGGTGCTTAAATTTTTTTTGCCTTCTTCACAGTTGGGTTTTTTCCTCGATACGGTCGGTTTCCTTAAATATCTATCAAGAGTGTCCAGCTTTACACAAGAAGACATGGTTTATAGAAAATATTGACAAGGAGGAGAGCGCGAGAGAGAAGCGACTCTAAATCTTGCCAGGGGTCAGGTAGCGCGTCTCAAGGTCCCGGATAATGGCGGGGTCGGTGGTGCTGGGGGCAAATGTCAAGAAAATACACCCTTCTGCTAATTAAGGAGGGGGACTTCGGTCTTCGCCTTGCAGACAATGTTATGCCACACTCCCTTTTTAAGATCGAGTGATGTGTACGCTCGAGCGAGAATCCTGGGCGTATATATAAATTATGCAAATGATTGGTCCACAGCGGCCTTAATCCTATGGTGAGGTAGGCATTAGGGGAGATTTGTGCCGCCGATGGAAGTGGGAATACAAACCGCGGATTATACCGGCTTGGGAGAACTTTAAATCTGTGCAGAGTCCGGACTGGGCGAGACTCTGCTCAGGGTGACTCCGTCCTCCTGGTGGGGACGAGACGCACCCCATCACCTGGAGCCAATTAAGTGCGTCCTCGAACACACACACACACACACACACACACACACACACACACACACCACACACACACACACACACCACACTAGCGAAACATTTGCGTTTGATAAAGATTCACAGTGGCTAGAACAATGACAGCCACCTGACCATTATCCTCTGCCCTACCGTCAAGATATTTGTGCTTGCTTTTTAAAATATTTTATAATTGTTAATTAGGCATATGATTTATGGATGCTATTTGTAAATATATATTTTTCACTTCTCGTTAGTGATAGGAGCAATTTGACGGCATAAGCATATTAATATGTTTATTCATATATGCATGTGTGGTCTTACACACACACACACACACACACACACACGCATACACACACACACACACACCACACACACACACACACACACACACACACACACACACACACACACACACACACACACACACACACACAATCCCTTCAACAGCTTCAGGAATTGCAGTGATTGTAAACTAGCAGGCCCTTGATGTGCAAATTCATGCAAAATTTGTCACTCAGATGCTGTACAAAAAAAGAAGCTTGACTTTTTATCTGATGCATCCGGATACTCGCAGCCCGTGGTGGCGGTGGGAGAAATACCCTTCAGGCCTAATAAGATACCAGCCAAGGCAGATAGTTTTGGGGTTTAGTGTAATTCTTTTTTTCTGATCAAATAACACCTCTAAATTCGCATTTAAATATATATTTTATTTTTCTCAGACTTTGATAACTGATTTGATAACTATTTATAACAAAAAACATCAGTCTTAAATATTTTTTAGGTGGATAAAAAAGCCCAGAGGAGATAAAGTTGATGCTTGAGAGGCTCTTCCCGGCTGTCCCGCGACTATTCTCCTCGCCATCGTGACAGCTCCATGTGTTACAGAGCCGTCGTACACAATGCAACAAATAGACTTCAAAATGGGCTACTGAACCATACTGACGGACTTAACAGACTGGCGCGCACGAGAGAGATGAGAGAGCAACGTCTTGGGTGTTCGGTGGCTGCGGTTACGGCGTTGATGTGTCTGATAGATGTGTATGCGTGTGACCGGCAGGGCGGGTGAGGCGTGGGTGCGTGCGTGGTGTGGTGCGTAATGAGCCTTTTTCTCTCCTCAAGGTTCCTCTCAATCACCGTCAAATCCTCAGCTCCATATCTGGCAGGAGTTGTAAATCTGTCTCTGAGCGACCTTTATTTAAGCGAGTCTCCATATGCATCAGAAAGCAGAAAAAAGATGTGCCTTGTGGCTCTTGAACAATCTGTCGTAATTGCCATGTTGTCTAGAGCCCACTGAGCGACCCTGCATTTTGCGCACACACACACACACACACACACACACACACACACACACACACACACACACACACACACACACACACACACACACACACACACACACACCACACACACACACACACACACACACACACACACACACACACACACGCGCACACACACACACACACACACACAGATCCTCCTAATCTGGCCCTAAAACTAAATTGGTAAGGAGACAAATTCCTCCCCGCCACATACCTTTACTCGGGAATCCAGACTCCAAACAAGCTTTCCCGCTGAGACCATTACGTACTACGGGGTGTCATGCCTCATCCTTAACGCCCCTCCGTGTCTTATTAGTGAATGAGCTAGAGACAACATGACGCACCTTCGGCTTGAAAAAGAACCAATAATAACCACCTTCCACTTTTTATCTTGATCAGTTCAACAGGAGGAGACGAGGCTCCCACACTAGGAGGTACGAGCTGAGCCTCCAAATACGGGTATGAATCCCGCTGGGAGGATATACTCGACACTCTAACTCATCCACACCCACTCGACCTTGAGGACTGACTGACCTGCACTCATAGCCCACTACCCGACTTACACCTCAACCCAGACTCTGAGGGATTCCTTGATGAGTGCTCGTCCTATAGGTCGGTGCTCGTCCTATAGCTTGGTGCTCGTCCTATAGCTCGGTGCTCGTCCTACGGCTCGGTGCTCGTCCTATAGCTCAGTGCTCGTCCTATAGGTCGGTGCTCGTCCTATAGCTCGGTGCTCGTCCTATAGCTCGGTGCTCGTCCTATAGCTCGGTGCTCGTCCTCTACCTCGGTGCTCGTCCTCTAGCTCGGTGCTCGTCCTATAGCTCGGTGCTCGTCCTACGGCTCGGTGCTCGTCCTATAGCTCGGTGCTCGTCCTACGGCTCGGTGCTCGTCCTATAGCTCGGTGCTCGTCCTACGGCTCGGTGCTCGTCCTATAGCTCAGTGCTCGTCCTCTAGCTCGGTGCTCGTCCTATAGCTCGGTGCTCGTCCTATAGCTCGGTGCTCGTCCTATAGCTCGGCGCTCGTCCTCTACTTTGGTGCTCGTCCTCTAGCTCGTCTCATTCAGGTCACTGGTGAGACTAAGATCAGCCTCAGAAAAATGGTATAGCAATTTACTGGTCACATACAGAGCTTACTCAGCCTCTACAGTCTTACAGCTCCCGTGAACCCCATGATACCGGTAGATAATCGTAACGAAAGCCCTATGATTGATATAATAAGGTCGGGAAGCAAAGTAATTGAAATATTCGATACGCTTTTACTTCATTTAAATCCCATGTTCTTCTGTCAAGGAATCGCACGTATGCAAGTTTTGGCCATTGTGAAAAGAGCATACTCGTGCAGACACCAACCTTGAATGAGGTGCAAAATAAAGATGAAGGTAGTACAATACAGAACACAGCCTTGAAATATTAATGAGACGGAAAGAAAGAGAGAGAGAGAGAGAGAGAGAGAGAGAGAGAGAGAGAGAGAGAGAGAGAGAGAGAGAGAGAGAGAGAGAGAGAGAGGAGTAACAACAGCTTGATCCAAAGATGTTGAACCGATTAAGTAAGTACCATGTTGCAGGCTTCTCCGTGTAGCTTAACGCCAAGGAAGGTGCGATGTTCTCGTGTGACGGGGAAAAAAACGGGAACATGTAGCGAACGCACCGCAAAGATCAAACTCGCCTCCCGACAGTAATAAGCGGTTGAATCCTACCTGTACAAGACTCCATTGTGGGATGTCCCTAAAAGGTTATCTCATACGACGACGAATGTTCTTCAGTCACAAAACATTGCTGTCTAGTCAGTGTGTGATTTGTAGGAGCTGCGTGTGTGTGTGTGTGCGTGTGTGTGTGTGTCTATCTGTCCATCTGGTTGTGTATGTCTATACGTGTAGCTCAATCCTGCCAACACCAAAACCAAAAGGCCAAGGTCAAAATCAGAATTGTTCAAATTTTGTAAAGGTATAAGGGTAACACTTCAAACTTCCAAATGAGTTGGGAGTGTTACGTTATTTTTCACTCATTCGGCAGCGTTAGGAGCCGCCCACTGCATTGGCGGATTCTGTGGTGCCGTCAGCTTGGTACGGCGACCAACCCATCACAGGTAGAGGGGCGATAATCAGGTAGAGGGGCGATAATCAATGTAATTATACATCTATCTTGAGGGAGCCATCTAAGGGAGCCATCATACACATACTTGAGGGAGCCATCATACACACACACAAACATCAGAAGCTAGACTCAATTTTTGGAAGAAAAATATCATATATTTATATATATATATATATATATATATATATATATATTATATATATATATATGTATATATATTATATATTATATATATATATAATATATATATATATATATATATATATATATATATATATATATATATGTATATTATATATATATATATATATATATATATATATATATATATATATATATATATATATTCATACATATATGAAGATTAAAAATTGGTGAATGTCGCCTATTTTGCTCTAAACTATGACTGCCTGGTGAGGTCTGCTGTGTGCATGAGTTAGTCATCAGATTAAGGCTTGACACGGGTGTTTGTAGCTGTGTGTGTGGGGGGGGGGGGTTAATGTGTGTGGGGGGGGTTTAATGTGTGTGTGGGGGGGGGGTAATGTGTGTGTGTGAAAGTGTGGTCACGATTTTTATTCATGGAACTGTCCGGTTTTGTATTTGTTGTTTTACGAGTCGAGCTAAAAATGTAGCGGATCTCGGTATTGCATCCCTAAAGTAGCATCAAGCAAAGCATCGTTTACAGCTCCACGAGAAATGCCATATTTCTAACGCTTCAAACGATATGTGGAAATCGTGATGCAGATCCAGAGATGCAGTCTGTTTGTTACCCTCACTGCGGGAGGCACGACAGACCGAAGACATGCACGTCTACGGCGCAAAAGAAGATCAGAACTACTCAATATCATCGTAAAGGAACACATCGCTTGCACCTGCAGTTGTGTGTGTACAAAGCCACTGTATAAGCCACCTATACAGTGGCTTTGGTGTGTACATGGTTTCTGGATCCGCGTGAGCTCCTCAAGACATCATTACTTCGCCTGCCACCAGTGCACCCTTCACGCTCCACCACTCTGGCCAGGGACGGCAGCATACATTGGATTTTAACGAGTGTGTAATGCAACGGTGCCTCGAGAGCCCAACTTATTAAACAGTCAGGTCGTGATAGCGTTCTTGCCCGACTTGCCATTAATCTCTTTAGCAGTATGTGGCTGAAGGTCTTGTTGAAGTGTTAAAGACAAAACCACTACAAAAAACGAGGAACTTAGGCGAGAGTAATGATCAAAAAAAGTTCCTGGCAAGTGAGTTTTATGTGACTGGAGTGAAGTGAAGCAGGAAAACCAGGGTTGGGAGGCCACTTGCTTTCCTTCCCTCTTGGCATAAGCTCGCATGTCTCAGTCCTTGTCTAATAGCAGTGTGAAGTCCAACTCCTCGCAGCCAATGATGATTTATAGCCGTCGTTGGCCTTGTAGGTACACGACTCACCCTCCTTAAAGTCGTATAATCTTTCTCTATACAGTTTTAATGACTTGTAAATTTGTCCTCATTTCTGTTTGTTCGCCTGTTTGTATGATTTAAGTATTCCGGCTAATTTGTCTCCGTCTGTCTGTCTCTTTTTCTGTTTGTCTATTTGTCAGTCAATATGTATGTAAATATTTATGCATAAATGTATACACTTGGTATTTGTTTGTTTGTTTGTCTGTCTGTCTGTCTGTATGTCTGTCTCTGTCCGTCTGTCTGTTTGTCTATCGCGTGATACGTGTACCACTTTATATGTCTGTATGAAAATAAAATGAAATAGAGATAATAGTTATAATACCTGTCTAAATCAAAGTCAGTCCAATAATTCAAGAGATAATGCATAACGTACGACTATTTGCATCACCCCCTACGCCTATGCTCAGTAATTGGTGATGTGAGGGAGGTGAGGAAGGAGAGAAAAAAAGATACACTGATGCAGATGAAACAATGACAGTGTGAGAGACATACAATGCAAGTGACATATAACGATGCGGGAATACTTATACACGTGTAAGGTGTATCCCTAATAAACTATCATTATTTGCATGTGTACTGTACCTCACCTTTCCTAAAATCATAAGCTAAAATAACCACAAAAAACTATCTTATTGCTCTCCCACCGGCTAGATAAATAAATGTTCATGTAAAGTCGATTCTGATAAGGCATCGTTCAGCGGGGCGGAGAAGTCACGCCGACATATAATATATTCATTTGTAGGTATCTGATTTGTAGGTAGGAGTAACAGGACATCCAACGAGGGTTTCTAGGCGATAGTGACCCAAGGTTAAGCAGGGTACAAAGAGGAGAGAGATGATCAAGGTAAGATACAGTCATTGTAAGAATATTTACGCGGTGAAAGAAGTCAGAGGAACTCACACACACACACACACACCCACACGCTTCCGCTCCCCGGGCGGAGCGGAAACATATGGGCTGTTTCCTTAAAACCCCAGCCCCTGTCCACCCAGTAGTAAATAGGTACCGGGTGTCAGCCGGGGGTTTGTGACCCCCCTCCCGGGGTGGTGGCTTCGGCCTACACTAACCGCTAAGGATGAATGGTAAAAATGTTGATATGGAGACGGGGCCATACGAGCGTTGCTCTGGCCCTCTAAAATACAACTAGATGAATACAACTAGATGAATACACACACACACACACAGGGAGAGAGAGAGAGAGAGAGAGAGAGAGAGAGAGAGAGAGAGAGAGAGAGAGAGAGAGAGAGAGAGAGAGAGAGAGAGAGAGAGAGAGAAAAAACCAGATAGAGAGAGAGTACCGTGCATATCACAGTAAAGTTCCGAGATAGTTGGCTTCTATCTCTCTCTCTCTCTCTCTCTCTCTCTCTCTCTCTCTCTTCCCCTTCTCTCCTCTCCTCTCTCTCTCTCTCCTCTCTCTCTCTCTCTCTCTCTCTCTCTCTCTCTTATTCTGTGTGTGAGGTAGGGAAGAAGAGTCAAGGTGAGGCAGGATGGAAAGGAAGAAGGGAAGGAAAAGGGAAGGAGAGTGAGAGGGAGGGAGGGAAGAAGGGAGGGAGGGTATAGAGGAAAGGAAAACACACAAGTTTCTGATGGTGGCTGTGATTAGGCGGGGAAAGGATGAGGGATGGACACGGTGGGAGGCAGGACGAGGACAGAATGGAGAGCTCCTATACACCACCACCACCACCACCACACCCACAGATACTACCACAATGATCACTCCCCCAACTACTACTATTACTACCTACGTCCTACTACTACTACTACTACTACTACTATACTACTACTTGAATTTCCAATACTATCACTGCCGCATTTTTTTTCACTACAATCACTACTACTACACCTCATATTTCATAAAATTCTCAGTCACCACCACGACCACACCCACCACCAATAAAACAACCATTATCCCTCCCCTTCCCTTCACCCACCACGCAGCCATCTCTCTCTCTCTCTCTCTCTCTCTCTCTCTTGTCGAACGAGAGAGAGAACTCTCTCGACGTCTCGAGGGACGTCCACTCGGCGAGTGGACGTCCCACATTTTGCTCCTGCCTACTACTCCAACTCTACTTGACTAGAATGGATTCATCAGTATTGAAGACTCTGCTTGCTGCTCAAGATCAAGCCTACAAAAGTGCCCTGGAAGTGTTTATGGGATAAGTAAGCGAAAAAATGCAAGCACTACAATCAACCGTCAGTGATTTGACAAAAAGTCTCGAATTCACTCAGTCGGAACTGGATGAGTTTAAGTCTGAAGTGAAACAGCTCAAGCGGGAGAAAGAGGGTAATAAAATATATATTAATTGTTGACAGATGACCTCAAACAAATCAGTGAAACACCTTGAAGACAGATGCAATTACCAAGAGGACTATAATAGAAGAAACAACCTGCGACTCATTGGATTTGAAGAGCTTCAGGGCGGTGAGACTTGAGAACAAACCGCCAAACAAGTATCGAAACTGTTCGAAAACAAGCTCCAGTTGCCCAATATTCAAAATGAGCCCATCGTACTGGACAGCAAAGTACGTATCGACATCGCCCAGTTATTGCTCGTTTCCAGCGCTATTGTGACCGTGAAGCTGTGTTAAGAAATGCTTCAAAGTTACGAGGCACCCGAATCTTCATTAATGAAGACTTGTGCCCTGCTTCACAGGATAAACTAAAGGCGCAACCACCCCTGATGAAGCAAGCAAGGAGTGAGGGCAAACTAGCGTACTTCAGGTACACAAAACTGATCATTAAAGACAAACAAGGTGCGCCCGAAAATTCTGTCTCGGGACCTCGAGGCACCTCGATGGACCTCGGGACTACCACTAGGAGTGCTCCTGCTGCCGGTGGAGTCGCTGTTGCCAGTGCTGTTACCGGCTTTACCATCTGGACGGTTACAATGTCTTTTTAAAAAACAAAACAACCAAAGGTGGAGGTTTAGCTCTCTACATACTAAAAAATGTAAAAGGGGTAATATGCCAGGATTTATCTCTTCGATTGACTCGTATCGAATCCTTATTCATAGAGTGTACCGGTACAAACAAGTTTTTAGTTGGAATGATATACAGGCCCCCTAAAGAATGCTTTCATGATTTCATATTATCTCTTGAATACCTCCTACAATTTATTACATCGCAGCAATATTTACCTTGTTAGATAATGGGAGACTTTAACATAAATCTACTTAAGCAAAAAGACAATAATGTAAATGAGCTACTGAATTTACTGTATTCCTACTCTTATTTTCCAGTAATTACAAAACCTACCCGTGTGACAGATATATCAGCATCAATAATTGATCACATTTGGACCAACGACTTACAAAACCTTCAGGCCAGTGGTATTATGTACACCTCTATTAGTGATCACTTCCCAGTCTTTAGCTCCTTTTCAGTTCCCCAACATAATGATCGATCCTCATACATCTCAATAACTAAAAGGGTATTAACGAGTGAATTCATTAGTACATTTAAAATAGACTTAATGCATTTTAATTGGATAACTGAAGTATATAATAAAAGTGTAAATGATGGTTTTGAGTTACATCAAAAATTTTCTTAATATTTATAACAAAAACTTTCTCATTAGACATTTTACAGTCAAAGAAAAACATGTTGGTAAGCCTTATATCACCTCAGCTATAAAAACCTCCATCAAGCACCGGAACAAATTACAAAAACTCTATGCCAAATGGCCCCTCACTTACGAAGCCTCCTTTAAAAGTTATAGAAATCAGCTAACAGCGATAATAAGAATAGCCCAAGAGAAGTATTACGCATCAAAACTCAAAGATAATGCAGGAAACCTAAAGAAAACTTGATAAACTATAAACAGTGTTATGGGAAGAAATAAGAATCCTACGCCTCCACCTTCCATCGCACTACACGACAACAGAACAACGTCAAACAGCGAGGATATAGCACAGGGATTTAACGAGTACTTTTGCAATGTGGCGAACACCCTGGCACAAGTAAGATCAACTCCTGTTTCATATAAAAGCTTCGTTCCTGAACCCACTTAATTTTCATTTTATCTAAGACCTTCGACAAACGCAGAAATCAAGTCCATAATTAAAGAACTTAAAGTAACATCACCAGGTCATGATGACATTAATATTAATATAATAAAAGAATGTAGTGATGAAATCTCCCCTTTCCTTAAATATATCATAAATAAATCCTTTAAAGAGGATCCTTCCCAAAGCACTTACAGATTGTAAAACTAATACCTATCTATAAAAAAGGTGACGCAACCCTACACACTAACTACAGACCAATATCAATTCTTCCAAGCTTCAGTAAAATCTTTGAAAAAATTGTCGTAATAAGACTAATTCATTATCTTACTCAGCATTCCCTATTAACAGAGTCTCAGTACGGATTTCGCCCAAAGCACTCCACAGAATTGGCACTACACCACCTTAGTCAAAGTATTTACTCTGCCTTGGATAATTAAATGAACCAGTTGACTGTTTTCTGTGATCTGAGTAAAGCCTTTGATACCATCCCTCATAATATTTTACTACAGAAATTAATTGTTTATGGGATCCGTGGCCCGGCATTCAGATGGCTCCAGAGTTACTTAGGTCAGAGAAAACAATACGTTGTATATGAAAACTAACTCTCCTCATAGAGATCCATTAGCTGCGGTGTACCTCAGAGTTCCATTTTAGGGCCAATAATATTTTTGATGTATATAAATGATATAACACGTAGTAGTAATAGACTTAATTTTATACTTTTAGCTGACGACACTACCATCTTCCTACAGGGCCAAGATTTTTATGAACTAAGAGATACTCTAAATACAGAACTAGGGCATATATCAAACTGGTTATTGAGCAACAAACTTACACTAAATATCTCTAAAACACACTGCATGATATCACACTCAACTATGATACAACACCCTGATATTGAAATTATAATTGATGGCCGTGAGATAAATCAAGTTAAGGAAATAAAGTTTTTAGGAATAATAATAGACAGTAAATTAAATTGTCACTCATTTAGATGATGTAAGAATAAAAATTTCTAAAATATGTGGGATATTATATAGGGTGAGACAGTTCTTAAATTCTAACTGTTTAAGACAAATATACCTGTCAGTTGTTTATCCATATATGTTATATTGTTCAGCAGTATGGGGTGGGGCACACAAAACTTACTTAGATAACATATTCATTGCACAGAAAAAGTTAATCCGCATCATGTATCACAAACAAAAATATGACCACCAATCCCCTCTTTGTTGAAAATAAATTACATAAATTTCATGACATCATACACCTTCAAAACTGTTTGTTTATGTACAAAGCTTTGTATATTCACCCAGTTGACAGTGGCTTCAGATACCTGTCTCACAATATTGACACCCGACGAAATAATAACCTAAGACTCTCACTTTGTAGGACACCACACGCACAACAAAGTGTTACTTTTCGGGGAGCAAAGGTATGGACTCGACTGCAGGAGGATGTCAAGAATTCCGTGTCACTTAACTCATTTAGATACAAGGTGAAGACAGAAATATTCAAGAAATAGAACTCAAACGGAAATATTTAATTAACGTACTTTTGTGTACTTCAATGTGTGTGGGTTGCGTATTGATGTGGGTGGGTATGTGAGTAATATGTATATGTATGTATGTGTGTATGTGTATGCACGTGTACATGTGTGTATGTGTATATGTGTATATATGTATGTGTGTATGCATATGTATATGTATATGTGTATTTATATGCGTATGAATTTATTTCTTGTATATATATTTGGTACAGGGTACTGTTTTGGAAATGGTTATTAGTATTGCATTAACTTCTGATCTATTCATATATTATAGAGGTTTTTTTTAATTATCATATAATTACTGTTCTTGTTATTGAAACTATCAAGATTACTTCAATCGGTACTTTATTACTATTATCATTATCATTATTATAATTAATTGTTTATCAATATTACTTTAATATTCAGTATTGATATTATTGTTACTATTATGACTATTATCATAATTATTATTATATATATATATATATTTTTTTCCCATCATTGTTATTATCGATATAATTTTTATCACTATTATTATTATCATAATTATTATCATTATTGTCTTATTTTTTACCATTATTGCAATTATATTTATTTTGATTATTATCACTATTTATCATCGTTATTATTATTGATTCTTATTATTTTTACTATATATATATTTCATTATTACCATTATTAGCGTTTTTTAAATTTGTATTATTATTATTACGGTTATTGTTATCATCACTTCTCTTACTTGAAATTATTAAGTGTCAATGTATATCAATAGTCCACTTTAGTCCACGAGAGAACGAAATTATCATAGCATGAGATCCATAAAAGAGCTTCGGCTTAATGGACCGTGGCCTTATATGACTATATAATGTATTATATATATAATATCTTGTATAATGATTATGAACGCTATTGTATAACACCAGGCCAAATAAAGTAAAGTTTCAAGTCTCTCTCTCTCTTACTGCGAACTAAAATACCACTCGCGTAATCATCACCTTATATAGAGGCTTATAATATGATATTTAAAGCACAGTCATTATCGTACCATAGTGTTCCACGTACAGCCATTCATTGCCCTCACAGCCACCACCAATCCATTATCGGATATCGGGGCGCCAGGGACAGCACAGGCAAACACTAAACGCTCGATAGTTTCTCTGTCAGGAACCCCCACCATGAGAGACCACCCAGCCATTTCATCCTTAAAGTGTTCCTCGTTAGTGCCTGTCCTCTACCACTATTTATTTACTCATCGCCATCCGTCCCGAGATGCACCGCGGGAGGCTATCGTTGGTGGAGACGATGACAGTGGTGGCGGTGACGATAACAACAGCAGCAGTGGGGGATGGTTTAGCATGGTGAGGTGTGGTGAGGTGCGGCTGCGTGATGGATGGTGACGCTATCTTGCCTTCAGAGTAATGACTGCGCCGCACCTCGTCCACTGTCTGCTTTGTGTATATATATCGTGCATGATCTCTCGCACCTGTTTTCCTCTTTTACTGTATAGGACACATCTAAAGATCAAATTATATATCAGTCTATGTACTACATACGTACATTATTGAATATCCAGCTTTTCAGAAGGTTATTTTTTTCACTCGCATCTTCCTCCTGTTCTTCTGTCACATCTCCTATTTTTTTTCATCCACGCTCAAACACTATCTAAAACTCCAAGAGCTTGCCATCTACCGGGATGGAAGTTGAACTGGTCCTTGCTTGGGATCCCCCGCACGCCGCTGTCAGGACTGTGATGTATTACCGCCGTTCTCAAGGCCTGCCCGACGCCACTACGCCGCCTGCATGACTCCACTGGACGGACAGACATGCAGAGTGGCAGCTGAAGAAGAATGTGCCGCACTGTATCCTGGGTGGCGAGGAATTCAAATGTTTGGATGCCTTCTACATACGTAGTGTCGCAAAAAAAGGTACCACGATTGAACAGTAAATGGTTCAAACTGTATATACATACTTGTCGATAACCGGAGGGCGGAGCACCGTACTCTGCCGGGGCCTGAAGCCCGCCACTCTGCCGGGGCCTGAAGCCCGCCACTCTGCCGGGGCCTGAACCCTCCACTCTGCCGGGGCCTGAAGCCCGCCACTCTGCCGGGGCCTGAAGCCCGCCACTCTGCCGGGGCCTGAAGCCCGCCACTCTGCCGGGGCCTGAAGCCCGCCACTCTGCCGGGGCCTGAAGCCCGCCACTCTGCCCCGACAAATCATGACTCTCCCGGATGCCGCCTAGGGCAGATCTGCTTAAGGGCGGTACTGCAAACTTGGCACAGGATCAGAACTGCAGCTATATCTGGAGGCATTAGACCGCCTCTGGCCTGCTCTTGTTAGGTCAAAGGCAGCAAACGTGGAAATAATTAATATAAATTTTGTGATCCCATCACCCCTAAATTAGCTTTTTATCCAACCTTCCCATTCTCTTATTACAACGATTGACCAGTAATTGTTCTGCCAATAAGACTGAAAATAGATGTAAACATTAAGCCAATGGGCAGTCCAGGGCAGCCGAGCGTGTCAAGCTGTACCAAATGTGTATTTAAGATACACGTTTTAGGTGACCATTGCAGGCCCTGATCTGCCTCATCGTACCGCTGAAAGACACTTTAATTACATATTCTAAGTTTTCGTCTCTTTCCTGCATTTTAGGGACGTTCTCTGCCGGACATACCACTGTCTTCCTGGCTGCATCTGTCAGTTTCGGTGTTGATCTATTCACTGTATACCGGGTGTCGTAAGGTGCTTGCCGTTCATTTAGCACACAGCGACTTTCTTATGGGTCGGCATGTTCAGGTTCAATGACAATTAAGAGATAAATTTATTTCTTAGTAGACCTAGATTAGACAAGTGAAGCGTATTTTAGACCTTAAGTGTCTTTCTGTCTTTCTATGTAAACCTAGAATCAAGTCAACAATCTGTAACAAAACTGCCATATCTGTTACATGGGGTACAGGAGACGCCTATTAAAAGAGCCCATAGATACACCACCTATTTGTTACATAGCTTCGTAAAAAATGCAAACTTACATTTTCCTAATTTTTTATTGTAACAATTTACATACTGGAGCAAAACATGTTACTTATATCTAAAGTGTTGTTATTCACTGTTTAAGTCAGAAGTTTATTTTTCCAAGAGGTAACATATTATTAAAACCAAATATTAACAATGAAGGAAGGACACCCAAAGCAAATGTTCTTAATCTTCAATTTGATTGTAATCTGGGTGTTGGCAAAGAGATTCAAATCACTATTATGTTGCCCAGCCTGCCTTCTATCATGACTTCGGGTAAGTGGGGCAGTGTGTGTGGCATGGACCCTCACGAGCTGCCATTATAAACCAGCATGTCCGTGGAAGTACGTGTTTGGCCCGATCATTAGTATCCCAAATAAAAGGAGCAAAGAAGCGCCCATGAGTACTACATATGTCTGGTCGAGAGTTCAGATGTGGATCTTGTATACAATTGTAGTGTTTCCAGGACAAGATTTCTGAAACAAACAGGCGCTTCTAATGTATTCTTCTAATGGCGCTTCTAATGGTGGGTGGGGGTGGGTGGGGTTATAGTGCTA
>JACEEZ010006318.1:9264-58045 GCA_016584305.1 Chionoecetes opilio | reverse complement strand
TTTCGGAATGTTTTTCTTAATATTATCAAATAAAAACCCGTAAAACACACTAAAGAAATGCCATTATGAGACTCAAGAAATATGCATGAACTTAAACTCTTCGCCATTCAATATTTTGCTCGAAAACATTTTACATGGAGAATATCAATAGAAGCGGAATTAGTTAGCTTTTCCATTGCTATATTTTGTTTTCTAATAAATTAATTAGCAGCATGCATAAATTAGCGTTACTAAATACATAACATCATGAAATCGGGTAATTTCCTACCAATATATGTTTATCAGTATAAAGATATACTGTTATCTTTGGAAATGTTTGTTTCTATAATATTATCAAATAAAAAACCGTAAAACACTAAAGAAATGCCATTATGAGACTCAAGAAATATGCATGAACTTAAAACTCTTCGCCGTTTAATATTTTGCTCGAAACATTTTACATGGAGAATATCAATAGAAGCGGAATTTACTTTAATTAGCTTTCCATTGCTATATTTCGTTTTCTGATAATGAATTAGAACCATACATAAATTAGCGTTAACTAACTAAAAATATCATGAAATCGGGTAATTTTTCCCGATTGATGATGTTATTTATTTAGTTAACGCTAATTTATGTGTGGTTCTAATTCATTTATCAGAAAACGAAATATAGCAATAGAAAGCTAATTAAATTCCGCTCCTATTGATATTCTCCATGTAAAATGTTTTCGAGCAAAATATTAAATGGCGAAGAGTTTAAGTTCATGCATATTTCTTGAGTCTCATAATGCATTTCTTTAAGCGGCTATTACACGGGCACTTTTCTGCTCAGTGAGCAGTTTTGAGGATTTTGCTCAATGAAAGCCTGTTTGGTGAGCAAACAGGGAACTACTTCGAAGCTATTTTTGCTCGTCATTTGAGTGAGCAAAAACGTTTTCTATTATAAAGGACCGAAATTAGTGGATGACTATATTATTTATTGCAAGATCAATTTCTTCTAAAACTCTCAAGAAGACATCAACATGCCTGCTGACTGGACAGACGAGATGGAAAGCTTACTGATTGACTTAGTTCAGGCACATCCTACAATATGGAACATATATAGCCCTTTATTTGTTTAAAAAAAACATTAAAAAAGAAAACATACACCCTCAATACCTAAGAAGCCTGACCTTCCAAGTAATTTATTTACGGTGATACCACAGGCGACAGGTGTGTTGCTAGGCCGTGCAGGTGTGTAGTGACAGGTGTGGTGTATATGGTAAAGCGAGAGAGGCTAAGAGTGTGGTGTTAGTCCAAGAGTGTGTGTGTCTGACCTAAAGAGCGAACGCGTAATTCTCGTCCACTATAACGGCGTCAGCCCCGTACCGCCACGGCCACGGGTACGGCGCGGGCCACAGTGGTCCCATAGAAGCTACTCTCGGGGATACAGGAAGTTTAAATGAATAAAAAACCTTTGGCCTAATCAAAAACCTTTCTTAATTAGGTATATTGAATTAAAAGTAGTTAGGGTTTGGTACACTGATTTTGAGTTTTTTCGTACTTTCCCTGGTGTCCTTTCAAAAAAAAAACTCTGTAGTCAAGTTAAACTCTGCGCTGGGGTGTCAAACGACTATGGTTTCATATAGACTACGAAAAAACTTTGGTAATAATGGACGAGTTTGGGCGGCCCGTTTTCAGAGACCCCAAACTATTTTTTTTTTGGCCTACAATAGGTGCTTTTCTAATGGAGAAAAGTTTTTTTTTGGGCGCACCCCCCCCCCCCCAAAAAAAAAAAAAAAAAAAAAAATAATAATGAACCAAACCCTGCCCTTACGGGTTTTTTAAATGAAACCAAAACCAAAACCTTTAAAAGGTTTTTTAAATAAAACCCTAACCAAAACCAAACCTTAAAGGTTTTAAAATTAAAAAAACCTACCTTATAGGTTGTAATGAACCAAACCCTAACTTTAACCAAAAAGTATTTTTTTTTCTTTTTTTTGGGCCCCCAAAAAAAAATTTTAAAAAAGTTTATCTCCATTACAACAAGCCTGTTTTATTGGGAAAGGGCGCTATGATCATTTGTATCATAACCGCACTCAAAGGGCTGTATCCTTTTGCTCATCAAAAAACAATCACCGTGTAATTTTTCGTTTTACAGCTCAGTGAAATCTGCTTTAGTGAGCAGCTGCTCACTGGGCAGAAAGGCCCGGGGGTAATGGCCGGCTTTAGTGTGTTTTTTAAAAGATTTTTTATTTGATTTTTAAAAGAACAAACCTTTCCCCCCAAGGGTTAAAATATATCTTTTATACTATAAACATATATTAGATGGGAAAATTTCCCGAAATTTTATGATGTTACGTATTTAGTTTTTAAAGCTTTAAATTTTTGGAAAGGGGGTGCTAATTCATTTATCAGTAACGAATATAGGGAATGGAACGGAATTAAAATTTCCCCTTATTTTTATATTTTTCATGTAAAATGTTTTTGAGCAAAATATTAAATGGCGAAGAGTTAACAGTGGGTGGAAGGTGGGTGCAATGAGAGCCGTACCGCCCGTACGTCCCCACTCGCTGAAAGCTCGGCTCTTACTGACTTGTGGAGTGGGCAGCGGGGCCAGGGCCAGAAGCCACAAAACACTTAAAAGTAATCGTCCAGACCATTTCATCATTCCTGATTTGATGTAGTTAGAGTATAGCTATTATCGAGTGTATCAACAATATGTTGTCACTTCTTGCATCCAGTCAGCCGTTTTTGAATAATCCGCAATCAAAATCTGTAAATTCCCCGAGCTTCGAAAACGCTCATGGCGACTGGCAGACGATGCGCCACGGCTCGGTGACGTAGCAAAAGGGAGGCTCCTCTTCCCGCGCTGCTGTGTGTGTGTGTATTAGTGTTTGTGTGTGTGCGTAGTAGTGTTTGAGTGTGTGTAGTAGTGTTTGTGTGTGTGTGTGTGTGTTTTGTGTGTGTGTGTGCGTAGTAGTGTGTGTGTGTGTGCGTAGTAGTGTTCGTGTGTGTGTGTGTATGCGTAGTAGTGTGTGTGTGTGTGTAGTAGTAGTGTTTGTGTGTGTGTAGTAGTGTTTGTGTGTGTGTAGTACTGTTTGTGTGTGTGTAGTAGTGTTTGTGTGTGTGTGTAGTAGTGTTTGTGTGTGTGTAGTAGTGTTTGTGTGTGTGTGTAGTAGTGTTTGTGTGTGTGTGTGTAGTAGTGTTTGTGTGTGTGTGGTGTGTGTGTGTGTGTGTGTGTGTGTAGTAGTAGTGTTTGTGTGTGTGTGTGTGTGTAGTAGTAGTGTTTGTGTGTGTGTGTGTGTGTAGTAGTGTGTTTGTGTGTGTGTGTAGTAGTGTTTGTGTTGTTGTGTCTGCGTTTTAGTGTTTGTGTGTGTGTGTGTGTGTTGTGTGTGTGTGTGTGTCTGTGTGTGTGTGTGTGTGTGTGTGTGTGTTGTGTGTGTGTGTGTGTGTGTGTGTGTGGTGTGTGGTGTAGTAATGTTTGTGTGTGTGTAGTAGTGTTTGTGTTTGTGTGTGTGCGTAGTAGTGTTTGTGTGTGTGTGTGTGTGTTTGTGCGTAGTAGTGTGTGTGTGTGTGTGTGTAGTAGTGCTTGTGTGTGTGTGTAGTAGTGTTTGTGTGTGTGTAGTAGTGTTTGTGTGTGTGTGGGTGTAGTAGTGTTTGTGTGGGTGTGTTAGTAGTGTTTGTGTGTGTGTAGTAGTGTTTGTGTGTGTGTAGTAGTGTTTGTGTGTGTGTGTAGTAGTGTTTGTGTGTGTATGTAGAAGTGTTTGTGTGTGTAGTAGTGTTGAACCTCAGCAGGCTCCGCTAACACCTGTTCATCCACCTCGTACTCTGGCTCAAACATATAGGGTTGGGCTCCCATCACAATCTGGTTCGTTTTCCTCATATACGCGAGCAGCGTCATTTAGTTCGGTCTCAGATTAAGCATCGTACTCTAGATCTATCACAGCGACAGATTCACTGTCTGACACCGAAGTACAATCGCTCATCATAACATTTGCCGACAGGTCTCACATAGGCAGACGAGTGTTGTTTACATTGGAGCGTTCCCTTTTGTGTACGTCATCAATAACATGCGTAGCCCTGTTGGAGGGAAGAAAAAAAAATTGCGCGCTTTTTTACAAAAGTCGAGTTTTTTACGGAAATAAGGCCTGGAAATCAATTATTTTTGGTGGATTAGGTGTTTTGAATGTGCATTCGACATAATTCGGCAAACAAAAATTGGGTCTGGACGATTACTTTAATGACCTTTTTTTGGTCGTTAGTCCAACGACGGAACCCACAGCGCGGAAAAGTCATCGGTTTTCGTCGTTAACGTGCACACTGGCCAACGACTGCTTAAGACCGGTATTAGCAGAGGTCGGAACTCTCCAGGCATGCTCATTATTGCTTGGTATGCTATGAAATATCTTTTTTATAGGTGAATGTAGACATATGATTGCATTTGGATGGATATTATTCATATATATGAGTAAAGAGATGAAATACAAGCAGGGACTCATCTACGTCTGGCAGCGCGGGCCTTCGGCAGCAGCAGCAGCAGCATGATGAAGCCGTGAGGTGGATATCAACACCAACTTCACCAAGGGAATAGATATCTTTGGTAATATTTAGTAGGGGAGCGAAAACCCCTTGAGGAATCCTATGATCCCTAGTGATATCCTATGGTGCTATCACAGGCGTGGGAGCTGACTGTTTTTTGCAACGGCTCACCCCTGTGCTAAACTGGATCCAAAAAATAAAATTATCGATTATATCGCTAGTTTGGAACCAAAAGTATCGGCGATACCGATGAATCGATAACGCGGCATTTTTTTTTACGGATAACCGATAACAGTTATCGCGATAATTTATCGCGATAACGCCCACCTATGTAAATAAGTAAGGAACGGCGGCGGTGTAAGGTAAGGTGCTACTTATTACGAGTGTGTTACCTATCATATGCGACACCGGCTGCTCCTCCTGTTGAGAAAAACACAAACAAAAAGAAAAAAAAAACAAAGCAAAATAACATACAAGCTATACTAAGCCAATTATAATACTATACTAAGCAGGAAGGTAGGAAGACGTGTCCCGTACGTCTCTTATGGGAGGCGGTAGCAGAGTGGTTAGCGTCAAGATATGTGTCGAGTCGAGGTTGCCAAACGACCTACAAAGCGATACTAAGCAGAAATGGTCACAAGAAGAAGAAGAAGTCTCCGAGTGGCGTTCTCGGTGACCCGAGTTCGATCCTTGATGGGGGCTGTAAAATCCACAAAATCTTTCTCTGCACCGTTGAGTAGCCTAAGAACACCCAGACGCTGCCCATTAACTCTACCTTCGATTGCGAGTGCATCGGAGGACACATGGGGCGGCATGAGCCTCTAATCACAGGCATCACTATAGAAATTCTGTCTGCGCCACCACGGGCAAGGGCCAACCATCACAGCCCTCAAGTGAACCTCCAGGGCCTACCATCCCACCCCTGGAGGTCACTGCCTAATGGCGCTGTAGGCACACACACACACAAATGAAAGATGAAAGAAAGACATGGAAGATTGAACAAGAAAAAGACCAAGAAAGCTTACGCCAAATAATAGAAGATCAGGAAAATGAAAAGAAAAATCTGACCAAAGAAGTAGTCAAAGTGATCAAACAAAAGGAAAATTTAGTAAGAGATACAGTGGACAAAAAGAAATGTCATTATTTTTGGTTTTATAGAAAAAGTGCTGCCCAAGAAAAACATAAGAGATGAGGAAGAAAAGAAAGTGGCGAAAGAAATATTTAAAGTGCTAGTAGAAGAAAATATGGAGATAGAAGAAGAAATAGAAGAGATACATATGTTAGGCAAATATGAGGAGGGAGGGGCCCGCCCCTTAAAAGTTAAGTTTAGGTCACAAACTACAGCACAAGACATATTGTCTAAACTCTAAGGCATGGAAATTGGCAAAGACAGAAGAATATAAGAAAATATGGATAAGAAAAGATATGAATGAGAAAGAAAGAGCCAGATTGAATGTACTGTTTAAAGAAGCCAAAGAAAAAAACGAATTGAGAACGGAAGAGGAAAAACAGAAATTCTATTGGAGAGTTTTGGACCAAAAACTGAAAAAGTGGTATCTAAAAGAGAAAGAGTAGGAGAAGACAGTTCAAAGGAAAATGAAAAAGGATGGCGGGTATCGTACACAAATATAAATGGGCTAGTGTCAACATTAACAGAAGTAAACTATTACCTGAGAGCCAAGAAACCAGACATATTGGGTTTAGTAGAAACGAAGCTGAGCGATTCTGAGGATGTGCCAGTTGGGGAGGGTCAATATAATGTATGGAGGTGAAACAGAAATCAGAAAAAGGGAGGTCGTGTAATGGTGTTAACAAGGAAGGATGTGGTAGTAGGGAATGTGGAAAAAGGAGAAGGTATGGCAGAGGTGTTGAAGGTAGAGTTGGTGATGAAAAAAGGTAGAATAAGAGACTTAGTACTCGTATACGTTCCACCTAAGACAAATTCCTGGGGGAGAGAAGCGTATGGAGACATGATAAGAGACACAAGCAAATGTTTAAAGAATACGATGGAAAATTGTGAGAACATAATTATGATGGGAGATTTTAACTGCTAAGAAATTTGCTGGGAAGAATGGTATACTGAAGGAGGAGAAAACTCATGGGGTGGTACATTGTTGGATTTGGTAATTAATAGCATTATGACTCAGAGGATTAAAGAGAATACAACTATTCAGAGGTAGCGAAGAACCATCAAGACTAGATCTACTATTGACAAAAGAACTGGAAGTAATTAGTAAAGTAATTTATCAGTGCCCACTTGGAAAGAGTGACCATGTACTTATTGAATTTGAAGTAAATGATTGCAAAAAAGAGGGAAGAAGAGAAGAACACAAGAAAGGAAGATACAATTATGGAAAAGCAGACTTTGACGGATTAAGAACATTTTTCGGAGAGACAGACTGGAGTAATTTCCATGCAACAAGGAGTACCCAGAAAAAATGGGATGAGTTCATCTGAATTTACACAGAAGGAATAAATAGTTATGTTCCAAGGATAGTTATCAGAGAAAAGAAAAAGAATGAATGGTTTAACAGAAAATGTGAGTTAGCAAGACTAGAAAGAGAAAAAACATAGAATAGTTGGAGGAAAAAAGGAGGTATCAACCTATGGGAGAAGTACACAACAACAAGAAATTAATACAGGGAGGTCCCGAAGATACGAGAAGTTAGGTTCCACCTGGCATACTCGTAAAGCGAAATCTCGTATAGCGAAATACATAACTAATGGTAAAATATAGGTTTGGTTCCAGGACCCCATCAAAGACATATTTTTCAAGCTTAAATAAACTATACCAAACACAACAAAAACACAGCGTCTATATTACCCACACTGTACTACCTATTCTGTAGAAAAAGCATTCTGAAAGAGAAAATAGCACACAAAACAAGATAACTGCACATTAATTAAACATAAAACATGTATAACAAGCAAAAAAGACGTTGTACTGTAGTGGACGGCTCGTGATACAAGAGAAGGTAGTGTAGCAGTCCTAAGGTTGGGGCCGCACACCTGCTAATTACCCCTAAAGGTCAGGCCAGGAGATATGCTTTATTACCCTTCAGGTCACGCCTTGCTAGGGGTGACCTGACTGCAGTCCCAAGGTTGGGGCCGCACACCTGCTAATTACCCCTAAATGTCAGGCCTCGCCATATGCTTAATTACCCTTCAGGTCACGGCTTGCTAGGGGTGACCTGACTGGGGTCAACCAAATCCCCCTTTGCCCAACCTGGGAGTGGTAGGGCGCGCATTTTGAACTTGATGATTTTACTCACCCCAGTTTGAATGTCATATCATTGGATTTTCGATCTCGTATATTGAAAATAGACCCTAATTTACTCAGCTTGTATCATTGATTTCTCGTATACCGAATGCTCATATAACGGGACCTCCCTGTATGTAAGAATCCGAAGAGAAGAAGAAAGTAACTATGAGAAAAATATAATAGAAAAATGAAAAACAAGGAAGGAGTAGATAAGCTGAAGGTAGAAGGCATAGTGTACGAAGATGCATTACAACAGGCTTACAGACTGTATTTACAAGAACATATGAATTTAAAACGAAAAATATAATAGCAAAAGAAAATACAATGGAAGACATAAAAGTAGACGTAATAGAAGAAAAAGGCTAATGGAAAGTCAAGATGTGAGAAAAGCCCCGGGTCCAGATGGAGTGTCAAATTGGATAATGAAAGAGTGCAGTAACAAACTAGCAGGAAAGTTACATAGTGTAATTGAGAGTTCACTCAAGGAGAGCAGAGTCCCGCTTGATTGGAAAAGAGCAAATATTGTGCCAATTCACAAAGGAGGAGACAAAGAAGAACCATTAAATTACAGGCCAGTATCATTAACAAGTGTAGTGGCAAAAATGGTGTGAAAAAATTGTGAAGGACAGATGGTCGAATATTTGGAAGAGACAAACACACTCGCAGGTGGCCAGTTTGGATTTAGAGGAGGAATGTCATGTACAAACGAATTTATTAAGCTTTTACTCGAGTGATCGATGTGACAACAGAAAGAGAGGGGTTGGTCAATTGCATATACTTGGACCTAAAGAAGGCATTTGACAAGGTGACCTCACAGAGGGACTGCTCTGGAAGCTAGAATATGTAGGAGAATTGAAGGGTGGTTTGCTGAAGTGGATGGAAGACTTTTTGAGCAACAGAGAGATGAGAACAGTAAAAAAGATCAGAAGTCAGAATGTGCACTGTGATAAGTGGAGTTCCTCAAGGATCAGTATTGCCCCAGTGGATTTCTTGGTCTATGTAAATTATATGATAGAGGGAGTGAACAGTTATATGAGTTTATTCGCTGATGATGCTAAATTACCAAGAAAAGTAGAAAGTAAAGAGGACTGTGAGCATTTACAAAAGGATCTAGATAAGATTTTCAGATGGAGTCAATTATGGGAAATGGAGCTTAATGCTAAAAAGTGTAAAGTGATGGAAATGGGCAGTATCAAAAAGAGACAGAGAGGAAAGTATTTGATGGGAAATTAATGGATAATCAAAACAAAGGTCGAAAAAGATCTGGGAGTATGGATTACGGATAATTTGTCACCTGAGAAGCATATAAACAAGATCACAGGAGATACATATCAGTTGCTGAGGAATATAAGAATAGCATTCAAATATCTGGATGAAGAGATGATTAAGAAATTGATAACATCTTTGATTCGACCAAGGCAGTGATTTGGTCACCATATAAAAAGAAGGATATAAGGAAGATTGAGAGAATACAAAGAGCAGCCACAAAAATGGCTCCAAGCCTGAGATATTTACCATATGAGGAAAGACTTTCAAGACTGAAACTCCCAACTCTTGAGAAAAGAAGAGCAAGGGGAGATTTTATAGCAGTGTATAGAGCATCAATGGGTCTTGAAAAAATTGATAGAGAAGATCTGTTTGTGTGGGACGATAGAAGTACAAGAGGTCATGAGAAGAAATTGAAAATGACAACATGCAAGAGGGACATAAAAAAATACAGCTTCCCATATAGA
The DNA here is from genome assembly GCA_016584305.1 of Chionoecetes opilio. NCBI lineage: Eukaryota > Metazoa > Arthropoda > Malacostraca > Decapoda > Majidae > Chionoecetes > Chionoecetes opilio. The sequence goes on along the minus strand of JACEEZ010006318.1, from coordinate 48,548 downwards.
AGCATAGAAGCCTGGAATAACCTTGATGCAAAAGTGATTAATGCAAGAAGTATTCAGGACTTCAAAGGCAAGCTGGATAATAGTAGATTTGGAGACAGGACAATACGAGCATAGCTCTTTTCCTGTATGATACAACTAGGTAAATACAACTAGGTAAATACACACACACACACACACAAGAGCAGCCACAAAAATGGCTCCAAACCTGAGAGATTTACCATATGAGGAAAGACTTTCAAGACTGAAACTCCCAACTCTTGAGAAAAGAAGAGAAAGGGGAGATTTTATAGCTGTGTATAGAGCATCAATGGGTCTGGAAAAAATTGATAGAGAATATCTGTTTGTGTGGGACGACAGAAGTACAAGAGGTCATGAGAAGAAATTGAAAAGGACAACATGCAAGAGGGATAAAAAAAAAATACAGCTTCCCGTATAGAAGCATAGAAGCCTGGAACAACCTTGATGCACAAGTGATTAATGCAAGAAGTATTCATGACTTCAAAGGCAAACTGGATAATAGTAGATTTGGAGACGGGACAGTACGAGCATAGCTCTTTTCCTGTATGCTACAACTAGGTAAATACAACTAGGTAAATACACAAAAAAAAAAGAAATAAAAAGAGAAAAAAGAAAAGAAAAAAAAAACTTGTACAAAGCAGCGCGAAACTTGGGGAAATAATGCGCGAAAGTCGGGATGGTAAGAATTTAGGTCTCCGCGCGAAACTCTATGATCGCGAAACTCGCATAGCGTGAAACTCGGGAGGGTACTGTAATCAAATACTGAAAAATATTCATAAGTGATATTGAAATTGCAATAGAAATGTAATATATTTGGTATATATGTCATATCACACAAAAAGAGTCTTTTAGAAGCCCTATCGCAGGGCATGAATACAAACATTTTCTCAGTCTGATCTCAGAACTGCCAAGGTGTGGACGGTGGACCTCGGTCTCACAGCCTCAAACACGTGCATCTTAGTCAAGATTCATGAGGTTAAGAGACTGCGGCCTAACACAGTCACAGATATCGTGGCAGCTATCCACAACAATCATGTCGTGATGAAGGAGGCATATACTGCGTTAATACGCAAATGCTATCAACATATGAGGGTTGTAAAGGGGAGAGATGCATTGGAGGATGAATCACAACCAGCATTCATCGAGCTTTAGGCAAAGAATAATTGGTATATAAGGAAGCGTAGATGTAGGTACATACACACATGTCCATGAAAGCATTAAACATCCTCGACGCACATCGTGAAATGGCTGTGTAGCAAATAAATATTCAAATAACATTTTCATAGTGCCCTAAACATTTCAGTTTGATATCAAGTCCATCTATAAGTTAGAAAACGATGCTAGGTCATTCTAAGAGCTCAAAACAATTACCGTATTTGCCGGCGCATAAGACGCACCTCTGCATAAGACGCAATCCTATTTTACAAGGAGGTTTTGAGAAAAGAAAAAAATATTGGTGTTTTTGAGGGGAAAAAAATATTTTCCAAAATTTATCTAGTTATTAAAAAAAAAAAATTTGGGTAAAGCAAATGATTATGAGCATGTACCTAAATTCAATATTCACAGTGCAGTGAATGTGAATGAAAAATTATACTAGTTAAAATGTAAAGGGAATGACAGGGTAACCAAAATCGGTCATAAATCACAATATATTGCGGGATGCCCCCAAGAATTGATATTCTAATATTTGCTACCTATGATATATAGCTTTGATTTTTTTTTTTTTTTTTTTTTTTTTTTTTTTTTTTTTTTTTTTTTTCTACAGCGCCTGTAGGCAGTGGTGACCCAGGGCTCGGATGGTAGTCTCTGGAGGCTCACTTGAGGGCTGTGATGGTTGGTCCTCGCCCGTGGTGGCGCAGGCAGGATTCTTATAGTGACGCCTGTGATTAGAGGCTCATGCCGCCCCCCTGTGTTCTCCGATGCACTCGCAATCGAAGGTAGAGTTGATAGGCAGGGCATGTGGGTGTTCTTAGGCCACTCGACGGTGCAGAAAGGTTTTGGTTTTCTTCGAGGATCGAACTCGGGTCACCGAGAACGCCAGTCGGAGACGCTAACCACTCCGCTACCGCCTCCCCTGTTGTAGGTATGCCTTTGTTGCTTTTCTGCTGTGTTTAGACTTTGTGGAAAATTTGCATAGATATTGGTATTATTTTGGTAGTGGGCTTTCAAAAGTCCTAGGACGCTTACCTACATCATCGTGTAGCTTTTTTCATTCTGAGTATTTTGAGCCACATTTCCCATGGCGCAATTGAATAATAATAATGGCATTACACGTACTACCAAAAATCTACCGCTATTTCAGCCAGAAAGTTAAGTTAGGTTAAATCAGATTAGGTTAGGTTTAGAGGTGGGGTTTGGTTTAGTAACAGATGATATAGAGAAAAAACGAAAATTACCAATAATATGGCAGTGTGAAGCGTAGCAATGTTTGCGGGGCGGACCAGGAGGGGCAGGCTGCCCCCCCCCCCACATACACATGTAAACAAACATTGAATTCCGACAAAAACGAGAGCCAGATTAATTCAAAACACATCAAAACTATTCAGGAGGACTAAGTTTCGGGCTCGAAATCGGTGATTGCCCAATAACAAAAAATTACGAAAATATTTAGGTAACACTGTAAGGTAACTATTTCTACCTTGTTGTAATTGTTGCAGGGCACCGTTGTCGAGATCGACAATATTTGGCCTGGTTTACACCTATGAATCTATCACAGTCACGAGGGTTGATTTGTCTTCTTCAGGAAGGTACAGGTGAAGGCTGGTTCACACTCTGCAATCAAGGCAGCGTTCCGCCAGCCGTGCCTTGTATTTACACTATTCGTCACGGTTCCGTCATTTTCGGCAGTTCCTGCTCACCCTTTAAGCAGACATGGTGCCTCAGAGGCTATGCTTGAAGAAATTTGCATTAATAGCACTTCTGTTGGATGAAGAAGAGAAGTTGAACTCTAAAAGACACTGTATTGGGTACATAAAGCCTTGAGAAAACGACAATTATCAGCATGGCACAGTCTCATTACGTTAAAATATTCTTCCACAGAAACCGTTACGTGACAGGACGGTGATGTATTGGAGCCGTGACGGCGGCGCACCGTTTGGTGTAACACGTCTTTTTGTTTGAATGTAAGAAATTCTGACGAATGTGATGAGACGGTGTCACCGTGTCACCATGATGGTATGGTGTGATTCGTTCGGCCTTGAGGCGGACGGTGTGGCGCCGTGATGGGTCTTGGTCTTGGTGTACCGTGTGGAAGTCTTTTGTCCCGTCTACAGGTACCGTTGCAGCCTTTTTACTAGCACTCTTTCATACAGTTTCCTTATCCATAGAGGTACAGGGTTGAGGATTGAGAGGTCGAGGTGGTACAAAGGCCTATTCTGCCTCCTATCCCACCTTGCTTACCACTGTAGCGGCGCTAACACACACGCACATACACACCTGCATCGGCTTAGGCCTCCCTCCTGTCTGGGACCAGGATTAGAGGGTGACCTGACGCTGACCTGACTTGTCCTCGCCGACACAACTGCAATACCAGCCAGGAAATTCAGGCAGCCACAGGACACACAGACACACACACGCCGCACACCTCTTGACCCCACGTTGTACAATGACTCGCTGTCAAATACACAACAAAGCCACGACGCCTTTTTCCTTGTGTGTATAGACAGACTCCCGAAGATACTACACCTCCCTCTCACCGCTCACACTCCTTCAAAAAAAAATTTAACACGCTCCTTGTTTCACTATTCCATTTATCAACAATGTTCATTCCAGCGAAAATTCCATCACCATTTTCTGCCTCCCTTCCAACTGTTATGTCAACTTATGTGGCCCGAGTCGAATGCGGGTTAAGGCGACATCTAATATGCGGGATGTTTGTCTTTTCCATGGGTGTGGGGAGGAGTCTGAGCGGTAATGACCCATGGTGGGTGAGCGGAGGGCATCGCTGAGTGAAATATCCCAGGTGAAGCGGCAGACCTGAGATATCAGACGTGTTACAGTGGAGAGCAGCAGCGGGAGGTGAATGATGTTTACATCTGACACGGCCATCTTGGCAGCAACAATAGCTATCTTGTTGCCCCAGCTCTTGTTTTCTCTTAAACTCCAAACTATTCTTAGTATTATGCATTACTGTTGATAACACAGTTACAAATTTGTGCTCAGTGGACTACTGCTCAACACAGATCACTCCAGACCCCTTTAGTAATACACCACCGGCTGTTCTGCATTCTCTGCCCGACCTCTCAATCGCTAATATGGCCGCATTAGACGCAGGGTGAACTTTGTATTCCTTTTTAAGGGAAAAAACTGCGTCTTATGCGCCGGCAAATACGGTAGATATCGATGTGTAATACTGACAATCACGCTACTACTCTTTGCTGGTGCCTTCAATGGGCCACTACACTCAGTTTTATGATCCCGTTAGAGCCTGTGAATCTCACTCAAATATACATACAGTACCCTCCCGAGTTTCGCGATCCTCGAGTTTCGCGCTGAGTCCTAAATTCTTACCATTCCTTTCGTGCTTATCTCCCAGTTTCCCGCTGCTTCGTACGTTTTTTTTTCTTTTTTTTTTTTGTTATGCACCTTTTGCAGTGTCCTCCAGGAGGGGATGGTAGGCCCTGTACTCGAGGGCTGTAATTTGGGCTTTTGCCGTGGGGGCAGGCAGGTTTTTTATATGAGTTAATTAAGGGGCTGCATTGTAGAAGCAAAATTTGGATTAGTTTTCCTTTGATAATTTTTTTTCTGAAAAATTAATTATCACATGCATAAATTACTTTAACAAAATAAATTATTAAATGGGGGGTATAAGCAAGCGCGCCACCCTCGTACTCATGATGTGAAAGCGCTGGGCGAGGCTCTCCCCGAGGGCCCCCGCTCCCGCACCCACAGTCCCCGGGTTTCCTTCACGACCAGTAGTAGTACAGTCTTTTTATTATACATTTGCAGGGGTTTAAAGCGGCTATTACAAGGCACTTTTCTGCTCAGTGAGCAGATTTCACAGCATTTTTGGGGTTTTTCTCATAAAAGCCTTTTTGGTTGAGCAAACAGGGAACTACTTCGAAGCTATTTTTGCTGTCTTTTGAGTGAAAAAAACTTTTCGTTTAAAGGACCGAAATGATGGATGACTATATTATTTATTGCAAGATCATTTTCTTCAAAACTCTCAAAAAGACTCAACATGCCTGCTACGGGACGCGAGATGGAAAAGCTTATGATTGACTTAGTTCGGCACACCCTAAAATAGGGAACATATTCCCCTTTATTTGTTAAAAAAACTTTAAAAAAGAAAAATACCCCCCAAAAACCCTAAAAAGCCCCCTTTCCCAAAGTCTTTATTTAGGTGATACACAGGCACAGGTTTTGGGGAGGCCGTACAGGTGTGTAGTGACAGGGTGGGTAATGGTAAAGCGGAGGGCTAAGAGTGCAGTTTTACACCCAGTGTTGTGTGTCGCCCTAAAGACGAACGCGTAGTTCTCGCCACATAACGCGTCAGCCCGTACCCCCACCCACGGGTACGGCGGGGGCCACAGTGGTCCATAGGCTACTCAGGGGGATTAAGGAATTTTTAAATGAATCAAACCCTTTGGCCTAATCAAAAAACTTTCTTAATTGGTTTAATTAAATTTGAAAGAGCTAGTTTCGTACACTGTTTTTGAGTATTTTCGTATACCGGGTGTCATTTCGAAAACCTAGAGCAAGTTAACTCTGCCTGAGTGTACAAAAACGACTTGGTTTCATATAATACGAAACAACTTTTTGTAAAGGACGAGAGTTTTGCGGTCGTTTTCAGAGACACCAACTATTTTTTTTGGGCCAAATGGGTGCTTGTTCAAGGGGAGTTTTTTTTTGCGCAACCCCCCCCCCACCCCCCCCAAAAATTTTTTTTTTTAAATAAAATGAACCTAACTGCCCTTATAGGTTTTAATGAATTTAACCTAACTTGTTGGGGTTGGAACAAGAAGGGCGGGGCCCCGGGCGTGATTTTATTGGAGATTTAACCCTCTGTTCAAGATGACAGGACGACGGGTCACTCCCTCCCCGGGAGCCCCAACTGCCCGGCTCGGGTGCAGGATGTGGCGGGAAGGTGGGGTTGCCACACCCCCCCCACAAACCCTTTAAAAGGTTTTAATGAAACCTAACCTAATTTAAAAGGTTTTAATAAAACCTAACCAAACCTTATAGGTTGAATGAAACCTAACCAATTTTAAACCAAAAAAGTATATTTTTTTTTTTTTTTTTTTTTTTTTTTTGGCGTAATAAAGCATCCCCCTTCAACAAGCCCGCTTTTTTAGGAAGCGCTATGATCATTTGTACATAACCGCACTCAGGTCTGTATGCTTTTTTGCTCATCAAAACACAGATCCCGGTAAAGGCGCTTTTTTCCGGGCATTTTCTGCTCACGAGCAAATTTCACTGAGCTGCTCAACGAAACTTTTACACGGTGATCTGTTTTTGATGGCAAAATCAACAGACCTGAGTGGGTAATATCAAGATCATGCGCTTCCTAATACAGTGCTTTTTGTAATGAGATGCTTTATTTGGAAAAAAAAAAAAAAAAAAAAAAAAAAAAAAGATACTTTGTGGTTAAAGTTAGGTTAGGTTTCTTTCAACCTATAGGTTAGGTTAGGTTTCTTTAAAAACCTTTTAAAGGTGGTTAGGTTTCTTAAAAAACCTTTTAAGGGTTAGGTTAGTTTCTTTAAACCTTAAGGTTAGGTTAGGTTTCATTATTACTTTTGGGGGGGGGGGTTGCGAAAAATAAAACCCATTGAAAAAGCACCTATTGACCCAAAAAAAAAATGGGGAAATACTTTGGAACTCACCCTTTCCCGGCTTTGACGAAATGAACTACCGACGTTTGTATCTTATTGTATTTCACATCTGTAAGGTTCCAGCGGCGCTCAGCCTTGGTAACCCCACGGGGCCGCTATAAAATATGAGGTGCCTCAAAAAATTCAAGTCCATTAGGTTGGTTATTTTGGGTTAGGTAACTTTGGGTTAAGGTTAGTTGGTTAGGTTGTATACTTTGGGGGTTAAGGTTAGGTATACTTTTGGTTAAGGTTAGTTGGGTTAGGTATCTTTGTGGTTAAGGTTGGGTTTGGGTTTGGGTATCTTTGTGGTTAAGGTTAGGTTAGGTTTGGTTATTTTGGGGTTAAGGTTAGTTAGGTTAGGATACCTTGTGGTTTAAGGGTTAGTATATTTTTGGGGTTTAAGTTAGGTTGGGTTGGGTTGGTATACTTTGTGGTTGGGTTGGTTTAGGTATCTTTGGGGGTTGGGTTGGTTAGTTGGTATACTTTGGGGGTTAAAGGGTTGGGTTAGGTAGGTTATTTTGGGGTTAAGGTTGGGTTTGGTTGGGTATACTTTGGGGTTAAGGTTAGGTTGGGATCTTTGGGGTTTAAAGGGTTGGTTAGTAACTTTGGGGTTTAAGGTTGGGTGGGTTAGATTTTTATTTTGACTTTGATGTTTTTTGGGACCCATAAATCACTTATTTTGTTTCCCCTCCCCCAAAACCCCCTATTCCCGCCATTCTCCACGCTTTTTTGGGCTATGGGGGGAAAAGAAAAAAAAGATAGGGGGAAGACTTCTTCCAAAGTTTTACAAAAAATATTTGGTGTCAAAAACGCCGCAAAACTTGTCCTTTTACCAAAGTTGTTTCGTAGTCTAATAAAACCATATCTTTCGTCATCAGCGAAGAGTTAACTTACTACTAGTTACAAATGACACCAGTATTACGAAAATCTAAAACAGTGTACAAAACTAACTATTTTAAATTTAAATATACCAAATTAAAGAATTTTTTTTTGTTGGGCCCAAAAGGGTTTTTGATTCTTTTAAATTTCCCTGTAATCCCGGGGTAGCTTCCCTTTTGACCACTTTTCCCCGCGCCGTCCCCGTGGCCGGGTGGTACGGGCTGCCCCCCCGTTATAGTGGACGAAAAACTACGCGTTCCCCTTTTTGTCAGACCCACACTCGGGTGCTAACACTGCACTCTTAGCCTCTCCGCTTACCAATCACCAACCTGTCCACACACCTGTACGGCTCGAAAAACACCCTTCGCCTGTGTATCACCGTAAATAATAACTTAGGTCCACTTTTAGGTATTGAGGGTGTATGTTTTCTTTTTTAATGTTTTTTTTTACAAAAAAGGGGCTATATATTTTCCCATATTGTAGGAGTGCCTGAAAATCAATCAGAAAGTTTCCCCTCGTCTGTCCAGTCGCGCATTTGTGTTTTTTTTGAGTTTAGAAGAAAATGTTTGCAATAAAAAATTTGTCATCCACTAATTTGGGGCCTTTATAACAGAAAACTTTTTTTTGCTCACTCAAAAAAGAGCAAAATAGCTTCGAAGTAGTTTCTTTTTTTGCTAAACCAAACAGGCTTTTTTCATCGAGCAAAACCCCTAAAAACTGCTCAGTAAAATTGCTCACTGAGCAGAATAGTCCCGTGTAATAGCCGCTTAATATTTCTTTGAGCACTCAGTAAAATTGCTCAGTGAGCAGAAAAGTCCCCGGAATAGCGCCTTAAGCTGTTATTAAACTGAGTGCGAATCAGTGCAGAACTATCTTTAAGAATTGTAGCCCTGGTAGAGTGATTAATATCTTTTCAACTACAGGTGGGGTAAAAATTCACGGCGTAATAAGCCGGGAAAGTTTCGGGTAACGCGAAAATTTCTTTAATAGGGGAAGAGAAAAATAACACAAAAGTATAAATAACTAACGGGGGAAATTTTTCCTCCCCCCCTCATTTTAATCACGGTTGGGGCTTTATTTTAAACCATAGTAATTGAGACATGTACCAAACGGGTGAGAAGGGGGATTCGGGTTAGTAATTTTAGAAGCAGCTCGACGTTCTTTGAGTTAATCGCCTGGGGGGAAGGTGATTTTTTCGCCTTGGTAAAGGTATGTTGTGAAATGTTTGTTAACTAGAGTTAACATGACTTACTGGTGATTTTTTTTGTTGCCCAAAGCTAATAAGTGATACTTGGGTCCCAAGGTGGGATGCTGTTGGCGGACCGGGGGGCCAAGCGCTCATAAATGGCAAGGGGGCCCCCCAAAACATGTCCAGCCACCGTGTGGGGACAGGAAAAAAAAGGAAAATTTAAAAAAATAAGTGAGAGGGAAACAGTTGGAAGGGGGATAGACTACGTATACATTTATTGGGATAACGTTTGGAAATTACTGTGCGTATCGTTAAGGGGACGGCGACAAAGTTACCAAAGAAAAATTTATATTAGGAAAACGACTTGAGGATTTCCGTGCGTATCGTAGGTGGGAAGGAAGTTAAATTTAAAAAATTTTATGAATGTACACCAGTTGGGAAGGAGACAGAAAAGAGTTAATATATTATAATTAAAATATAAAGGGGTTTATCTTTTCAGTTTCCCCCTCCCATATTTTTTTAAATCTTTTTTTTTTGTTCAACAAAATTTTTTTTTCCCACTTAATGTGGGGGGTGGCGCGGAGTAACCAGGACTGTAGGTACACCCCCAAGGGGGGCACTACATAATGGTAACTAAGGTATAGATGGAAAAAAGCCCATTACATTTTGGTGACAGGGGTTTGGATCCATTCGAGGGTTTTCCCGCTACCCACTGCTGACTAACGCCTTGTTAGTTGCTTTTTTTCCAAGTGCCTTTACCCAGTGATCACATACTGAAACGTATGGGGGGTGGCAGAGTATGGTTTAATATGGGTGATAGAGTAGCGTTAGTGACATGACTATTTTCCTCAGACCGGGGAGAAGATGATCCAACAAACTATCTATAGGCGCCAGGTTACGGGGGAGAAGCGCGAAATCCGCCAACATCAGGCATGGGCGGAAGTGAGGTTTTAGGGGGCCGGGTCCCCACCGAAAAATAGTAAAAAAATGCGTAAATCGTGTTGAGGTTTGGAAGACCCCCCCCAGAAGAAAGAAATTTCGGAGGGTTGTCGTGGGTTTAAAGCCACCGTGGAAGCCCAACACTTTTTGGAAAAATCGGGAAAATACATTTTTTTTATTTACGGAAGGGAAATTATTTTTTTAAGATGGGGATTTATGGGTTTTTAAATAGAGGTTGGAGGATTCCCCCAAAAGAAGCAAAGGGTACGAGCTTAAGAAGGAGGGTCCAGAAAAATGCGACAATTCAAGGGGTAGTCACTAGAACAGAAGTACAAAGACGAAAAAAACGGTTGAGTTTTTTGAAAAAAAAGGGAAGGAGCAGGAAGTTGGGAGACAAATAGATCATTAAAAAAACCGAGAGTATACAAATACTAAAACCTGGGGGATTTACAAGGTAGGGCAGGGGGGAAAGGTTTTGATTTTTTCCTTTCCAGTAAAAAGTTGTTCAGGGGTTTTGGGAAAAAAGGTACTTAGAATAGAGTAGTCCGAAAATTGCCTTATTGATACAGAATGCCCCGGTCGCTGTTTTTTAGCCGGGAACACCCTAACTTATTGTTTACTGGCAACAGACATAATGTCGACAGAACCTTAACAGTATTTTTGAAGTCCAGTATGACTGGGTGGAAGATCCACAAAATTTGAAAAAAACCAAATGCAAAAACGCCATACTGGAACGAAATCAAAATAAACCCCGGAGAACTTCCCCGTGGGATAAAAACTTAAGAAAAAAATATTGCGAGGATTTTCCAAGCCAGTAAAAAAAATTAAACTTTTTATGGATACAAATCCCCCTAAAAAAATTCATAGAGAGAGGGGACCCAGAGGGTCATTGCCCTCGGGAAAAGACACCGACAAAATTTCGCGGGAACAGCCCACGACACCGCAAAATCACCCTTCCCAGTGCCTCCCCAAACACGGGGAAAAGTCAAGGAAAAATGTCGGTAGTCGTAAAGGGGTTTGAGAACTGGTGCCAGATGGAAGGAATGGGAGAGAATTACAAATTTTGTTAGGGAACGACCGCACTACCCAGTTCGATTGGAGAAAAAGTTTTCCCCAAAGTTTTTGTCCCTACTGTAAATGAACAACCCCCAGCCGCGACTGTCGAAGGAAGCAAAATGCAACGCTTTTTCGATTGCTGGAGAGTAGGATGTAGGAGAGGCATTTTTAAAAATTTTTCCTGGGAGGAAAGTGAACTCCAATGCATTAAAATCGATCCCCAATAATCCCCCTTAGCCATTAATGATACGCATGGAAATTTTATTGACACAGGGGCGAATATTCACTTTAAAAAAGAGTGCAGCTTTGATTTACAAATTAAAATAAGAACCCACAGTAAAACCCCCCAGTTTAACCCGGGATAACGGGAAGGATTAGAACTTTGGTCAAATAAAATAAAAAAAACCCCTTTGGAAAGATAAAAAAATGAATGTTATTTAGCTTTCCAGATCAATATTTATCCCCCAAACCCTGATAGGGATGAACTAATAGGACTAAAAAAAAACTATCAATTACAAAAAAAAAAAGTCTGTGGGGTAAAACCCAACTTTTCCCTTAAATTTTGTTAAAAACCGTACGGTACCATCAGAGCATTAAAGTGAAAGTGCGAAGAGGGGTGCATAAAACCCCGTGCTATAAGGTACAACAAGTGGACCATAAAAAACCCGAAAGAACTCAATGGTTGAATTGTCAGTGGACAGGTAGGGGACCCTCTCTTTGGGGGACACAAAAAAAAAAAGTCAAAATATAGCACCTGTTGCGTCCAGGTTACAAAAGAAAAAACTATCTTTTTCCAAAAATTAAAAACAGTAGTGGACAGATGAAGTTTGTCCCCGGGACAATTTTAGCTAAATATAGAGTATAAAATCAAAAGAAATTCAAGAACAGCAAGTTACGGCCCGAAAAACGTTTTTCTCCCACTGGATAGTAACGCAATGTTTCCCGATAGTGATGGGAGCGAGGGGATGGTACCGACCGAGCGAATACGGCAATTCTAAAAAGGAGACTGGAAACACTTAAGGCAAGGGAAGGGATCATCTTTTTGCCTTGATAAAAAAGCACCATGAAATATTTATCTTAGATGCGGAGAAAATAGTCCCCTGAAACTGAACCCCTCTATTTTAGGTGTTGATCCAAAACCATGTTTGAGGAGTTACATTAAAGGGACCCGGGGAAAGCTAAAGAACTAAAACTAAAATGTTGGAGAATGAAAAGAAAAGGGCATAAAAGAAAAACCACAGCTGCGTGGTTAAATCCTATGTACGTTAACAAAACCCAATGGGAAAAAAAAGGGTGTGTCTAGACTAAGAAAGGGAAACAAAAATTTAGCCCTGATATACACCCCCCACCTAAAATTGGGAAAGTTAGTAGAATCGGTAGCGGGGTATGAATACTATGCCCCCCTAGATAGAAAGATGCGTATTAAGTACTGTTTTGATAAATGTAAGATCTAAAAACTTTTAGTGAAAGGGGTATCCTTAAAATAATTTAAAAGACTTCCCTTTGGATTTAAATTTCAGTGCGCAATTTTCTCACGCAAATTTTTCCCAGATCTTAAATCCTTTACTGAAAGAAAATTGGCTTAAAAATTATCTGGAGGGCTAATCCTGATGGGACCCAGTTACAGAAATTATTGGAAAAGGGTCGATAAAATTTTTTGGGCACTGACTAGTTTGGAGTCAAATTAAAAACTGACCAAATGTAAATAGGACAAAGAAAAGTTAATTTTCTGGGGCATTTTGTGAAAAAGGAAAGGGTTACCAACCCAACCCGACAAAAGGCGCCGTGACAAAATGAAACCCCCCCTAATGTCAAAGGGAAAACCGAAAATTTTGGATGGTAGGGTTTCTATAGGAATACATAGAAGGGTTCGCTAAAATAGCGGGGCCTATCACTAATTTGAACCAAGAAAGATAACCCATTCAAATGGTCAGAGGAACCCGCAAGCTTTCAGATATTAAAGGATAAACTGACTAGTGCTCCCATCTTAACTAAGGGCCCAAAATTTAAAAAGCCTTTGTGTTGGGTACCGATCTAGCCAAACTCCCTAGGGGCAGTACTTGCAGTATAGTGAGAGGGCAAAAGCCCCGTAAACTCTTATTTTTCAAAGAAATAAACCGTTGAGACGCGATATCAGCGACAGTGGGAAGCTTTGAAAGTTTTAGCTTGCAGACAGTTTTTCATTTTCCCGTGGGGAAACCAAAGGGACATCAGAACAGACCACCAACCGTTAGTGTCGCTTTAAACAACGAAATAATCACCTAGGTAACAGATGGTCCTGAGATGAGAGCTAAAGGGACGTGGTATAAAGCAGGGAAAAAAACCCCGTAGCAGACCAACTTAGTAGACCCGTAAGAATCTTCATGTCAAGTAGAAGAGAGGGGTTGGAAAAAAAAAAGAAAATAAAGGAAAAGAAAGAGAGGACCATAGATGGAGAGAAATGATAGAGTATCTAGAAGGAGAGAATCCCCGATCTAAAACCCCCGAAAACTTTTAAACAAATTTTAATAGAAGGGGAAATTTTTTATTTCTAAACCACGTTCGATAACATATACACTATTTATTTGGTTTTTCCTAGTGAACTGAAGCGAGCGGCTTTGGAATTTATTCACAAAAAGGAATCGGGCATTTAGGGCAGAGGAAATCAATAAGAAAACAGAAGGGTATTTTTTTGGCCCAAACCCGAAAATGATGTGAAGAATATTGAGGAAATGTTTTGACATGCCAAAAGCATAAAGGGTATCGTGGGGCTCCAACAACAAAGGCAAAAAATACCCTCATAAAATAAACCTCTAAGAGGATAAACATAGACATAACAGACATGGGAAGGGAGCCACGGATACCGCTATGTTTAACCTAAAAGATCATTTTAGTAGGTTTACTACCTTTTATAAAAAAAGGACTAGGGTACCGACGAAGAGTAAGAATTTTTGGGAATTGTCAGTTTTTTTGGAGCACCACTACCCCTTGTTATTGGGTAATGCCCAAGGAGTTTACGTCCCCCACAAATTTAAAGAGTTTTTGTGCTCATGTGGATCAATTAGGATACACCCGCCCTTTCCATCCCAAGGTAATGTATCTCAGAAAAGGGTTTCCCCCAACAATGAAAACAATTCTCTCAACCTGTGAAAGGGTTTTCCCCTAGGTGGGCCCCAAATTTTCTCTTAGAAACCAAAGAGTATTAATAGGGGAGTGCATGAGACAATGGGTACCCAAAACCTTTTTATCTTTTTTTTTCCCCATACGCTCCAAGGTTGATTGTGTGAAATTACCACAAATTGACTCGAGGGTGAAAAAAAGTGGGACACAAAAAACAAAAAACAAATTTGGAGAGAGGTAAAATGGCGGGGGAAAGCTAATGTGAAAAGGAAAAAAAAAGGTTGGAAAAAAACGAAATTTGGGGTGGGTAAAAAAAAAAGTTTTTAGACGGGCACCCAAAAAAAACTTTCAGTTAAGTGGTTGGACCATACAAATGGGAAGTATTGAGAGATGGAGGGTCATATGTATTAAAAATATATTTGACGGAAAAAAGTACAGCGCGCGGCCCAGCAAATTAACGAAAATTTGGACAAGATGGCTGGCTTTGGAACCACAGAGATAGTAGTTGTAAAGAAGAACTTGAGAACCCCACCCAGAAGAGGAACCATGAGGAGAACTTGAACAAAGGGGATGACAGGCGATAAAGTTAACCTCAGAGAGAAAGAGATTAAAGTTCACCACTTTTCTATGAAGAGAGATTTTTGAGGAAGGTCCCCCCAGACAGCTTGTAGTGGTTTTAAACATTTTATTTTTTCTTTAGAGGGGCACACAGATTGCCCTGAACATAAACCCCTAGGTTTGTTAGCCCCAAAGGGTGTGCTTGGCTCTGAGCTTTGCTCGAGGTGATAGACCAGGGGTATGATGCCTCAAGCAGGGGGTGAGCCTTATCCCCAAAAACTGAGGGTTTTGGAGAGATCCAGTCGTGATTTCTCCCCCACGCACCTATGCCCAGGTTAGGGGGGTAAAAAAGGAAATTGACCACTCCAGACTAGAGGCAGTCCATTGCGCCCTATAGGGGTTTTTCCCCAACAAATAAGAGAGGGAAATGAGAAAGGTTTTCCCTTTTAAGGGGTTTGTCTCAATTAGAGTGGGGATTCCCCAAACTGGCAAAACTCTCTGGGGGGAGGGAAGTGATAATTAAGAATTAATACTATCTATTTTTTGTAAATTTTTTGGAAAATTGGAATGTGCGGGATGAGAATATTTTTTTTTGAGTGATAGAAAATCCTAAGAAAAATTTTTATGAATTTGTGGATGGGTTTGATAAATTTTTTTTATTTTTAGTTAGATATCCTAGGGTGCTTGATGAAGGACGGGGGATAAGGAAATTTTTTTTGGGGGGGGGAAGAAGCTATGTAAACCCGAAAATTAATTAAAGGGGAAGAGATGAAATAACACATAAATACAATAACTAACAGGGGAATTTTTTCCCCACGCCTCTTCCCGAATATGGGTTTGGCTTATATTTTTTAAAAAGAGTAATTGAGACACGTAGCAAAAAGGGTAGAAGGGATTCTAGGTTAGAATAATTTTTGAACAGCTCGACGTTCGTTGAGTTAAGTCGCCTGTGGGAAGGTGAATTCTCGCCCTTGGGAAAGGTTATGTTGTGAAAGGTTTTTTAAATAGAGATGTAGACTGACTTCTGGGGATTTTTTGTTGACCAGCTAAGGGAAATGCATTACTTAGGGGCCCCAAGGGAGGATCTGTTTGGGGGGCCCGGGGGGCCCAAGGGTCATAAATGGCAGAGGGGCAACCAAAACCCTGTCAAGCCAGCCCGGGGAGGACAAGGAGAAAAAAAGGAAATTTAAAAAAAAAGTGAGGGGAAACAGTTGGAAATGGGATAGCTACGTATACATTATATTGGATACGACTTGAGATTACTTGCGATCGTTAAGGGGTAACAGGCGACTGAAGTTCCAAAATAGTAAATTATATTAGGAAAGACTTAGATTTCGGCGTGCGTATCGCTAGGAGGGAAGGAAGACTTAATATTAAAATAACTTTGAATGTACCGTTGGGAATGAGCAGTAAAAAGTGAATATATTTAATTAGAAATTATTAACGAGTTTCATTCAGTTTCCAACATACATATTTTCTTTTAAAATTTTTTTTTGTTCAAACATAAAATTTTTTTTCCCCCTTAAAGTGGGTGGTGGCAGGGAGTAACCAGGACTATAGAGTACACTCCCAAGGTGGGCACTACATAATGGTAACTAAGGTATAGATGGTCAAAAAGACCATTACAATCGCCACCAAGCAGTCGTGATGTCCTTTCATTTGTGCCGCGGTATGTTATATGGATCTATATTCCCTATTTCCTTACATTTTTCAATGTACCGAGGAATAGATCCAGAGTCCTACATCTGAAGGACATAGTCTGACAGATGAACACCATCAATCACTTTCCCAGCCCTCAAAAAAGAGATTAGTAAACATGAGTGTACCGGGTTTACAGGGGAGGTAATGCCCTTTGTTTACATCACCGCACGGCCACTGTCGACCAGCCATGTGCTCGGGGCGGACCACTCGGCCACCGCCTCTTCCAGCGGTGATCCAAAAGCGTCTTTCTGTTGGTCTGTTTCCATTTTCTTTGGCGTATCGTATAACTTTTAGCTTGTATGCGATTGTATTAGTAAATAGTTTTGATGAATTTGCCATGGGTGATAATTTCCAGGACTGAAAAGAGCTTAAAGTAATCGTCCAGAACATTTCATAATTCCTGATTTGATGTAGTTAGAGTATAGCCATTATCGAGTGTATCAACAATATGTTGTCACTTTTTGCATCCAGTCAGCCATTTTTTAATAATCCGCAATCAAAATCTGTAAATTCCCTGAGCTTCAAAAATGCTGCTGGCAACTGGCAGACGATGCGCCACGGCTCGGTGACGTATGAGGAGGAAGGCCTCCTCTCTCCGCGCTGATCAGAAGCACGTAAACACAAGAGATAAATATAGTACTTGAAGATTTTTGGGTGTTTCTGATAGATTTTTTTTGCGATATCCCACATGCATGCATCCTTTATGGGTGCAGCAAGACAGCTGTGCCTTTCGAGAAAAGTTTGCACACGTTTCCGACTGATACGATAACGTTAAATGTGTTGAAAAGATTAGTGCGGCGGACTGGAACGAGAAGTTGAAATTGGCAAGGATTTGTAGTGCTACACTCACCACACACACACACTCACACACCACACACACCACACACACACACACACACACACCACACACACACACACACACACTCACACACACACTCACACACACACACACACACACACTGGTCACCACCCTATGCGGCCGCCGTCCCCATGCAGCCGCCCGTATGATCTACATATATAGAGGGCAGTCGCGCGAAGCAAACTATTGTTATACGTATATGTTTATTGTACGTTATGTTTAACATATATAACTATATGTTAAACATAAGATATGTCATAAGTTACTAACCTAACCTCACTATAACCTAAAAATTACTAACCTAACCTAACCTCACTATAACCCCCTAAGTTACTAAACTAACCTCACTATAAGTTACTAACCTAACCTCACTATAACCCCTAAAAGTTGCTAACCTAACCTCACTATAAGTTACTAACCTAACCTCACTATAACCCCCTAAAAGTTACTAACCTAACCTCACTATAACCCCTAAAAGTTACTAACCTAACCCTACCACGGGTTAGGTTAGGGAGTGCATGGGGAGGCGGTAGTGGAGTGGTTAGCATCTCCGAATGGCGTTCTCGGTGACCCGAGTTCGATCCCCGAAGAAAACCAAAACCTTTCTGCACCGTCGAGTGGCCTAAGAACACCCACATGCCCTGCCCATCAACTCTACCTTCGATTGCGAGTGCATCGGAGGACACAGGGGGGCGGCATGAGCCTCACAGGCGTCACTATAAGAATCCTGCCTGCGCCACCACGGGCAAGGACCAACCATCAGAGCCCTCAAGTGAACCTCCAGAGCCTACCATCCGAGCCCTGGGTCACCACTGCCTCCCGGGCGCTATAGGCACAAATGTTATAAAAAAAAAAAAAAAACAAAAAAGAACCCCCCTAAAATGGACTAACCTAACCTCACTATAACCGAGGCCACCGAGATGACAAGGCCTGATACATCGCCCGTGACGTCACAACCCATCTAGATCCCACCCGCTCCGCTCCCCGTACAAGTTTACCTACCTAATATAATGTTTATCAGTATAAAAGATATGCTGTCATCTTCGGAAATGTTTGTTCTATAATATTATCAAATAAAAAAACGTAAAACACAAAAGAAATGCCATTATGAGACTTTCAAGAAATATGCATTAACTTAAACTCTTCGCCATTTTATATTTTGCTCGAAAACTTTTTACATGGGGAATATCAATAAAAGCAGAATTTAATTAGCTTTCCATTGATATATTTCGTTTAGTTATGAATGAATTAGCAGCATGCATAAATTAGCGTTAACTAAACATTAAAAATCATGAAATTGGTAATTTCCTACCTAATATATGTTTATCAGTATAAAAGATATACTGTTATCTTCGGAAATGTTTGTTCTATAATATTATCAATAAAAAACAGTAAAACACGCTAAAGAAATGCCATTACGAGACTGAAGAAATATGCATGAACTTAATATTCACTTCAACTCTTCGCCATTTAAAACTTTGCGAGTCAACTTTTATCATGAAGGGTATCAATAGCAGCGCAATTTTATTAACTTTCCATTGATATATTTTGTTTTCTGATAAATTAATTAAACATGCATAAATTAGCGTTAAATAGATAAATAAAATCATCAGTCGGGTAATTTTCCCGATTGATGAGGTTATTTATTTAGTTAACGCTAATTTATACATGGTGCTAATTCATTTATCAGAAAACGAAATATATAAGTAAATAAATAACATCATCAATTAGGAAAATGACCCGATTGATGATTTTATTATTTATTTAATGCTCAATTTATGCATGGTTTTAATTCATTTATCAGAAAACGAAATATATCAATGGAAAGCTAATAAATTGCGCTTCTATTGATACCCTTCAGGATAAAAGTTGACTAGCAAAGTTTTAAATGGCGAAGAGTTGAAGTGAATATTAAGTTCATGCATATTTCTTCAGTGTCTCGTAATGGCATTTCTTTAGCGTGTTTTTACTGTTTTTTATTTTGATAATATTATAGAACAAACATTTACGAAGATTACAGTATATCATATATACTGATAAACCAGTCTATATGATGTGGTCCATAACCACAATATCTCTTTGTCGGCGCGGGCCGCAGGTCGCTATGCAGCTTGCAATTTCAAACATTGTCGTGTGAACAGTCCAGAGATATAGTAGTCTATGACTAGACCTAATATCTGTAGATCCACATATTAATCTACAGATCTGGTAACACTGGGGGCCGTGTTTATTTCAAAAATGTCGGATGGCGAAATTAGCCATCATACATACTCAGTTAATCATGTTTTTTATAGAATAAGAAATCATACTACCCTTGTGCGAACATCTATAGTCTATCAGCATCAATGGAGAAACATATTCACCCAAACAAACATTTTGACGTAATACTTCCTTGGAGGCTCTCCGGACCATGCAGTAGTACAGCATACCTTCAAATACCATTTCTTCAAACCTATATTCATAATATGAACATGACTGTATCATAACCATTGGCTTTATTAGTGAAAACCGGATATTCAAGACAAGAACACTTAAGAGTACCTTACAGTGGTTAAATAACATCAAATATTGAAAACCGGATATTCAACACAAGAACACTTAAGAGTACCTTACAGTGGTTAAATAACATCAAATATTGAAAACCGGATATTCAACACAAGAACACTTAAGAGTACCTTACAGTGGTTAAATAACATCAAATATTGGTCGCTGGCACCCAGTTGTCCGCAAGTTGCCTATCTAATCAAGATTTATGGACAGTTGGATCTTAATACTCAGTGTAGTGGCCCATAATGTCAACCTTAACGATATTCCTTGAGCCTCTGTAAGAGGTATTGAAGTGAAGGGTACGACACTTTTACTCCCGCCAACATCTAGAAAGTGCTTTGGCAACGCTACAATCGTATTTTGTGATGGCAAGCAGGGGCAGAGCTTAAAAGAGTAGTTTTACACATTCTGACAAAATACGCCTTATATATACAGTGGCCGCCAAATGTTGTGGCGGTCGGACTTCCTGATGCCGTCAGTGACACGCTCACTCAAAATCCCACAAAATATTTGTAGAACATTAAAAATCAAGAAACTGTGTAACTTACCGGTATCCTAGTACTTGATTGCATTCCCTTTCCTCTTTATAACATCCTGCAGTCTGTTAGGTAAAGAGTCTGCAAGTTTTTGAAGAAGCTCCTTTGGTAGTTCCTCCCACAATTTTAACAGTGCAGCTTTTAACTTCGCCACTGAACTAGTGTCCACTTCTTGAAGCTTCCTTTTCATTATGGACCAAAGATTTTCTATTGGGTTCAAGTCAGGACTATTAGGAGGCCAGTCAAAGCAATCCATAGCACACATATTCAACCATTCCTTAACAACGTTTGCCCTGTGACAAGGGGCACCGTCCTGCATATAAGTTGCTGCCCTACACTTGTCGTAGCAGGTTTCAAGATTGTCATGCAGGATGTCTAAATATCGCTCACTGTTCACAGTAACACCTTCTACAAGAAATACGAGGTTACCCACTCCATACTATGAAAAACAAGCCCATACCATGAGATAATCTGGGTGTCCTACTCTCTCCACGGTGTACCGAGGGTCGTGTCGGTCTGAATTCTTGGGCCGCCTCACTTTTGCAAAGTTAGTTCCTGTCACTGTAAGACACTTTCATCTGACCATAATATGCGTCGAACTTTCTCTAGTGGCCAGTCTTTGTGTTCTTTAGAAAAAGTGAGCCGCTTTATCTTGTGACGAGGAGTTAGGAGTGGCTTTACAGCGGCAGATCTTGAAAAGAGTCCGAGATCACGTAACACATAACGCTGCACACTTCTCACTGACACATTACCTAGTAAGGCAGGATTGTTTTCCTTCACTTCACATGCTGTGCTTGTTGGTTTGACATTCAGCTGCCTTTTTATAACATGTAAAGTCTTTGAGGCACATTTCCTTGGCCGTCCAGTCTTCGCTAAGTGTGTAGGCGTCTCTCCGTCCAAGGCATCACGACAACGTTTTAACCACCGCTCAACTGTCCTTTTTGCAACTCCTGTCTGTTCTACGATAGCTTTTGCACCAGGCCCAGCCCTATACAAGGCACATATGGAGCTTATAGTATCCTGGGATATAATGCGCCAAGGAGCCATAACGCAATAAACTATTGCACAGTTTGAAAATATCCTCGTAACTAATGACGAAAGAAGTGAAACAGTGCGTGCACTCTCACTGTCCTCCTAGACTGCACTGACTTGCTTAAATTTAACGGTCATACCCCTGCGGTGTTGCTAAGTGTCAGTGTCTTGTTGCCATGTCGTCAATTTTTAAATCCCGCTTGCTCGAGTTGCGTGAAAAAACATTTGCAAGATTATTAATTTGGCGGCCGGTGCATCATGCCGACGCGCGCACACCGCCACAACATTTGGCGGCCACTGTATATACAGTCAAACCTCGATATAACGGACTTCGGATGTAACGGACTCCATTTGCGTGACTTTTTTTTCTTCTTTTTTTTTTGCATATCAGACCGCTTATCGCCGCTCGAATTGTCAACTCAACATAATTGTATTATTTTCTCATTTTACTTAGGAATGCTTGGGTTTTAAGGAGTTTTGATGTATCACATATTAAGATATATAAGGAAGGAGCCTGTGTTGCTAGTGATTTAGTGGTAGAAGGTGTGTATTGTTTAAAATAGTGACTATATATATATATATATATATATATATATATATATATATATATATATATATATATATATATATATATATATATATATATATATATATATATATATATATATATATAGATATTCCTACTCTCCCCCTATGGTGAGCGAACAATACCTCCCTCACAAGTGGGGGGGGGGGACAAACTACCACTCTACTAATTAGAGAGAACTGCAACTCGAGAAATGCCAGTGGTCGCTGGCAGTTTTAACTCAAAGGTTGGTCTACTGTGTTTTGGCTCCGCGACTAATATTTTTCATAAATTAATTTCGCGATAAATATTGATGCACCGCATCTGAATACCAAAAAATATAGTTCTTCTGTTGTTCTACTAATTATATGGATGACATGCATTACGATGGAACGTTCTATAATAGCAATTTAATGCAAATTACTCGCCTCGAGTAGCAAAGCTTAATATATTTTTTACATGTATATTGTGGCATGTAAAATTTGGGCGATGTTCACACTGTTTTCTAAGACAGTACTGCTGCGTCTGGCAAACGCTTGTCAAAATACAATAAGCAATGCCTTGGAAAAACGAAGAATAAAGAATGCCGAAATCGGCTTGTTGCTGCGACAATGTAGTTATAATTGTGGAGGCGACGTGCCGCGGCGGGGAGTGGTGGGCGGGGAGATTGTGGCGGGGGAGATTGAATCAAAACATTGCCACTTCACGCGTCGACTCATTGCACTTCTAGCTTTTTAATCTGATTGATACACAATATAACAGGAAAATATGACTGCCTAGGTATAGATAACTTCTAAACATTCGTTATTGACTATATAATATCATAGAGTAGCATTTACCTCGCCTCCTCAACTATACCTACTTGGTTATTTGGTTATATACAATGTTTTACAGAATCAGGCTTCTATACAATATACATATAGAGAAAATCGTTCTTAATTATACTTGTGTGTTTTAAGTGCAGTGGAATAAGCCCATATTTTTCTTTCAAGTTGACCAACTTTTCACCAAATTGTGAGTTCAAACTACCAGCGACCACTGGCATTTCGGAGTTGCAGTTCTCTCTAATTGAGAGGGTGGTTGGTGGATAATTTCCACAAAGATTATGGGGGCATCATCGTAATTTGTGAGGTAAGCTACTACCCCATAAGCCTTGGGTGAAGCGTCACTAAACATGTGTAGGTCATAATGGGAGCCTTCTCTTGCCACCATTCTGGGAAATTTAATATCTTCTAGGTTGTTACATATTTTTGAGAGCATTTCCCAGCTATCCAACATATCGGTAGGTAAAGAGTCATCCCAGCCTATTTTATTTCTGGTCCACGTCTGTTGTATCAGAATTTTTAAAGGAATGATTAAAGGAGAGATTAATCTAGGGGATCAAAAATGCTGATCAATTAGTTCTCAAAATCAATTTTACTGATGTTACTTAATAAGGTTTCTTTTCCTGTCAACCGTTTCCCACTCTACATCTTTAACCCTACGCGGCGGGTGACGTAGGCTACAAATACGTCCTGAGTAGGTGGGTGAGGTTAAGATGTTGGCCCAAATTTGGTCTCTACAGCAACCTCTTGTGTATGATAAGAATCACACTAATGGGAGTAGATTCCGCCACACATATGGTGTCTATATAGAAAATACAGTAAACCCTCTCATATTCGACTAATTGGGCCCAAGGAGTGGTCCGAATAATGCAGGGATATAATAATATAATAAAAAAAGAAAGATTTTTTTTTTTAGGTGAATATAGAACATTCCTAAGTCATGGAAAATATCAATAAACATAAGGTAAATCATGTAAATAAATAATTTACAGTAAAAATACACAATACAGTACTGTACAGGGAGTAGTGTACAGTACTATCAGTCTTACGTCTGGCAGCGGCAGCCGGCAGCAGTATCATGATGGCGGAGATTTCCTCCTCCTTCTTGTCTGTAGGGCTGTGAGGACCCCTTGAGGAGCCCTATGATCCCTGTGATATCCTATGATGCTATCACAGGCATGGTAGTTGACCAGTCTTCTTCAGGAAGGCACAGGTGAGGCGGATGACAGCGTGTTGTCCTGAAGAGTAGGCAGGGCGCCAGGCGGAGAAGGAAGCAGGTCGCTCGCCACAGGGTGGGGCAGGGTTTTTTACGTCATTACTAGTTATTATACATCGTAGTGATTATGATGAGCTGCTATATACACGCGTCATTATTTAGGTCAGTGTAGTACTGCGTGTCACCTTAAATAGGAGTTATTTAAAGGTGTTGAGGTGGCAAGGTAGCCAGTGAACGGGGAAACATTCTTGCCATGGCCACCCCGTAACACTAACGGAAAAAGTGTCCGTGTCAAATGTCTTGTTGACTTGTGATTGGTCGAGAAGTTTTAGAAAGTTTGTCATTGGCTGCTGACTGATGACAAATTTGATGACGTCATTACTCGTTCAAGCCAGTCAGGGCCTTCCTAACCCGTTAACTACCTAACGAGGGAGGCTTGCTGGATACGGTAGTAAGGGCAGGTAGTATCTAGGCGGTAGGAGAGCGGGTAGTAGCTAGAGATACGAACTCTGTTGCTGGATCTGGGCCCAAGGCTCAATGGCCTCAGATAACTCGCCAATACAACATTTGGACACAACAAAGAAACCACAATTACAGTAATCAAAGTATGCTCAGTGATGGATCATAAATGCTCTGCCTGGCTGCCTGGGCCTCTAAACTCACTGACTCGCATCATGACACCCTACCTAACCCTTAAAAAAAAAAAAAAAAAAAAAAAGGGGGTCCGAATAATGGCGAAGTCCGAATAATGAGGGTCCGAATACAAGAGGGTTTACTGTATGTGGTATTACTCGTCCCGACCACGTGCATCATAGCGCAGTCCTCGGTCAACCCGAAAGCCGGCGTGAGGAGAGGATATTTCTTTTCGCGACATGGCAGTGCTACGCCTTCTTAATTACCTCTGCCAACAAATTTTGGAGGGGGGTTTAAATGTTTTCAACCCCGATCTTTTTTTGTTTTGTTTGTTAGTGTACAGAATTTCTCGAAAAGTTACGAATAGATTTGGACCAAACTTTGTATACCAAGTCATTTGGTATAGAAAAACCCTTATAACTCGGCACGATGGGGGCTCTGGCCCTTGCCGAGTTATTCAATGTGCCGAGTTATGCAATGTCCTCTGATATGGGTTAAAAAAAAAAAATTTATATATATATATACAGGTTGAAGTTCCCAAACTTGGAAACCCGGGACCAGCGCCGAGCCGAGTAATGGAAATTTTCCGACTTTTAGAGGTTTAGAGGTTCCGCCATCCAACTTCTTCAAAAGGTCAATTTTCTCAAAAATAGTTAACACATTGTTCTTCCTTTTCTTTTCACTTCCACCAGTAGGTGTTCCTGGACGTTTGGGAGCCATAATCCAATAACAGACCTGTAGAAGTACACAAAAAACAGTGTACCAACCCCTAGTCACAACACCACGGAAACAAAAACAACAAACAAATCGGCGGGAGAAACCAAGCGGCCTAGTTTTGGTGGCACCTAGTGGCCGACCCGGCAACTACGCGGCGGTTTTGGGTGTTCTGCCGTGTTTTGGAAAACCCGGGAACCATAGCCGAGTTTTGGGTGTTGCCGAGTCTTGGGATGCCGAGTTTGGGAACTTCAACCTGTATATATATTATAAATATGTACTATAAAAGCATAAAAACTACACTTACCAGTAAACGGGTAGAATGTGCTGGATTTGATATCAAACTCAGCACAAATAGCACGCATGGAGCCCCTGCATCCATCCTTGCCAGCACTTTCACCTTTTCCTGCAGGCTCAGCTCTTAAATTTCATTCCCCTTCCTGCTGGAGACACCCTTGCTGATGGAGCTGACATCTTGATATACAGTACTGTATGATTAATCCCAAAGCACGTAAAATAGGTGGCAAAGTAAGCAAAGGTCGGGTACCAGCGCATAGGTTGAGCCGTGTTTTTGTCGTGCAGCACCGTCTTGGATTACGAACCCCCAATCCAATAACACTTGCTGAAATGTGTGTTATACTACTTTGTGATATTGTTTGCAATGTTTTGCATTGATTATTATTTCGGCTCCTACCAAGCTTGTTGTGTTTTTGAAGCAAAAACCAATCCTTTTTCAATTACGACAAAAAACGGAATTCTATCCAAGAGGGTGCTTGGACAACATAAACACGGCTCAGCACTGTCAGCCTACACGCTGGTTCCCGACCTTTGCTTTCCCTTTGCCACCTATTTTACGTGTTTTGGGATTAAATCATACAGTACTGTATTTCAAGATGTCAGCTCCATCACGCAAGGGTGTCTCCAGCAGGAAGGGAATTAAATTGAAGAGCCTGACCCTGCAGGAAAAAGTCAAAAGGACAAAAACACGACTTTATGCGACTGAGGATAGCCGAGTGTAAGCAAAGAGATCAGTTATAACATCAATATGCCGAGTTACATTATTTTTTTGCCGACTTTCTGTTTACATGTTCACACAAGAGGTTGTGAGGGCATGATATGCCGAGTGAAAACCAAGAGATGCATTTTAAAGGGGAGGCGGGAGCAGGTGGTTAGCTTTACCGAGTGGCGTTCTCGAAGACCCGAGTTCGATCCCGAGTGAGACCCATAAATCCACTTGAAATCTTTCTGCACCGTTGAGTGGCCTAAGAACAAACCCCCATGCCCTGTCCATTAACTCTACCTTCGACTGTGAGTGCATGGGAGGACATAGGGGGGCGGCATGAGACAGGCGTCACTATAAAAATCCTGCCTGCGCCACCACGGGCGAGGGCCAACCATCACAGCCCTCGAGTGAGCCTCCAGAGCCTACCATCCCACCCCTGGAGCTCACTGCCCAAAGACCCTACAAGCAAGATAGGAAGCTGAGGGCCCTACCTAAGTCAAAATTTTTTGATGTCTAACACGAGCGCCATCTGTGGCGTCCAATGTAACTGTTGATTGAGACTTATTCAAATCAAATTATTACTTCCTCCGACATCAAAATCAATATTCCCATGCATTTTTAGCACACACACTCACAGACATACACAATCAGACGTGATAATAATATATATGAATAAAGTATCATCAGGGGGGATTGAAACCTGGACCCGCGGAGCCGCAGCTATGCGCGCTACCCACTACACCACAAAGCCGCACTCTTGTGAGAAGTAACAACTAAAATATATACAATAAAACAACGAGCGCCGGTGCTGCTACCTAGTGGTTGTCCAAACACGACAGCACACTTCCGAAACACCTGCTTTTCTATCTTGCGTGTAGTGTCTTTGTCACTGAAGAACTGATTTAATTTTGAATGAAATAGAATCACAACTGTTTTGTTTTAGAGTGCTGTTTTCACCCGATCTGTTTGTTTTGTTTGTTAGTGTACAGGGTTTCTCGAAAAGTTGTGAATAGATTTGGACCAAATTTGGTATACCAAGTCTATTTTGGTATAAGGAAGAACTGATTTAATTTTGGATGAAATTGAATCACAACTGTTTTGTTTTAGAGCGATGTTTTTCAAAACCCCCATCTGTTTTTTTTGTTTGTTAGTGTCAGGATTTCTCAAAAGTTACAAATAGATTTTGACCAAACTTGGTATACCAAGTCTATTTGGTATAAGAAGAACTGATTTAATTTTGGATGAAATAGAATCACAACTGGTTTGTTTTTTGAGCGTGTTTTCACCCCGATCTGTTTTGTTTGTTTGTTAGTGGGACAGGATTTCTCGAAAAGTTACAAATAGATTTTGACCAAACTTGGTATACCAAATCTATTTGGTATAAAGAAGAACTGATTTTAATTTTTGGATGAAATAGAATCACAACTGTTTGTTTTAGAGCGATGTTTTTTTACCCCGATCTGTTTTTTTGTTTGTTAGTGTACAGGATGTCTCGAAAAGTTGTGAATAAAATTTGGACCAAATTTGGTATACCAAATCTATTTGGTATAAGGAAGAACTGATTTAATTTTGGATGAAATTGAATCACAACTGTTTGTTTTAGAGCGCATACCCTCTGGCGAGGTATGCGCTCTACTGAGTGCCCCCCCCCCCCCTAGTTATCCCCCTGCTTTTGACCTCTACAGTACCCTCCAGCTTTTGTAAGGATACCCTAAAACTCTGCATGAGAACCCTTAGTTTGTCATGAGGAGCCAACATCTAAAAGACCAAGAATGTCGTCTTCCGACAGCCCTCTCTACTTGGCAGTCTCCACCATCCAAACGATGCCTAATTTCTATGCCTCTGAAAGCATTGAGTGAAAGTGCTATTGGGAGACAATTAGACTTAATTGATTAGTCATTCGAGTCTGGCTGCACTGAAAGGAAAGCGAAAGCATTGTGAGTATTATTGGCTTTGAAGACACTCTGCACACCATAATGAACTAAATATATCTTTACTGATGTTTTCTTTTCCTACATACCGTGAATAGGGGAAACAGAGGAAAAAGGAAACTGATAAACAGAGTGGAAAGGAAACTAAGTTAAAAATTGGTGAAGAGTGACAGGCGTGAAAGGGGAAGAGTGATAAATGGCGAGATAAGACTATTGTAGTAGTCCTTAGACAGACACGGGTTATACCAAACACCCAAATGCGCACACGAGTTTATAAATGCGTGAATATGTAATAAGTTACAGCGGAGGAAGGCCACGAGAATCACAGAGAGGAGGCGTGTGTGTGCTCTCTGTGATGGTGTGGGGAAACTGACTGGATCCCACTCGCCAGGGCAGCTGCTGCGGGGAATTTGGGTCACCCCAGTCAGGTCAGCCACAGCTGACGTGGCGTGACCTTTAGGGTAATTAAGCAGCTGGGGGTTAAGCCCAACATTGAGGTCACTACACGATAAGGAAGAAGGGGAACATAATATCCACGTCTCCAGCCAGCTACAACTACCACTACTACTTCTACTATTACTACCACTACTACAGTCGGCGCAAAAAAAACTTAGGACGCCAAAAAACTTAGGACTGGAATAACGTCCTTAGCTTTTTTGCCAATTTCGGTGGAAGCGCTTGAATATTTTACGTTTTTTGTATATCTGGCAGTACATACATTAGGCTGTCTGCTGTAGATTGCTCGCTGCTGCCAGCTCTGTATCTTCCAAGCCATCATTGGAAGAGGTTGTTGTGTTTTGGTTCTCCAACCTTCCTACACCCCCATTCGCCCCACCATCTTCTACCGCCTCCTCCAGGTCTATTAAAGCATTATGCCGGGCAAATCTCTATTCATTGTTTAGAAGACACATATAGTAACCTTGTATCGAAGTGGGAAACCATTGGCCAGATAGCAAGGGAGATGTGTGTTTCCAACAAACCGTTTCGGTGTGGTGCAAGCGGGCGCAAAATGGTGAGTTAGAGACTGCTTTGGCGTAGAAAGGGTCGGGCGACCCAAGAAAAACTTCAAAGAAGACTGATCAACTGCTCAAAAGGTCAATAATCCTTTTGAGCAGTTGATCAGTCCTCTTTGAAGTTTTTTCTTGCTCGCCCTGACCCTTTCATCCACGCCAAAACAGTCTTTAACTCACCATTTTGCGCCCACCTGCACCACCCCGAAACGGTATGTTTGGAAACACATCTCCCTCGCTATCTGGCCAAATGGTTTTCCCACTTCAATACAAGGGTACTATATGTGTCTTCTTCACAATGAATAGAGATTTGCCCGGCATAATGCTATAATAGACCTGGAGGAGGCGGTAGAAGATGGTGGGGCGAATGGGGGTGTAGGAAGGTTGGAGAACCAAACACAACAACCTTTTCCCAAATGATGATTTGGAAGATACAGAGCGGGCAGCAGCGAGGAATCTACAGCGGACAGGAATGTACTGCCAGATATACAAAAAATGCAAAAAACTCAATCGCTCCCACCGAAATTGGCAAAAAAGCTAAGGACGTTATTCCCGTCCTAAGTTTTTTTTGAACACGACTGTAAACATAATAACGGAAAAAAAAGTATAATAATGATTAATAATAAAATATAATTATAATAATATTAAAAAAAATTAATAAGAAAATAATTATAATATTTATAATCATAATGATAATATGATAATTAAAATAAAATTATTATTATTTTAATGATAATAAGAATGAAGAGTATGAATGAAATTATCCGTTACTATATCATTATGTGTATTATATATAGCAACAATTACTATTACTAGTCTACTACATCTATTACTACAGTAAACCCTTATAACTTGGCACGATAGGGGCTCTGGCCCTTGCCGAGTTATGCAATGTCCTCTGATATTGGGATAAAAAAAAAAAAAAAAAAAAAAAATAATAATAATACAGTATTTGTAAAAGCATAAAAACTACACTTACCAGTGAACGGGTAAATGTGCTGGATTTGATATCAAACTCAGCACAAATAGCATGCATGGATGCACCTGCATCCATCCTTGCCAGCATTTTCACCTTTTCCTGCAGGCTCAGGCTCTTCAATTTCATTCATTTCAAAATAGGTTGGCAAGGTAAAGCAAAGGTCGGGTACCAGCGCGTAGGCTGAGCCGTGTTTTTGTCGTGCAAGCACCGTCTTGGATTACGAATCCCAATCCAATAACACTTGCTGATATGTGTGTTATACTACTTCGTGATATTGTTTGCAATGTTTTGCATTGATTATTATTTCAGCTCCTACCAAGCTTGTTGTGTTTTTGAAGCAGAAACCAATCCTTTTTCAATTTCGACAAAAAACGGAATTCGTATCCAAGACGGTGCCCTTGGACGACATAAACACGGCTCAGAAGCTGACAGCCTACACGCTGGTACCCGACCTTTGCTTTACTTTGCCACCTATTTTACATGTTTTTTGGGATTACATCATACAGTACTGTATTTCAAGAAAGTCAGCTCCATCACGCAAGGGTGTCTCCAGCAGGAAGGGAATGAAATTGAAGGGAATGAATTGAGAGCCTGAGCCTGCAGGAAAGGGTCAAAAGGAACAAAAACCGACTTTATGCAACTGAGGATATGCTGAGTGTAAGCAAAGAGATGCAGTTATAACATCAATATGCCGATACATTATTTTTGCCGCCTTTCTGTTTACATGTTCACACAAGAGGTTGTGAGGGCATGATATGCCAAGTAAAACCAAGAGATGCAGTTTAGGGGAGGCGGTAGCAGAGTGGTTAGCGTCACCGAGTGGCGTTCTCGAAGACCCGAGTTCGATCCCGAGTGAGACCCATAAATCCACTTGAAATCTTTCTGCACCGTCGAGTGGCCTAAGAACACCCACATGCCCTGTCCATTAACTCTACCTTCGACTGCGAGTGCATGGAGAGACACAGGGGGGTGCTATGAGCCTCTAATTACAGGCATCACTATAAGATCCTGCTTGCGCCACCATGGGCGAAGGCCAACCATCACAGCCCTCGAGTGAGCCTCTAGGGCCTACCATCCCACCCCCGGAGCTCACTGCCTACACGCGCTATGGGCATAGATATGTGTAAAAAAAAAGAAAAAAAAAGTCTTTGCCTTGCCGAGTTATATCAAATTATACAGTGCCGAGTTATAAGGGTTTTACTGTACTACTATCACCACCACTACTACGTACTACTACTACATATTCTACTACTACTACTACTAGTAATAATAATGATGATAATAATGATAATGGTAGTACAATGAACAGTACTAAACTAATACAAGTATATGGCTAGAAAGAAAAGCTAGTCTTGACCGTACGCAATCGTTCGAACGGAGGTAAGCTGTAAGACAGCCTCGAGAGACGCGAAAAATACTTTACTTCATCACCTCACTGTGAAGTATCCAGAGTACCTAGATGGTTAATCATTCTTGCATAACGTAGATGAAAGATGAAGCTAATTCTTTTTGTTTCTGGATAGCTTCAGTAGTTATTTTATAACTTGTCGTTGAAAAGAGACGATTTAGAGCAAATATGCCCAGCTGGTGTGCACAGCGAGGTAAAAAATCACCCACCGTATAAGGGTCAATATTGAGAATGTCATCTCAGGGATCCCACCTTAAGCCAATACTTTATCACTAGCGGTCAAATCAGATTTTATTTCACTCGAATTTGATGTCCAGTCATGCATGGGCATGTTTGCCTCCTGCATGATTTGATTAGCAGCTAGATACAATTCCTTCAATTTCTCCTCATCATTAAGTTCCTTGGATGTTCTCCATATACAATGATTCCTTTATTTGCTTGGCCACTTCTATATTTTTCCCTCTGATTGTCTAGATCAGCGTTTCTCAACCTTTTTACCCTTGTGGAACCCTTGCAATAATTTTCATGTCTCAGGGAACTCCTACATAAAAATTCTTACAAATCATTATTAATATCTTTCTTTCTCTTTATAAACTTACGAGTTAATAAGGATTTTTTTTTTTTTTTTCTACTGGTAACTGGTTTAAGCAATAAATAAGTTACGTTTTTCTTAAGTTTAAACACAATGCAAAAAAATAAATAAAAAACTACATAACTGAAATCAAACTATTTGTTCAGGAAACGTCATACGGATGTTTTCATTCACACAAAAAAATCAACCATATCTGTAAACACAAAAAATATACACAAATAACCAATATCATAACATATAAACAAAACGAAAACAGATAATAACAATTACAATAACTTAATCGTTTATTGATAATGTTGAAAAGGCATTAGATAAATGAAGGCAAAATATCATATGAACAAATTTATGGGTCAAGGAAATGTTATTTTTGAAGCCAATTTAGATAATGAAATTTGCTTCTCTAATGTGAAACCTGTGGTTGTCTTTTGGTACACATATACTTAATTTGTCACGTACAGCTACTGTCCACTGACCATTTAGGCAGTTTCACACTGGCGCCGTATAGACGTCGCTAAATATATTCCCTATAATTATTATACTTTCAAATGATATAGCAGGTTGAAGACTTTATTATAATACCCAAGAATTTTTCCAAGAATATGCTGTACGTGTATAGTAAATTACGAATATGAAATTAAACACAAAAAATGACAAAAAATGCATTTACATATGAATAGCCTATTTGCAGACG
This sequence comes from Chionoecetes opilio, assembly GCA_016584305.1. NCBI lineage: Eukaryota > Metazoa > Arthropoda > Malacostraca > Decapoda > Majidae > Chionoecetes > Chionoecetes opilio. The sequence continues at coordinate 15,760 of JACEEZ010006318.1, read as the reverse complement.
CCTACTCATTAAGCCTACTGTAGACGGACATTGTTCTTCTCTTAAGTCTATCAATAGTGGTGTTCCTCAGGGTTCTGTCTTATCACCCACTCTCTTTCTATTATTCATTAATGATCTTCTAAGTCTAATTCAAAGCCCTATTATCCACTCCTACGTTGATGATTCTACCCTGTATTTTCAACGTCGTTTATTAGACGTCCTACTCAACAGGAACTAAGTGATTCACGGAGAGATGACACTGAGCGCCTAACTTCTGATCTATCTATAATTTCTGATTGGGGCAAAGCAAACCTTGTTTTGTTCAATGCCTCAAAACCCAATTTCTTCACGTATCTACTCGACAAAACCTACCAGATAACTCTCCCCTCTTCTTCAATGTCACTCAACTATCTCCTTCTACTACATGAACATTCTTGGACTGTTCTTTACTAAAATCTGAACTGGAAATCTCATATCTCATCTCTTGCTAAAACAGCTTCTAAGAAGTTAGGTGTCCTGTGGCGTTTGCGTCCATTTTTTTCTCCTCCCAGTTGCTTGCTCTCTACAGGGCCTATCTGCCCATGTATGGAGTATGTCTCACATGTTTGGTGGGGATCCCTCATCACAGCTCTCCTAAACAGGGTTGAGTCAAAAGCTTTTCGTCTCATCAACTCCCCTCTGACTGACTATCTTCAATCTTTAAATCACCGCCGCAATGTTGCTTCTCTTGATACTTCTACCGTTATTTTCATTGCTCACTGTTCTTCTGAACTTGCTAACTGCATGCCTCCCCCCCCCTCCCGCAGCCTCGCTGCACAAGACTTTCTACTCATTTTCATCCCTATTCTGTCCATCTTCCTAATGCAAGAGTTAATCATATCTTTACTCTTTCATCCCTTTCACTGGTAAACTCTGGAACTCTCTTCCTATTTTTATTTTTTCCACCTTCCTACGACTTAAATCTTTTCAAGAGAAGAGTAACAAGACACCTCCCGAGCTAAATTGGCCCACCCCCCTTTCTATATTCTCTTCCTGTTTTCTTTTTAGGGCCTGGCAATTAAGCGGGCTTTGTGTTACCACTTTTTTTTTGTGCCTTGGCCAGTCCTTTGTGATGTTAAAAAAAATCAGTTTCTCTCGGAACCCTAAACAACCTCTCGCGGAACCCTAGGGTTCCGGGGAACCCCGGTTTGAGAAACGCTGGTCTAGATGATGATTAAGGGTTATTTGTAAAAAGAAGGGTTAACTAGTGGCCCCAAATAAGACTGGTTTAAATCTGTAAGTTACTAGGGACTATTTTCATCATAGAGATTACTTCTCCTTAAAAAGCTGGTGAAATCCCTATCCTCTCCTTGGAGTCCTATTCTCAAGAAGGCTTTATTGATGTCTGCTGTAAATGCATACTTTTCGTCCTATTTAGGACGAACAAATATTCAGAAACTGGGTTTCTGAATACTACAAGTATTCAGAAGCTGGTGGACAGGGGCTTGGTTTAAAAAAACAAAAAACAGCCCATCTATTTCCGCTCCGCCTGGGGATCGAACCCGAGACTTTTCGGTTGTGAGCCGAGCGTGCTACCCCTACACTACAGAGTACCAAAAGAGTTGCCCCGGCAGGATTCTAACTCGGACATTGAGCTCACCACTGCAAGACGCTAACCATTCGGCCACCGCCTCTCCCGGCGGTGATCTGAAGTGTCCTTTCTGCTTGTTTGTTCCCATGTTCTTTGGTGTATCGTATAACTTTTAGCTCGTATGCGATAATATTAGTAAATAGATTTGATGAATTCGCCATGGGTGATAATTTTCAGGATTGAAAAGAGCTTGTGATGTGTGACAAGGCCTGTCTGGTGATAAATGATACATCAACAATAGCAGACGATAGATGGCAGGCACTATTAGCATCAATCTGCCGCCAAAAGGCGGAATGTAAACATAACAGCCCGAGGACAGATTACGTAGTTTATTTGAATGTCTTACGGTATTTGAAATACTTGTAACAGGTAAGTACTGAGGAAGTACTACAACATTCATCTTGGAAGACCATTAGTAATTTTCAGGGTATTTTTTGGGGGAAAAAGTGCTTAAAGAGCCGTACACCTCGCACCAGAATAAATCATCATTTTTCAGTGTTTTCAATACCCCGAGTTTCGCGATCCTCGAGTTTAGCGCTATGCCTTCGGAAGAAAGCAAACGCAAAACTCAGGAGGGTACTGTAAATTCCTCCCTCACCCCCATGCACTATTTACTGGAAATGTCATTTTTTTGCATATGTTACATTGTTAATTATGTTCTATGATAAATTTCTACATTGTTTCTCAATGATCCGTTTTTTTTATAACTTATTAGTGTGTAAGTAAAGGTAAGCAAAACTTTAAATGCATTTTTCAATCTTTAACTTTAAATGAGTAAGTCTCAAAAAGTTACTAACCATTATACGATCTGTTTTCTTTGTTCAATAGAGGAATAAATGGAAAATAATTGCATGCCAGATTATTGCTCTAACTGAAAATCCTATTATTTAATTGAAGAATCATTAGGAAAAAAAAAAAAGTGTTGAAAAAACTGTGTAAAAATAAATAAATTCCCTAACAATTAGTTTCTATCCTATCTATAATTCCTGGCATAGGGATGTAGCATAATGTCTTTTCTATCTACCATGTCAAGCAAAATAATGTGAGTTCATTTTTTTTGTATAGAAGATCTGATTTAAATATACGGTGAAAAACCTACAAAATGGCATTTAACTCAGAAACCATAGATTTTGGGGAAACAAAACTATTGAACAAATTAATGTGCATTTTAATATCTATTATGTGTAAACATTTCAGCTTGATTGGGTAATAACTAATGGAGATATAAATTTCCATTAGATCCAACAGAATTCCAACACATTCTCTCCTTCGACATTTCTGTCACCATAGGTGACATTATAGCTTCCCATAACACCCTCAAATCCTGTTTTATCTCTCCCAATATGAGCGTTTAATTCTCCTCCAATTGTCAGCCCATCTGATTCAGAAACTCCTGCCACTTCATCTTCCAACTTTTCCCAAAATTCCTACTTCTCCTGTGTTGTTCCTCTAACTCAGTGGTTCTTAACCTGGGTTCGACCGAACCCCAGGGGTTCGGTGAGCCAATCTTAAGGGTTCAGCGGAGGCCCTCCGAAACATATTGCAATTTTACTATTATTGTAATGCCAGATTATTCACCAGAGTAAATTATATGTGAAATTAACATAAATTCATGCAGTGCGGTGGAGGGAGAGCTATGTATTTACCTAGTTATAATATACAGGAAATGAGTTACACTCGTGGGGTTCCGTCTTGTCTCAATGGGTCAATCTTGGCTTTGAAAACATGAATATTATTTGCATCTATAATTTCACTGTCCAGGCTATTCCACATAGCAATGCACCGATAGAAAAAACTGTCTTCTTAATGTCCTTCAAGCACCTTGTCTTCTTAAGTTTCTTCGTATGACCTCTTGTGGCTCCTACGTCCAATACATACATGTCCTCTTTGTCATTTATCTCCATTCCTGAAATAGCTATTGAAATTGCTATCAAGTCTCCTTTTTGTGTGTACGTGTATGTGTGTATTCGCCCGCCTCTCTCCCTTCCGAGCACTGGCTGTATATATGTATATAGGGGTAGGGAGGGGGCATGGCCGAGTGCCATTTCGAGTACCATGAGTACCATGTACCGAGTACCATGACAACCCCAAAACGATGTTTGTCCCCTTGTCCCAGAGAAAAAAAATGTTTTGTCATTGAATATCAAATTAGTGCAATTATCCCTTCTGAGGCCTCACAATGCCCTTAAAAAAGCTTCATTTTCAAAAAAATTCTGACCCTCTCTTCAGGCCCTCCAGCTGTAGAGGCTCACTTCGCTCCACCCAGCCCCCCTTGAAACAATCCTGGATTCACCACTGTGCCCCTCCCCCCTTTACAAAGACACCACTGCTTCCTAGTGTTTCCTTCGTTCTTATTATCCAAATATACTATTGCATTTTGATCCTTTTGTCTTTTTTTTTTATTAATTTTGTTTTTTCTTCCCATACTTGAGGGGTTCGGCTAGTGTGCAAAGGTTTTCGTTGGGGTTCGGCGCCTCTGAAAAGGTTAAGAACCACTGCTCTAACTTGTGGTGCATACACTGAGAATATTTGATGTACATATCCTCCAAGCACCAACTTAAGCTTCATTATCCTGTTATTATATCTTTTCACTTATATTACATTTCTATTTCCAGCTCATGTCCAATCAGAATTCCAACTCCACTGAGTCCAGTGTCATCCCCGCTGTACCAAAACTTATATTTTTTCTTATCACTTCCGAGTGTTGTACATCTTTGCCCTATGTATCTTACCTCCTGTACACATCATACATCAACTCTTCTCCTCGCCAGCATTTGCACAAGTCATCTACTCCTACTTCACATTGTCCCAACATTTACAGTACCAATTTTTACTGCTCCTTCAAATGCATCACCGTGCCTGGGGATTCTTAGTACCCTCTGGCCATTTAAGGACTGCCAGGGACTGAGGGCCATTACTCTGTAATCGGCGTTCATTCAAAGTCGTGGCATCTTTTTTTTATGCTTCAGATGCTCTTCCTGATGGGCAACCCCAGTGGCCGAGAGAGGCCGCCGCCGCGATTTATTTAGTTGACGCTAATTTATACATGCTACTACATACTGCATTTATCAGAGAACGAAATATATCAATGGAAAGCTAATAAAATTCTGCTTCTATTGATATCTTCCATCTTATAAGCTGTCCCACAAAGTTTTACATGACGACGAGTTTTAAGTGAATGTTAAGTTCATCATATTTCTTCAGTCTCATAATGACCTTTATTTAATGTGTTTTACAATGTTTTATGTGATAATCTTATAGAACAAGCATTTCCGAAGATAACAGTATATCCTTTATACATGTATAACATGATATACTGTGGGGTAATGCCTTGAGAACTTCCCCGGGTCTTGGGTGAACGAAGAGGCCCTGGCGCTAAGATGGCGCCCAGTAGCGTTTAACATAGGGCCTATGAATGGCGTTACCCTCTATATATAGATACCCTAGTTCACATGAGGCGTTTTCAAAAGAACGTTAACAAAGTCAATAACAGTGTATGGAGGTGCACGCGCGGGACTGTGTGCACACACCCATACTTTGTCATTGACTTTGTTAACGTGCGTTAAGAAATGCTTCATGTGAACAAGGCCCAATGTGGTACTTTACACATCATAATAAAAATGAACTCTATGGTTGGAGTATGATTATTTTCACGCACACCACCTATGAACATGGGAGGCACTGCTTCAATAAATATATGCCTATGGGTACCATTATCATGTTTTACCTTTATTATAAGATTTTGTAACATCATTTGTGCATAAGAATATAAAAATTGGCTGACACTGTAGTTGAAATACTTTAATAAACATATGATGAAACATACACAAAAAAATTCTTCTACAAGTTGTTATTGTAGAATAAGACTGCAACTTTTGCAATGGTGTGTCTTATATACCAGTTAAATACAGCGACTGCGGTTACAACACTTTCACTACTAAAGCAGACAGCTTCACAAAAGAACCTCCTGAACCAAAACAAAGATGCTGATGATCTCATCTAAGCAAAAATCTATCAAGGAGCCCCACATCTAGTATTCTTCTGTGTGTGTTATAACACTTTTGTTCATTCATACATTTAACCTGAATCGTTCGTGATATGAAAATTTGTATAATGTGCTAGACTGGAATAAAATAAACCCTAGTTAAGTAAGGGTTACAACCGGCAATCAAGTTGGAAGTTGGTTTATTCTGAGAAGCATCTTCATATAAATAGGAAATATTTCTCCTTAATGGTAAACAAAATCACAACTAAAAAAAAATACAAACCATTTGTAATGCTTGGCTTGAGCATTTAGTCACTGTTCCCTGAAGGTTTCAATGGAGTGTAAGTGTAAATGGAAGTGTGGCTGACTCATTCATTCATTCATTGAACAAATATGAAAACATGATGTGTGACAGGCAAAATAGAAGTTCCCACCTAAGTGGGCTGCTATGTATGACAGCTTCTCTAAAAAACATTCAGTAATATGCAGCACAGCCAGTGCCTGAACTTGGGTTTTACAATCGCCAATCTGAACCACATAAGAATTATTTCCCTGGTCATCTACTTGTACTGCTACTGTCTTGTAATTTGTCTCTTCTTCTCAATACATGTAACATCTTTATCAAACAACATATATACCATCATATGTGAATATCAAATGAAAATATGTACTTGTAAACCACATCACGTTCCCACCACCAACAAACTTGCAAAACTTGTCTACTTGTTATTCAACATATTAATATTAAAATTATAATGTGCTGGGTGAATCAAAAGTTTTCCATGATAAACTTTACGAAAATGTGAATATAAAAATATAATAAAGGATTTGTTTCAGCAAAAGTAAATTCCTATCTATCATAAACATGTGCAGCAGACAATCATGTCAAATTCCTGAAAAAA